>JASTWF010000345.1:0-516350 GCA_030390025.1 Squalus acanthias
GGGGGGTAGGGAGGGAGTAGGTCAGGTACTTGGGCAGTGGGGGCAGGAACTTGTTTGGAGGGTGGGAGAAGGTCTTAACCCACGAGGGTGAGCACTGTCTGTTCCAAGTGAGCTCTGTTCTGTCTGGAGTAGGCAGTCAGAATGACTCGAATTACACTTTGCAAAGTAACTGATTACGTCGGCAGGGAGGATCTAATTACATATTCCAGAAAAACTGTTGGGCGTGTCTGGTCCTCCAAGGGGACCAATCAGCAATCAGGACTTGTCATCCAAGGGGACCAATCAGAGCTTTTGATGTTGTGCATAAACAAGTCATGTTTTCAGACAGTAGCTGTTGGTAATGATTCTGTTATTCCCATTTACACCTCCTCCAGACCCATCTTTAGTTTCTTTACTTGTCCCATTACCACCCCATTTTGCCTTCCATCATCATCCCTTTTGTCATTTAATCACTCCTGCCTTCCACCCTATCACAGATGTTCCCTTTTGTTCTTTCCTCCCATTCCCCCTTCCCTGTACTTGCTTAAAACATGTTAAAACTCTAATTTTTCAGTTCTGATGAAAGGTCATCGACCTGAAACATTAACTCTGTTTCGCTCTCAAAAAATGCTGCCTGACCTGCTGAGTGTTTCCAGCATTTTCTGTTTTTACTTGCATTTATATAGTGCCTTTCATGACCTCAGGTCATTGCAAAGCGCTTCACAATCAATGAATTACTTTTGATGGGAAATCACTGTTGTAATATAGGGAAACGCAGCAGCAAATCTGCGCACACAAAGGCCCCATAAACAGCAATGAGATAAATGACTGGATAATTTGTTTTAGTGATGTTGGTTGAGGGATAAATGTTGGCCAGGACACCAGAAGAACTCCCCTGCTATTCTTCAAATAGTGCCATGGGGTCTTTTACATCCATCTGAGAGTTTAATATTTCATTTGAAAGGCAGCACCTCTGACAGTGTAGAATTCCTTCAGTACTGCATTGAATTATCATCTATTTGAAAAAAAATCTAAGTTTGCTGCGTGCGCGCAGCCTCTACCGCGCACACGGTTCACCTAGGAACCGCCCCCTTCACCAGACCGGAAGTTCCGGTTTCCCGCGCATGCGCAGTGCATGCAGGACACCGGCACTTCGGGACGCATTACGGGTGAGTACGCACGGTGCAGTGCTGAGGGAGTGCTCCACTGTCGGAGGTGCCTGACTTTCAGATGAGACGTTAAACCGAGGGCACGTCTGCTCTCTCAGGTGGACGTAAAAGATCCCATGGCACAATTTCAAAGAAGAGCAGGGGAGTTATCCTCGGTGTCCTGGCCAATATTTATCCCTCAATCAACATAACAAAAACAGATTATCTGGTCATTGTCACATAGCTGTTTGTGGGAGCTTACTGTGTACAAACTGGCTGCCGTGTTTCCCACATTACAACAGTGACTACGCTCCAAAAGTACTTCATTGGCTGTAAAGCGCTTTGAGACATCCGGTAGTCGTGAAAGGCACTATATAAATACAAGTCTTTCTTTTACAAAACCTAGTAAAAAGACATAAAAAGGATAATGAAGATAAAACTTAATGTTTCACTATTCTTGCAGGAACCATCTTCAGAAGTGACAATAGCCACTGAGATGAACTGCTAGTCAACTTCAAAACACAGGGCTGCTAAAGCAGCAACAGATCTAATCCAAAAATATGGTTAATTTGTAATCTGGACCAGCACACTGCTGTAGATGCAAAACATTACAAATTCAGATGACAGCGACAGCTGCCTCTGCAGTTCGAACTTCAATTTACATAGGATATACATAGGATATATGGCACAGAAGCAGGCCATTCAGCCCAACCAGTGCATGCCGGATTTCTCGTGGGATATGTGGGACATTCTTTGTTCCAGTCCTACTCAGGTCCCCTCTCTCACCTCTTTTTCCGGTACATTGATGACTGTATCGGTGCCGTTTCCTGCTCTCACCCTGAACTAGAAAATTCCATTCACTTTGCTTCCAATTTCCACCCTTCCCTCACCTTCACATGGTCCATCTCCGACTCTTCCCTTCCTTTCCTCGACTTCTCTGTCTCCATTTCTGGGGATAAGCCCAGTGACTCCCACAGCTACCTTGACTACACTTCCTCCCACCCCCGCTTCCTGTAAGGACTCTATTCCATTCTCCCAGTTTCTCCGTCTCTATCGCATCTGCTCTGATGATGCCACCTTCCACACGAGTACTTCCGATATGTCTTCCTTTTTCCTCAACCGAGGATTCCCCTCTACCATGGTTGACATGATGCGGAGATGCCGGTGTTGGACTGGGGTGGACAAAAATGAGAAGTCGCACAACACCAGGTTATAGTCCAACAGTTTTATTTGAAATTACGAGCTTTCGGAGCACTGCTCCTTCGTCAGGTACAGTGAGGGAATACAAATCGGTTACAAAGTATATATAGACAGAGAACAATGTGTCTGCAGAGATACAATCCATCAGGGAGGCATTACATCAAAGACACAGCAGAGTACAGCTAAGACAATGAGGTGGGGCCACAGGGGGTCTAACGTGTCAAATGCTGCAGTCTGCAGTTAAGCTTTTTACTTTTTTTAAAAACTGGAAATCACATCTGTGAACACGACAACGACGTCGAGTCATGTCTGTAGCGTGACATGAAACCGAGATCCCGGTTGAGGCCGTCCTCATGGGTGCGGAACTTGGCTATCAGTTTCTGCTCGATGATTTTGCGTTGTCGTGTGTCTCGAAGGCCGCCTTGGAGAACGCTAACCCGCAGATCCGAGGCTGAATGTCCTTGACTACTGAAGTGTTCCCCGACTGGGAGGTAACAATCCTGCCTGGCGATTGTTGCGCGGTGTCCGTTCATACGTTGTCTCAGTGTCTGCATGGTCTCGCCGATGTACCATGCTGCGGAGCATTCTTTCCTGCAACGTATGAGGTAGACAACGTTGGCCGAGTCACATGAGTATGTACCATGTACCTGGTGGGTAGTGTCCTCACGTGTGATGATGGTATCTGTGTTGATGATCTGGCATGTCTTGCAGAGGTTGCTGTGGCAGGGTTGTGTGGTGTCGTGGTCGCTGTTCTCCTGACAGCTGGGTAATTTGCTGCGAACGATGGTACTTTTGAGGTTAGGCGGCTGCTTGAAGGCGAGTAGTGGAGGCGTGGGGATGGCCTTAGCAAGGCGTTCGTTGTCATCGATGACATGTTGAAGGCTGCGAAGAACATGGCGTAGTTTCTCCGCTCCGGGGAAGTACTGGACGACGTAGGGTACTCTGTTGGTTGTGTCCCATGTTCGCCTTCTGAGGAGGTCTATGCAATTTTTCGCTGTGGCCCGTCGGAACTGTCGATTGATGAGTCGAGCGTCATATCCCGTTCTTACGAGGGCGTCTTTCAGCGTCCGTAGGTGTCCATCGCGTTCCTCCTCGTCGGAGCAGATCCTGTGTATTCGCAGGGCTTGTCCATAGGGGATGGCTTCTTTAACGTGGTTAGGGTGGAAGTTGGAGAAGTGGAGCATCGTGAGGTTGTCCGTGGGCTTGCGGTAGAGTGAAGTGCTGAGGTGTCCGTCTTTGATGGAGATTCGTGTGTCCAAGAATGAAACCGATTCTGAGGAGTAGTCCATGGTGAGTTTGATGGTGGGATGGAACCTGTTGATGTTATCATGTAGTCCTTTCAGTGATCCTTCGCCGTGGGTCCGCAGTGCAGCAACCGAAGAAGAAAGAGTCAAATTGGACCCCTCCGGAGGGTCGCTGCCCTAAGCTTGACATGTATGCTCAATCTGTCAGGAAATGCATCAATGCCAGATTCATCAGCCGCACTCACAAGACAGTCCAGAATGTCACCCGAGCACAACGCAACGCCATCCATGCTCTCAAGACCAACCGCAACATCGTCATCAAACCAGCGGACAAAGGAGGAGCCATCATCATACAGAACAGAACGGACTATTGTAAAGAAGCATACCGACAACTGGACAACCAGGAACACTACAGACAGTTACCCGCAGATCCGACCAAAGAACACACCCGCCAACTCAATAGACTGATCAAGACCTTCGATCCAGACCTTCAAAGCATCCTACGCGCTCTCATCCCACGTACTCCCCGCGTGGGAGACTTCTACTGCCTCCCAAAGATACACAAAGCCAACACACCCGGACGTCCTATCGTATTAGGCAATGGAACCCTGTGTGAGAACCTCTCTGGGTACGTCGAGGGCATCCTGAAACCCATCGTACAGGGAACCCCCGGCTTCTGTCGCGACACTACAGACTTCTTACAGAAACTCAGCACCCATGGACCAGTTGAACCAGGAACACTCCTCGCCACGATGGACGTATTGGCACTCTACACCAGTATCCCCCACGATGACGGCATCGCTGCGACAGCCTCAGTACTCAACACCAACAACAGCCAATCTCCAGACGCCATCCTACAACTCATCCGCTTCATCCTTGACCATAATGTCTTCACCTTCGACAACCAGTTTTTTACCCAAACACACGGAACAGCCATGGGGACCAAATTCGCACCCCAGTACGCCAACATCTTCATGCACAAGTTCGAGTAAGACTTCTTCGTTGCACAGGACCTCCAACCAACGCTGTACACCAGATACATCGACAACATCTTCTTCCTTTGGACCCACGGCGAAGGATCACTGAAAGGACTACACGATAACATCAACAGGTTCCATCCCACCATCAAACTCACCATGGACTACTCCTCAGAATCGGTTTCATTCTTGGACACACGAATCTCCATCAAAGACGGACACCTCAGCACTTCACTCTACCGCAAGCCCACGGACAACCTCACGATGCTCCACTTCTCCAGCTTCCACCTTAACCACGTTAAAGAAGCCATCCCCTATGGACAAGCCCTGCGAATATACAGGATCTGCTCAGATGAGGAGGAACGCGATGGACACCTACAGACGCTGAAAGATGCCCTCGTAAGAACGGGATATGACGCTCGACTCGTCGATCGACAGTTCCGACGGGCCACAGCGAAAAATCGCATAGACCTCCTCAGAAGGCAAACACGGAACACAACCAACAGAGTACCCTACGTTGTCCAGTACTTCCCCGGAGCGGAGAAACTACGCCATGTTCTTCGCAGCCTTCAGCATGTCATCGATGATGACGAACACCTTGCTAAGGCCATCCCCACGCCTCCACTACTCGCCTTCAAGCAGCCGCCTAACCTCAAAAGTACCATCGTTCGCAGCTAATTACCCAGCTGTCAGGAGAACAGCGACCATGACACCACACAACCCTGCCATGGCAACTTCTGCAAGACATGCCAGATCATCAACACAGATACCATCATCACACGTGAGGACACTACCCACCAGGTACATGGTACATACTCATGTGACTCGGCCAACGTTGTCTACCTGATACGTTGCAGGAAAGAATGCTCCGCAGCATGGTACATCGGCGAGACCATGCAGACACTGAGGCAACGTATGAACGGACACCGCGCAACAATCGCCAGGCAGGATTGTTACCTCCCAGTCGGGGAACACTTCAGTAGTCAAGGACATTCAGCCTCGGATCTGCGGGTAAGCGTTCTCCAAGGCGGCCTTCGAGACACACGACAACGCAAAATCGTCGAGCAGAAACTGATAGCCAAGTTCCGCACCCATGAGGACGGCCTCAACCGGGATCTCGGTTTCATGTCACGCTACAGGACGTGACTCGACGTCGTTGTCGTGTTCACAGATGTGATTTCCAGTTTTTTAAAAAAGTAAAAAGCTTAACTGCAGACGGCAGCATTTGACACGTTAGACCCCCTGTGGCCCCACCTCATTGTCTTAGCTGTACTCTGCTGTGTCTTTGATGTAATGCCTCCCTGACGGATTGTATCTCTGCAGACACATTGTTCTCTGTCTATATATACTTTGTAACCGATTTGTATTCCCTCACTGTACCTGACGAAGGAGCAGAGCTCCGAAAGCTCGTAATTTCAAATAAAACTGTTGGACTATAACCTGGTGTTGTGCAACTTCTCATGGTTGACATGGCCCTTGACTGTGTCCGTTCCATTTCCCACACTTCTGCTCTCACCCCTTCCCCTCCCTCCCAGAACCACGAATGGGTTCCTCTTGTCCTCACCTTTCATCCCACCAGCCTCCACATTCAATGGATCATCCTCCGCCATTTCCGCCACCTCCAGCGTGATCCCACCACCAAACACATCTTCCCCTCCCCCCCCCCTTTCAGCATTCTGAAGGGACTGCTCCCTCCGCAACACCCTGGACCACTCCTCAATCACCCCCAACACCCCCTCCCCTTCCCACAGCACTGTTAAGCAATCTCCTTTCTCCTCTGGTTCACAACAACACATTTTAAGTAAGTATGAGACTTCGTAGTGGAGTAAACAGAACAGACTTTATTGATACACAGTAAAAGTGATCAGTCTTAACTGCATACAGAGAATGGATATTCGGTATCTGTATCTTTTGAGTACATTCTGACACACTGTTGAAAACCACGCTCCTTTATACACCATATTTTGACTACAACAAATAAAAATGTCAAAATGACGTATCTATTTCCCAAATCCTCTGAAAACAGATTATCTCTGTAAACAGTTTGTAATTGTTTACCTCAGAACCATTTTCCTTAAACGAGACTTCCTGACGTAACATTTTCTAGCATCTTTGACCAATTGTTACCTGTATCTAATGGATACTTACTTCCCATGTTAATTACCCTAAAACTAAACATTAACCATTCATGGAAGATGTCATCACTGACACTTATTCCCTTACTCAAGCACTTCACATTTCAGTAAACAAGCAATGCCTTCTCCTCAGACACTTCAATGTCATCCTGTTTATATCGGAAAGCCTGAAAATGCATTCCTGTTACGACACTTCCAGGAAACCCTGTTGCTTTAAGATACAAAGTAATTCGACTGTTAAACTTTTAACTTCTCAAGATGTCCAACATACATCTCTCCAGGATGTCTAACAGGCACCTTCCCGTGCAAGCGCAGGAGATGCAACACCTGCCCTTTTACCTCCTCCCTTCCCACTGTCCAGGGCCCCAAATACTCCTTCCAGGTGAAACAGCGATTTACTGGTACTTCTTGCAATTTAGTATACTGTATTCACTGCTCACGATGCGGTCTCCTCTACACTGGGGAGACCAAACGCAGATTGAGTGACCGCTTTGCGGAACACCTCTGTTCAATCCTTAAGCGTGACTCCAAGCTTCTGGTCGCCTGTCACTTTAATTCTCCGCTCCACTCCCACTTTGACCTCTCCGTCCTCGGTCTCTTTTAGGCACTTTACAGCCTTCTGGATCAACATCGAGTTCAACAATTTCAGACCACAACCTCTGCCCCTATTTTTTCACATGGCAGCTGCTGATGATTCTGCCATTCCCATTTACACTTCTTCTAGACCCATCTTTTGTTTCTTTACTTGTCCCATTACCATCTCCTTTTGCTTTGTACAATCGTACCTTTTGTCATTTAATCTCTCCTGCCTTCCACCCTATCACAGACTTTCCCTTTTGTTCTTTCCTCCCCTCCCCCTTTCCCCGCCTCTGCACTTGCTTAAAATCTGTTACATCTCTAACTTTTTCCAGTTCTGACAAAGGGTCATCGACCTGAAACGTTAACTCTGATTCTCTCTCCACAGATGCTGCCTGACCTGCTGAGTATTTCCAGCATTTTCTGTTTTTATTTAAATTGGCTCCAAACAGGAGTTAAAAGGTAGATTTTACTCTTTGTTGCATCTGGGCATGCTCAGTTCCCATGTACAGCAGAAAGGAAATGGGGCAGAGACCTGTTGTGTCAGATCCACACACCACAACGCTGCCCTGGGAAAACCAAGGCTTCCAAAATCGACGCAATCGACCCAGCATAAGGATGTAATGAGGTGGGAGGAGCATTCTCTGGCCTCCTCCCTCACTTTCCACTGTGTGCTCCTATCAGAATGAGAAATGTAACGAGTTTCCTGCTGTCTACTTTTTTTCTCCTGGTCGTGTAAGGGTCTTCCCCAGAGTATGAGCCTCAGATAAAGTGAAACCATTTCTGATTTTTGACTATTAGCACTTGGTCAGCACAAACCACCTGTGTCTGCAGGCCCTCTCATGTCTCCACCCCTTACAGCATTAGCTGAGTGAATTCCCAGGATCCTCTTCCTGCTGTCCCTCCTCCTGTAGCCTGTCCTCCTCAGGAACTGTGTGCAATCCTTTGCTGCATGACAGAAGATGCTTGTTATTGTCAGTCCCACACTGTGAATGTGACAGCTATTTGAGAATTCTCATCACTTCCCTTATGGAATTCCCACACTGATAGTGAGGGTTCAATGGACATGCATGCTTGAAAGGGACTCTGGGGGTTAGAGACGTGCTGTCACCATCTGTGCCACTTCCTTCCATAAGCTCCTGGCTGCTGTATTGGCAGGTCCATTGTCACTTACTCCCACTGGTCCATTCCCCCTCCCCCCACACCTAATTTCAGTTAGAAGAATATTCTGTCACTCTCCGAGAAGTTTCAGGCTCTCTTCTTCCTGGTTCATTTTTGATCCATGCTTTCAAATTGGTGCATGCTGGTACTGCTTTCTCCATCCTCACAAATTGTCCAGGCTTCCCGGCCTCACCTTGCAGTTGCTGTAGGGACATGCGCCTTTGTCCCGCCCAACAATATTGAAATTTGACGACCCCGGGATTTCCAACTAGGGCCGCTCCGCACCAATTGAGCGGGCGGAGGTGCGGTGCCGCTTACGGCAGCAGATCGTGGGACCTATGATTCTGACCATGTCTAATTACTTAAGTTTTGGATGTGACCCTTACACTTTAATTTCACCTTGACAAAAAGACTGCCGCTTTTGATTCACTTGTTCCTGTGTCGATAATCCACTTTACCCTTTCTTTTTATCATTCAGATTTGCTTAAAGTCCTCATCAAAATTCACCATTTTTGCCACCTCTTCTTTTAGAGAGGTAACTCATATTTCTGCTCGATGTTCCTCTTTTATTTCATTCACTTTTCCTTTCTTTCGCACAGAAGTTCACTATTTTCCTAGAGAATTTACATCTATTTCTTGATATTAGCTGCCTCATTACCATGAAAATATTCCTCACCTTTCTTTCAAAGTTTTATTAGGCTCATTCTTTTCATAGCAACCAAAGTTATTCAACTCTCCTGGACAGTAATTACTTACTAGATAATTAGGCAGACACATGTCTCATATGGGACAAGATAGCAGGTTGGATGGATGGCTCTTACATAGTAGTCCATGGAATTTACAGCACAGCAACAGGCCATTCGGCCCAACAGGTCTATGCCAGCATATATGCTCCATATGTACCTCCTCCCACCTTACTTCATCTCACCCTTTCAATATAATCTTTCTATTACGTTCTCCCATATGTACTTATCTAGCTTTCCTTTAAATTCATCAAAAACTGATTTTCAGACTGGGAGGTGGTTTGCAGTGGTGTTCCCCCAAGGATAAATTTTGGATCCGTTACTCTTTGCAATTTTTATAAACAATCTAGACTCGGGTGTAGGGAGCAGCATTATAAAGTTTGCAGATGATATGAAACTTGGTAAAGTAGTAGATAGTGATACGGATAGTTATAGGCTGGAGGATGACATAGATAGGATGGTGAAATGGGCAGAAGCATTGCAGATGGAGTTCAATGTGGAGAAGTGTGAAGTGATGCACTTTTGAGTACTAATATGGAAAGACAGTACACTATAAATCGCATAATTTGGAAAAGTGTAGATGAGCAGAGAGACCTTGCTGTCCATATACACAAATCCGTAAAGGTGGCAGGGCAAGTTGATAAGGTGGTTAAAAAAAGCATATGGGCTACTTGGGTTTATAAATAGAGGAATAGTGTATAAAAGCAAAGACATCATGTTAGAACTTTATAAATCACTGGCTAGGTCTCAGCTTCATGAAAGATGTAAAGGCCTTAAGGACATAAGAACATAAGAAATAGGAGCAGGAGTAGGCCATTTGGCCCCTCGAGCCTGCTCCGCCATGTAAAGTTTCCAAAATTTGCAGATCCCCAAAAATCTAAGGAAAAAGGACTTTGGAACTACCCCAGAGTGATAAAAATGCATTTGGGCCTAACATAAGGAATTTAAGACCAAAACCAAGCTTTGGCATTTTAAAAGGACATGTCTGGAATTCAAGCCCCAGCAAACATTAACATTTGGACAATAGGCCCTGGGAGAAGGCAGCCCCACCCAAAGCACAGGAACCAGTAAAACCTATCACAGAACCCATTAAAGAGGCGCATAAAGATAGGAGTGCTAGGCCCAGCAAGAAACCCAAAACATGAGGACAATGCAAACTCCGATTAAACAACAGATCGACAGGACGCAAGCCATTTGACACTCAGTAAAGCCGTTACTGTTGACGAGGTCTTACAATGACCAGGATTTGATTTGGTTCTGACAAGGCCACTTCAATTTAGCATAATTGAAAGGCCCATCAAGCAGTTACAACAGTTCAGTAAGAAGAAAGTTCAGGACATTTTAACACCAAGTTAAACCCATCAAAACTTAACAAGCCCGCAAAACCAAGACAATGGAATGAACAGGCCTCAACTGAAACCTAAATCACTTCAGCATGAAACCATTTTAGTAAGGGGTTCTGGGCGCGAAAAGAACAAAGGGGCGGAACAAGTATAATTGGCGGCCTAATTCCCCAAGACGCTCCGGACTCTCTGACAACACTTGCACAGCTCCCTCTCGGCTCTGTTCCAGGAGCAGCACGTTCCAGGAAGACACTCAACGACCAGACCACCATCACAATCAACTTACCTGGCTGGATTTTGCACTGTTAAAACCCCTGTTTGGTGAGCATTATCCATGATCTCCTGAAACCGAAACCTAGCTAGATAGTGGGATTTTTGGGAGGGATAAGGGTTTTTGTATATTGTCATTCTCCCTCGCCTGTACCGTGTGTTCTCCAACCTGTTTAAGTGTTAAGTGTGTTTTAAGTTTGTTACCTTTTTCTTTTAATAAAAGTCAAAATTCTTTCATCGGAACCTGTTGTCTACTGCATCTTTATTCACAACCCCTAAATAAGTCCAAGGTCTGAACCTGGGGCGTGGGAGCGATTCAAACCACTCACTGAGTCAGGGGTAAGGCTGACCCCTACCACCCTTCTACCTCAACTTCACTTTCCTGCACTTTCCCCTATCCCTTGATTCCCTTAATATCCAAAAATCTATCGATCTCTGTTTTGAAAAGGCATCAAGGGCTATGGAAAGGCATCAAGGGCTATGGGGAGAGAGTGGGAATATGGTATTGAGATAGAGGATCAGCCATGACCATATTGAATGGTGGAGCAGGCTCGAAGGGCCAAATGGCCTACTCCTGCTCCTATTTTTCTATGTTTCTATGTTCTATGTTTGAATATACTCAACGACTGAGCCTCCACAGCCCTCTGAGGTAGAGAATTCCAAAGATTCACCACCCTCTGAGTGAAGAAATTATTTTGAGGCTGTGATCCCTGGTTCTAGACTCCCCAGCCAGGGGAAACATCCTCCCTGCATCTACTCTGTCAAGCCCTGTAAGAAATTTGTATGTTTCAATGAGATCACCTCTCATTCTTCTAAACTCCAGAGAATATAGGCCTAGTCTGCTCAATCTCTCCTCATAGGATAATCCCCCCATCCCAGGAATCAGTCTGATGAACCTTTGTTGCACTCCCTCTATGGCCAGTATATCCTTCCTTAGGTAAGGAGACCAAAACTGTACACAGTACCCCAGGGGTGGTCTCACCAGGGCCCTATATAATTGCAGTAAGACGTCTTTACTCTTATACTCAAATCCTCTTGTAATAAAGGCCAACATACCATTTGCTTTCCTAATTGCTTGCTGTATCTGCATGTTAACTTTCAGTGATTCGTGTACAAGGACACCCAGGTCCCTCTGAACACCAACATTTCCCAATCTCTCACCATTTAAAAAATATTTTTCATACCAAAGTGGATAACTTCACATTTCTCCACATTATATTCCATTTGCCATGTTCTTGCCCACTCACTTAGCCTGTCTATATCCCATTGAAGCCTCTTTGCATCCTCCTCACAACTTACATTCCCACCCAGCTTTGTATCATCAGCAAACTTGGATATATTACATTTGGTCCCCTCATCCAAATCATTGATTTAGATTGTGAATAGCTGAGGCCCAAGCACTGATCCTTGCAGTACCCCACTAGTTACAGCCTACCAATCCGAATATGACCCGTTTATTCCTACTCTCTGTTTTCTGTCCGTTAACCAATCCTCAATCCATGCTAGCATATTACCCCCAATCGCATGAGCCCTAATTTTGTTTAATAACCTCTTGTGTGGCACCTTATCGAATGCCTTCTGAAAATCCAAATACACCACATCCACTGGTTCCACCTTATCTATCTTAGAAAGTGTACAGAGGAGGTTTACCAGAATGTTACCAGGGATGAGGAGAGGTAGGAAAAGTTAGGACTGTTCTCCTTGGAACAGAGAAGGTTAAGAGGTGACCTAATAGAGGTTTTCAAGATAATGAGAGGTTTTGATAGAGTAGATAGAGAAAAATTATTCCCTCCGGTGAGTTGGTCAATAACTCGAGGTCATAGATTCAAAATCATTGGCAAATGATCTAGGAGGGAGATGAGGAGACATTTTTTTACTCAGAGTTGTCGGGATCTGGACCGTTCTACCTGAAAAGGTGGTGGAAGCTGATTCCATAAATAATTTTAAAAGGGAATTGGACAGGTTGGAGATGGAGAGGATGAAGAACTTACAGGGTTACGGACAAAAAGCGGGGATGTGGGACTAAGCATGACTGCTCTTTCTAAGAGCCAGCACAGGCACGATGGGCCGAATGGCCTCCTGCGCTGTAAGTTTCTATGATTCTATGACCAGGAATCAAACCCGTGACGGTGAAAGCGCCGAATCCTAACCATTAGATATTCGTGGCTGTTCTTTGACCTTGGCTGCTGGTGCCAGTTGCTGTGACTGGGGATGAACAGCCCCGCAGTGAGGACCATTTCAAAACCAGGTGCTTATTGAATAGTGCTTTGGAGTGCTGAAGTAAGGATTCTGTAGCCTGAATCATTCATGGGGGATCTTGGCAATGCCCTAGAGAAGGTTCTCAAAATAATCCGTATTATGTTCTACAATAACACAATGAGACAGGGATTGGTATGCAGGAGACCATTAAGCAGCAGCATTTAGTGGATTAGTAAGGTGATGAGGGACTTTAGGACATGGCTGATGTGGATGAGGCATTACTGCCAGATAGGCAGCCATGTCAGCAAAGCATTCCCACATTTTTCAGCTGAACTCCAATATTATCACTGTTGAAATGTTTTGAAGCAATGATGACTGTGCCTTCTGTGTATGATCTGCAGGAGTGCTGCTGCTCTGCAGCTTATAGGAAAGATCTGGCCCCGCGATGTAAATGATGGTTATATGGTGTTTCCCAACACTGCTGTCGGACGGCACTAATCTCATTGCCCATTGGGAGGCAAAAATGTCGTGTCAGCCAGGAGTGTCAATTGCAAAATTTGACACACCCAGCCCTCCATTAAGTAGAATTTTCACCCCCTGTTGCTTGTAAGCGCCTGGCCATCTTGCTATCTGTGAGGGTCAACAAATGCTTATCTTTGTTGCTCATGCAACCACCATGCAGTGTATCATACATGGTGACTAAAGAGGAATTACAGGTACCATTAGTGTGTGTTAAGGGAGTAGAGGGGGAGGGGTGGGGGGTAACACCAAATTCTTATGTACAGTGCATTTAATGTGAAATGTCACCCTGTGTTTATTATCTGTGATGTATAATCCTAACTCTACCTCTGCCTCTGAGTGCTTCCCAGTCTGAGGATGTATCCGGAGACACTATCAGAGTTTCCGAAGCCTGAGGGATTGCCAGATGAAGAAGGTCCTGTTGTCTTTGTGCGCAAACAACTCAGATGGCCACGTGTCAGTCCCAGAACTGGCCTGGGATGTCGGTTTGCACGATTGTGAGAACTATGGAAACCAGACAAGGGCTCAGAACTCGATTGCTGCATAGGGGACTTGGCAATTGTAGCATCCTGTTTTACAAACCGGAGGACATGGTTTGTGGTCAGTGCTTGGACTTACGCTAGCAGGGACCTTCGCAGCCACATCTTCTCTGAGGCTCTTCATTCTCCTCATAAGCAGAATGACAGCAAGATTACTTAAGATATATTAAAACTTGCATTTATATAGCTCCTTTTATGAACTCAAAGTCCAAAAGCATTCCACAGCCAAATAAGTATTTCTGAAGTGCTGTCGCTGTTGCAACATAAGAAAATGCGGCAGCCAATTTGCACAGCAAGATCCCACAAACAGCAAGAGATAAATTATCAATTAAATTGTTTTAGTAGTGTTGGTTGAGGGATAAATGTTGGTCAGGACACCGGGAGAACACCTTGAGCAAAAATTGGCTAGCCCCTGTAAATGGGTGCAGGGTCGCGATGCGAGGTGCACACTGAAGGCAGGCACTAAGGGAATGCACAAGGGCGATTAGTTGACTTTTGAATGAAATACTGTAATGGTTTGATTCATAACATTGGTTTGGAATGTTTGTTTTTTGGTGGCTTTTATTGTAGCATTGTGGCCAAGAGGACGCTGTGATGGTCAGTAACAGAGGGAAGGTAAGGTGTGGGACTATTGTCGAATGTAGAATTGGGGTTGTGTTCGCAGGTACCGCAGGCGGATGAGTTGATCACAGACAGCCCGGGCAGAAAGGGGTTTCTGCTTCCTCCTATTCCACTTCCTCCTCCTCCATTCTGCTTCCTCCTATTCCACTTCCTCCTCCTCCATTCTGCTTCCTCCTATTCCACTTCCTCCTCCTCCATTCTGCTTCCTCCTATTCCACTTCCTCCTCCTCCATTCTGCTTCCTCCAATTCCACTTCCTCCTCCTCCATTCTGCTTCCTCCTATTCCACTTCCTCCTCCTCCATTCTGCTTCCTCCTATTCCACTTCCTCCTCCTCCATTCTGCTTCCTCCTATTCCACTTCCTCCTCCTCCATTCTGCTTCCTCCTATTCCACTTCCTCCTCCTCCATTCTGCTTCCTCCTATTCCACTTCCTCCTCCTCCATTCTGCTTCCTCCTATTCCACTTCCTCCTCCTCCATTCTGCTTCCTCCTATTCCACTTCCTCCTCCTCCATTCTGCTTCCTCCTATTCCACTTCCTCCTCCTCCATTCTGCTTCCTCCTATTCCACTTCCTCCTCCTCCATTCTGCTTCCTCCTATTCCACTTCCTCCTCCTCCATTCTGCTTCCTCCTATTCCACTTCCTCCTCCTCCATTCTGCTTCCTCCTATTCCACTTCCTCCTCCTCCATTCTGCTTCCTCCTATTCCACTTCCTCCTCCTCCATTCTGCTTCCTCCTATTCCACTTCCTCCTCCTCCTCTTCTGCTTCCTCCTCTTCCTCCTCCTTAGCTGGTTGCCATATGCCTTGTGGCAAGGGCTGTGCCCTCATGATGGTGAGGTTGCGGAGCATGCAGCAGACAACGACGAATCTTGAAACACGCTCTCGTGAGGTCTGCAGGGCTCCTCCAGAGCAGAAGCATTGTTTAAGGACGCCAATGGACTGCTCTATCAGATTCCGTGTGGTAGCATGGCTTTCGTTATATATACATGCTGCCCACGTGTGCGTGGGATGCACAGTAGAGTCATGAGCCAGGTGGTCAGCGGATAGCCCTTGTCGCCCAGTAGCCACCCTCTGGTTTGTCGTGGTGGCTCAAATGCTGATGGTACAGCGGACTGCCGCATAATGAAGGCATCATGGCTGCTGCCAGGATACTGAGCATTGACTTGCATGATGCGCTGAGTCGGGTCGCACACCAGCTGGACATTGAGGGAGTAGAATCCATTCCGGTTGCGGTACATCTCCGGATTGAGGTGCGGCGCTTGCAAAGCGATGTGTGTGCAATCAACGGCACCCTGCACCATGGAGAAACCTGCTATCCTGGCGATGCCGCGTGCTCACTCTGCCTACTTCTCTCTGTCAAGAGAGAATGAAATGTATTCAGCTCTCTTTGCCTACAGAGCCTCACTCGCCTCCCTTATACAGGAGTGGATGTCAAACTGGGAGATTATACAGATTTCGCCTGCTCCAGCCTGGAAGGAGCCCGTGCAAAGAAGTTCAAGGTCACGATCACCTTTGCAGCCACTGGTAATGTCGTCCTCGCCCTGGACTGAGGCTGCAGGTCTGCCTGCAGCAGGTGGCAGATTTCAGGCTTAGTAAAATGGAGACGTCGCATGCACTGTTCGTACCCGAGGTTGAGGTAGGAGAATTGCTCCCTGAAGACCCTGGGGAGATATGGCCTCCTGCTGAGAGTCCTTCTCCCCCTCCTCCTGCTCCCTCTTCTAGCAGCTTGTCCTGCTCTGTGTCCCCTCTGCTCATTCTCCCTGTCATGCTGCAGGCCAAGGGGGATACAAACTACTGTACCCATGTCTGGGAGCAACTGGTCTGAGTAGAACCCTTGCAAGTCAGTACCAAGTCCTTGAGCATGTGCTTGTAGACTTTACGCAACTTTAAAGAACTCTAGAAACCACCAAACACTTCTACAAACTCAGCAACAGCTAGTATAAATCAATCAGCAACTAACCTGTAAGTAGATGATGAACCCTTTAAATAGCGCTGTTGGGGGTTCCTCCCTGCTGCTGATTGAGTGTTCAGCTTTGCGAGGTCAAGAGAGGCTATTAGCTCCAGCGTTGCGGTCGAAAATGATAGCGCTGGTGTCAAATCAGTGTTACACGCTGATTGACGTCATGATCTGCCTACTCTGCATACTTATGGCGCACGCTCCCAGTGCCAACGCTAACGCACTCACCAAAATGGCGTCTGATGCGGCCTGCACCAGAAGTGTGCGCGCGCTGCTTGGACGCCATTTTAGAGCCAAATCGGCACCCGTAGCGCCCAAGCAACAGGCGCTACGCAACTGAATTTTTAGCCCTCAATCTCTTCTTTAGTAGCAGTATGGGAATTTTATGTCTCTGGAGTATTTTAATATTCTTTCTAGACTGCAGATTTTAAGCTTCTTTAATCTTTTCTCTTACCTGATCCCCTTTACACTTAGTATCAATCTTGCTGCCCTTTCTATACACCCTTTTCAATGCATGAACATCCCATTTTGGAAAGTAGCAAACGAAGCAGCATGCAGTATTCAAAGTGTGGTCTAATTAGTGCATTCTAAAGCCTCAGCATAAACTCTGCAGACTTAAGAAAGAAAGAACTTGCACTTCTAGAGCACATTTCATAATCTCAGGACATCTCAAAGTGCTTCACAGCCAGTGAGGTACTATTGAAGTGTCGTCACAATTCTATGTACGGAAATGCAACAGACAATTTGAGTACAGCAAGGACCTCGTTGACTTCCAGCGGGTGTCCCTCTCAGCTGCTCAGAAGAGCAGGCTAAGTTCATAGCCTTCGGGAAGACAGCGGGATCGGTGCGGCTAAGTCCCAGAGGCCATTTGAACTGCCTGCTGCCCGGGTTGCGCCTGGTGGGCAGTATTACAATTGGCCCTTTTCGCTTTTGGGATCCAGACCGCTTGCCTGACCGGTGGGACCCATATCCAGTCTCTTGGTGTACCGGCCTCCATTGAGTTGGATCCCAGTATAAAGAGTCCATACCGTTGGCTCTGTCCCTGGCTATTATTTTCCTGACAAGGCAACTGGGAAACTCCCAGAAATGGCAGAATCCCAACGCCACTGGGTCTCTGCCTTACTCTGAGGGGTTCTGCTGGTCTCCTACCGGAGTTATGGTAGGTGACAGGCAGAATTGCAGGCTCTTATACTCCACTGCTTAGGCTATGTATCCTAACATTCAATTTGGGTTATTTTGTTCCCAGGTCTTCTAAATCTCCCCGTGATGCTAATAACTTTGGAGCTTGTTAAGAATGGCCAAACATGTATTACCTATCTCACATCTTTTTACATTGGATATTCTAGAACTAGTAACTGGTCAATGTTTCAATTTCAGTGCCATCTCTCCCCACCATTATATACTTACATCATCCATACATTCATTTAATATGCAATACTTTACATTTGTAGGAACTAACTTTCATTTGTTTGCCCAATAGCACAACTGATCTAAATCTTTCTGCAATTTTTTTTACTGTATTATCTGTCCCATATCGTCTGCAAATTTAACAAGCTTGCAATTGGTTTTCGCATCCAGGTCCATTTATGCAGCTAAGACACATTGGACCAGATTTTGCACTCAAAGCAACTGTGAGGCTAATGGTGCCCCCTGTTACTTATGTGCAAATGGCACAGCAACTTCAGGCAAGGGGCAGATGCATGGTTAAACTCAATATCCAAAAGTTGCTGTCCAAGTAGCGCTACTCCACTGTTAGCTTTCCAAAAATGGCATCTCACTGTCTGCCTCACCACTGAAATAGATTGAATAGCGGGTAGTTGCTGTATTTGCGTTTTAGATACGAACTAAACCCGCCACAGAAAGTTAAGTTTTGTCATTTCAAGTGCAAGTACCCTTTTAACTACATGATAACTGTTAATTACTGCCAGCCAACCTCGCTGGCACTGAAAATTAACTATTACAAGTGTGGAGTCTCATTCCTTCAGGTATTAATTGATGTTGGAGATTTTAAAAAATGTCAAATTTTAAGGGGTAGAAATTAGGTCGCGCCCCATTTGGGGCGCAAATATCGTCTGGACGCAAATATTAGCGCCTGGCGCTAATTATCGGCACTGACAGGAAACTTCACTTTTACCGCCCCGGGAGGTGAGTGGAGCGCTAAAGCAGGTGCTGCACACCTGTCTTAAGGCGCAAAGGCCAAGGAGTGAGGCGCTAACTCAGCGCGCGAGCGCAGCGCAGCTGCTGCCAGTTAGCGAGGGAACACAGACACACTGGCGCCGGACACTTCTTAAAGCGGGGGGGGGGGGCCACTTGCTCCCCAGCCACACCCTGCTCATTGCAGCCTTGAATCTCAGCCTGGAGAGACCTGTGAATCCATTTTGCTGCCAAGCATGGAGAGGGTGAGAGAACGCGCTCATCGCTTCACCGAGCGGGCCTTGGATGCTCTGGTTGGCGCGGTGGAGCGCAGACGATGTATGCTGTTCCCTGAGAGTGGCAGGAGGCCTTTGCCACGCGAGTTCAGAAGAGTGTGGAGGGAGGTGGCTCAGAGCGTCTCCTCCAGGAGCATGGTGCCCAGGACCCATACTCAATGCCGCAAAAAGTTCAACGACCTCACTTGGGTCGTCAGGGTGAGTGGCTTTTTCTCAATACCTCTCCATCCCTCCATCTCAACCTCACTCTATGGCCAGAGGGTCTTAAAACCCCAATGCACAACACTCATCCAACACCTATGGCCCTTTCATCAAACACACACACACATTCCACACTTTGCATACAGTAAGGGCTATTCACCTATGGGAGGCACATCAGGCAAGACCATGGCTGTATATTGTAAGGGCTATTCACCTATGGGAGGCACATCAGGCAAGACCATGGCTGTATATTGTAAGGGCTATTCACCTATGGGAGGCACATCAGGCAAGACCATGGCTGTATATTTACTCAGATGCTGTCCTTTTTCTTGCAGGCTAAGCTGGCTCATAATAGGAGACAGCAGCAACGGACAGGTGGAGGGCGGCCTCAGCTGCAACCCCTCAGCGATCTGGAGGAGCGCGTCCACAGGATCGCCACTGGAGACGCCGACCCCGTTCTGGACAGCAATGGTAAGGTCATCACCTTTTTGTCCTCTGTCCTTCCACTTGTCCCTCACAAGACCAGCCTTTGACACTTTCAATCCAACTTGCTAACTCGCTGCACTTATTCCTCCCTTACTGCCACCCTGTCCTCACGCTAAAGCCACTCTTGTACCTCCCTGCTTTCAGATGGTGATTCACCAGCTGAGGAGACGGGCCCTGAAGCTGCCACTGGGAGTGATGCTGCAGCTGAGGAGGAAGAGTAAGCCAGAGCATCAGTGCCACCCTCTCCCGAGGAAGCCCATGCCCACACTGGGAACACGCCTTCCCCGGAGGGGAGCAGGGGGGAAGGGGCTGATGAGGGTGAAGCTCCAGGACCCAGCGGGCTGCAGCAACGCCATGGGGGGGGTAGGGAAGAATGGGGGCCTTCTCCCCAGAGGGAGAGTATGCCAGACACTCCTACTGCAATGGACGCAGAGGAGGAGCGGCTGATTGCAGAAATGAACACCCAGGCGGTGGGCATGCACACTGAGCTCATGGGTGCAGTGGGAAGGGTGCCCGAATGCATTGAGTCACTGGCAAGGAGTGTGGAGCACTTCGCTGTAGCACAGGCGGATGCCACACTAACGCTTAGTGCTGCAATTCAGTCACTGGCTGCCGTGATCCCATATCTGACTGCTCTCATACAGACTCAGATTGAGGCCACGCGAGCACAGACTGCTGCCAACCTCGATGGTTCGTGCACATGTCCCCGGGGCTGTCACCGCGCCGCAGCAGGCCAGCAATCTGTTCTCTGGCAGATTGCTCCGGATGCTGAAGTGCTGCCCCGTGGGACTGCCAGTGTGTCAGGCGAGCAGGGAGTTGCTGTCCTCTCTCACGATGACAGCATTCCTGCTGCCAACACTGTCACTTCTCCACTGCACTTGCCACCGCCTGTAGGACAGACTGCTGCCGCCCATGCAGAGTTGGTGCAGTCTGCAGCCGGGCCCTCCAGGCCCAGAAGTGGTCGAGGCCGTCCTTCAGGGGCATCTGCAGTGTCAGGGTCTGACGAGCAGCAGCCTTCCACCAGCCTTGCTGCAGCCACTGAGGTCCCATTACGGAGGAGCAGTAGGGTTAGAAGGGGGGAAGTGCGCAAGGGAAGGAGATCACCCTCGAAGGGCAAAAAGTAGGAGGTGTGACAAAATGCTGGTCATTTTTTTATTAAAGGCCGAGGTTCATGGTCCAACTTTTGTTTAGTGTTTTGGACATTATCTCCAGGTTGTGAGAACCAGTTATGTTATTGACTGTTTTTTTGTGTTTATTTCTATGAGTTTGTCATGAGGAATTGACACACACAGAGTTTGTAAAATAAATAAGTTTCTGTATTCAAAATATACATGGCTGGTGGTTGGAATTATTGGTGCCTTGGCCGGCTTAGGGGTTGCGTGCTGGGTTGATTAATGTTGGTAGCAATGGCAGGGGCCCTAGAAGCGGCTTGCTATTAGCCGTTGACGGACGGCCCTTGCAGTTTGACCATTGTGGGCCGCCCTCCCGCCTTGGTGCTGCTGATGATCATCGTCCTCGTCCTCTTCCTCCTCTTCCTCCTCCTCCTCTGGTGGTGCTACAAGGCCTGGTGGCATTGGCTGGGTCCTGAGGATTGCCATGTTGTGCAACATGCAGCACACGACTACGAAGTTCGATACTTGCTCAGGCGAGTACTGCAGGGCTCCTCCGGAATGGTCCAGACAGCGGAACCGTTGTTTCAGCACGCCGATTGTGCGCTCAATAATGTTCCTGGTTGCTTGATGGCTTTCATTGTACCGCAGCTCAGCAGGGGTGTTTGGCGTACGGAGCGGTGTCATCAGCCAGGTGCTCAATGCGTACCCCTTGTCCCCGAGAAGCCAACCAACTGGCTGATGCGGTGCCTCGAAAACTTCTGCCACAGTAGTCTGGCGCAGGATAAAAGCATCGTGGCAGCTGCCAGGATAGTGGGCATTGACAGCGAGTATCAGCTGTCTGTGGTCACAGACCAACTGGACATTCAAGGAATGGAACCCCTTTCTGTTCCTGAATTCCTCGGCATTCTCACGCGGAGCACGCAAAGCCACATGCGTGCAGTCAATGGCGCCCTGCACCATGGGGAAGCCCGCTACCCTCGCAAAGCCCAGAGCGCGGTCACGCTGCTTGTCTGGGGTCATAGGGAAAGAGATGAACTCTCGTCTCCTTCTGAAGAGGGCATTGGTGACCTGCCGGATGCAGCGATGCACCGCGAACTGGGAGATATTGGCGAGGTCCCCAACAGCAGCTTGGAATGAGCCAGTGGCGTAGAAGTTCAAAGCCACTGTGACCTTCACTGCCACCGACAGAGACGTCCTGGACCTCAGCTGAGGCTGCAGATCTGGCTGCAGCAGGTGGCAGAGCTCAGTGACCACCTCCTTGCTGAATCGCAGCCTTCGCAAACACAGCTCCTCGGACATATGGATGTAGGAGAGCTGTTCACGATATACCCTGGGAGGGTAAGCTCTCCTGTACATGCGCCTGATGGCCCTCCTCCGTCTGGCCATCATTGCCACTCTCTCTCTGCGTCTCTGTATCCTCCGATTCAGCTGGAGCAGGACGACGCCCCCAATCAGTGCAGCCCCCATATTCTCTTTGCCAGAAAAGTAATGAGGGACAGCAACTAAAGTAGCAACAAAGTTAGGATGAATAGGCAAAACTACCTCACAAAGCGTTGAGTCAATGTAGAAGTCTCTCTCTCTCTCTCCGAATCTCTCTCTCTCTCTCAGAACGAGTGGTGCATAAATGTCGACCACAGAAAAAGACAGGAAGAGGCCCCCTTTAAATAGCGCCCCCCCCAGCCCCACAGCGATTGATAGTGTTCCAGTCTTCCGGTCGTTGGAAGCGCCAGGCGGTAAGGCAGGGGGTGCCACTCAATTTCCGCTCCGGGGCGCCCCAAGGGCGTTGCACCATGGAATGACATCATAATTTGCGCGCGCAGGTGGTCGCAGCGGTAAGTTTTAGCGCCGCCGCACAATCTCAAGTTAAGTTCTCGAGCGCCGCAAACATCGCTGCGCCCGGGCGTTAGCGGCTTTGCGCCCCATTAGCGCCCTCTTAAGGCGCTAACGGGAGGCGCAACCAAGTGAATTTTTACCCCTAAATGTTTTAAGTTTTTTTTTATACTTGTCTCTTTTCTCTCTCTCTTAATCCAATCTTTCTTTCCCTCTCTTTATTTCTCTTCTTGTACCTGATTTGACATTGAACTCACCCCCTTTAATTTACACTTCCTTCTCAGTCTTTGCGCTATTTTTTTTCACAATCCTTCAATCTGATTGGTTAAGGAGATACATAGTTGCTTGACCTGTTCACTCGGGCCCCAGATGCCCGGATCCCTTGCTGCGCCATTATCAGCTCGCACTTTCAGCAACTTGCCACGCAAAACATTTAAAAACCTAAACCTGCAAGGGCAAGTCTAACTAATGGCAGATGTTGTTAGATACCCTGCTAAAGCAAATTATGGCCCAATAGCATTCAAAGCACTGAGCCCTGCAGCATTCCACTCAATACCTCCCTGCAATACCATGTTCTGTCCTGGTTCTGCCCTTTAGTTTAAATAGTCTCTCATGTGTGATCCTTGTCAAAGACTTTCTTAAAATTCAAATAAACCATCGTTACCAAGATAGTTTCGTTATGAGTATTTTTTAAATAAACAGCTATTAGTTACATGTTACACCACTTACAGAATGTTATTACCGTACTGTTTCATACAGAATAACACTTAGGCTGGAGCGGAATGTTACAATTGCTGTAACATATCAAGGAATTGAAACTCAAGCTGTTTATTATGTTATGTGAAACCTGAAATGTTCTACATCTTTTAAACGCAATCCCTCCTGCGCTAATCTATATCCTATAAAATGGGAGCAGGGGTTATAGTTTGAAATTGTTGAACTCAATGTTGAGTCCAGAAGACTGTAAAGTGCCTAATCGAAAGATGAGGTGCTGTTCCTCAAGCTTACGTTGAGCTTCATTGGAACAGTGTAAGAGGCCGAGGACAGAGAGATCAGAGTGGGAGTGAAGCGGAGAATTAAAGTGACAGGCGACTGGAAGCTCAGGGTCACCCTTACGGACTGAACGGAGGTGTTCCGCAAAGCGGTCGCCCAATCTGCGTTTGGTCTCCCCAATGTAGAGGAGACCGCATCGTGAGCAGCGAATACAATATACTAAATTGCAAGAAGTACAAGTAAATCGCTGTTTCACCTGGAAGGGGTGTTTGGGGCCCTGAACAGTGGGAAGGGAGGAGGTAAAAGGGCAGGTGTTGCATCTCCTGCGCTTGCACGGGAAGGTGCCGGGCGAAGGGGAAGAGCTGTTAGGGGTGATTGAGAAGTGGACCAGGGTGTCGCGGAGGGAGCGGTCCTTTCGGAATGCTGAAAGGGGAGGTGAGGGGAAGATGCGTTTAGTGGTGGGATCACGTTGGAGGTGGTGGAAATGGCAGAAAATGATCTGTTGAATGTGGAGGCTGGTGGGGTGAAAGGTGAGGACAAGGGGAACTCTATCATGGTTCTGGGAGGGAGGGGAAGGGGTGAGAGCAGAAGTGCGGGAGATAGAACGGACACGGTCAAGGGCCGTGTCAACCACAGTAGAGGGGAATCCTCGGTTGAGGAAAAAGGAAGACATGTCGGAAGCACTGGTATGGAAGGTGGTATCGTCAGAACAGATGCGGCGGTGATGGAGAAACTGGGATAATGGAATAGAGTGGGAGGAAGTGTAGTCCAGGTAGCTGTGGGAGTCAGTGGGCTTGTAGTGGATATTTGTCGATAGCCGATCGCCAGAAATGGAGACAGAGAAGTCAAGGAAGGGAAGAGAAGAGTCAGAGATGGACCATGTGAAGGTGAGGGAAGGGTGGAAATTGGAAGTAAAGTGAATGAACTTTTCTAGTTCAGGGCGAGAGCAGAAAACGACACCGATACAGTCATCGATGTACCGGAAGAAGAGGTAAGTGAGGGGACCTGAGTAGGACTGGAACAAAGAGTGTTCCATATATCCCATGAAAAGGCAGGCATAGCTAGGGCCCATGCGGGTTCCCATAGCAACACCTTTAATTTGGAGGAAGTGAGTGGAGTCAGAGGAGAAGTTGTTCAATGTGAGAACAAGTTCAGCAGCACCGATGCACTCTTTCTCAAAGCTGTCCAGTTCCATTTCATCCTTCGACTCATCCGACGCGTCAACAAAAACTTTTTTTCTTCCTTTCAGGTGTCAAAGATCGCAAGCTTCAACAACTCTTGGACACCAACGCCCCTCAGGAACTTTCTTCCCCTTCACTTTCCTCTGACTCCATCCCTTCTTCCAATCTCACCCCCTGCCGTGTTTTCACTATCCCCTCTGACCTTCCCCTCTCTGACCCCGAACGATCAGTCCTCAGCAAAGGCCTGAGCTTCATCCCCTTACGCCCCAATCTCAATGAATATCTGTTACATCTCCAGCTTTTTCCAGTTCTGATGAACGGTCCCAGACCTGAAACGTTAACTCTGTTTCTCTCTCCACGGATGCTGCCTGGCCTGCTGAGTGTTTCCAGCGTTTTCTGTTGTTATTTCAGATTTCCAGCATCCGCAGTATTTTGCTATTATATTTCTGTTTCTAATGTTGGTTATACTATTGTCATGTAATATGCAGTGAAATAAAAACAGATATCACAACATAATCAGTTCATTATTACGTGGGACAATATATCTACAGTTTGTAATCAAGCAGTGAAATAATTCAAATCATGTGGTACAATAGTACCTCAATCCAAATGACATTAGGCCCCATGCTCGCTATCACTTTCAACATTACACCCATTGGCCGTACACAAACACCTCACTGAAAATGGAAAGAATCCATCTTATGAACTCCACCTGTCTATAGGATATAGATTAGCGCAGGAGGGATTGCGTTTAAAGGATGTAGAACATTTCAGGTTTCACATAACATAACAAACAGCTTGAGTTTCAATTCCTTGATATGTTACAGCAATTGTAACATTCCACTCCAGCCTAAGTGTTATTCTGTATGAAACAGTACGGTAATAACACTCTGCAAGTGGTGTAACATGTAACTAATAGCTGTTTATTTAAAAAATACTCATAACGAAACTATCTTGGTAACGATGGTTTATTTGAATTTTTCCAGTTCTGATGAAGGGTCCCAGACCTGAAACGTTAACTCTGTTTCTCTCTCCATGAATGCTGCCTGGCCTACTGAGTGTTTCCTGCATTTTCTGTTGTTATATTAGAAACAGAACATTATTTACATCTAAAAATAATATCTCAATAGAAACCAACTGTACTCAATCTAAACCTAATCTAACAGTAGACCTCTCTATTCCTCGAACCTCAGAAACACATCAGACTCTTGCCTCTGAGTCAGAAGGTTGTGGGTTCAAGTCCCACTCTGGAGATTTGAGCACAAGATCTAGTCTGACAGTCCCAGTGCATTACTGAGAGAGTGCTGCACTGTCAGATGGTGCCGTCTTTCAGATGAGATGTTAAACTGAGGCCCTGTTTGCCCTCTCAAGTGGGAGTAAATCTGACATCGGTAGTGGGGAAAATGCTAGAGTCCATTATAAAAGATGTAATAGCAGAGCACTTGGAAAACAGTGACAGGATCGGACAAAGTCAACATGGATTTACAAAAGGTAAATCATGCTTGACTAATCTACTGGAATTTTTTGAGGATGTAACTGGTAGAATAGATAAGGGAGAACCAGTGGATGTGGCGCATTTGGACTTTCAGAAGGCTTTCGATAAGGTCCCGCATAAGAGATTAGTGTGCAAAGTTAAAGCACATGGGATTGGGGGTAAGGTACTGATTTGGATAGAGAACTGGTTGGCAGACAGGAAGCAAAGAGTTGGAATAAACGGGTCTTTGTCCGAGTGGCAGGCAGTGACTAGTGGGGTACCACAGGGATCGGTGCTAGGACCCCAGTTATTCACAATATATATAAATGATCTAGACGAGGGAACTAGATGTAATATCTCCAAGTTTGCAGATGACACAAAGCTGGGTGGGCGTGTGTGCTGTGAGGAGGATGCAGAGAAACTCCAGTATGATTTGGACAGGTTGGGTGATTGGGCAGATGCATGGCAGATGCAGTATAATGTGGATAAATGCGAGGTTATCCACTTTGGTGGCAAAAACAGGAAGGCAGATTATTATCTGAACGGCAATAGATTGGGAAAAGGGGAAGTGCAACGAGACCTGGGTGTCCTTGTGCACCAGTCGCTGAAGGTAAGCATGCAGGTGCAGCAGGCGGTTAAGAAGGCAAATGGTATGTTGGCCTTTATAGTGAGAGGATTCGAGTACAGGAGCAAGGATGTCTTGCTGCAGTTGTACAGGGCCTTGGTGAGACCACACCTTGAGTATTGTGTGCAGTTTTGGTCGCCTTATCTGAGGAAGGATGTTCTTGCCATGGAGGGAGTGCAGCGAAGATTCACCAGACTGATACCTGGGATGGCAGGAATGACGTATGAAGAGAGATTGGGTCGATTAGGCTTGTATTCGCTAGAGTTTAGAAGAATGAGAGGGGATCTCATTGAAACTTTTAAAATTCTATCAGGACTAGACAGACTAGATGCAGGAAGGATGTTCCCGATGGCGGGGGAGTCCAGAACCAGGAGTCACAGTCTAAGGATAAGGGGTAAGCCATTTCGGACTGAGATGAGGAGGAATTTCTTCACCCAGAGAGTGGTAAACCTGTGGAGTTCTCTACCACAGAAGGCAATTGAGGCCAATTCATTAAATATATTCAAGAAGGAGTTAGATATATTTCTTAAGGCTAAAGGGATCAAGGGATATGGGGAGAAAGCAGGGACAGGGTACTGAATTTGGATGATCAGCCATGATCTCATTAAATGGCGGAACATGCTCGAGGGGCCGAATGGCCTACTCCTGCTCCTATCTACTATGTTTCTATGTTTCTATGTAAATGTTCCTATGACACTATTCAAAGAAGAGCAGGGGAGTTCTCCCCGATGTCCTGGCCAATGTTTATCCCTCAACCAACATCACTAAAGCTCTTTGGGATGTCCTGAGGATCGAGATAAGCCATTTAAATTTAGAATCAGTCGATGTGAGGTCATCGAGGACTGGGAAGAAGGATTAGTTTGGATAAGTGTTGGGCAGTGAGAAAGACTGACCTGCACCTCTGACTATGCTTACAGATCCGCTGGCCACCCTAATGCTGCCTTGATTTATAACAGGTTATAGTCCAACAGCTTTATTTGAAATCACAAGCTTTTGGAGCGCTGCTCCTTCGTCAGGTGAAGTGAAGAGATGCATATAGGCACAGCATATATAGTCAGAGAACACTGCCAGATGATTACAGTTAATATTTCTAACTGCCCTTTATCACACCTCGGCAGAGAGACAATCACGGCAATCAAAGGTGTGGATGGTGTCCAAACAGGTCAGCCAGGAAAACATTACATCAAAGACAATGAGGTGGGGTCACAAGGGGTCAAATGTGGCAGATGCTGGGGTCTGTATGGAAAACAAAAAACTTTTTTTGCTGGAAATCACAGCAGGTCCGGCCGCATCTGTGTAGAGAGAACAAGCCAACGACGACTCGAGTCTGGATGACTCTACGTCAGGTGGGGTTACATGCAGCGTGACATGAACTTAAGATCCCGGTTGAGGCCGTCCTCATGGGTGCGGAACTTGGCTATCAGTTTCTGCTCGACGATTTTGCGTTGTCGTGTGTCTCGAAGGCCGCCTTGGAGAACGCTTGCCCGAAGATCGGAGGCTGAATGTCCTTGACTGCTGAAGTGTTCCCCGACTGGGAGGGAACACTCCTGCCTGGCGATTGTTGCGCAGTGTCTGTTCATACGTTGTCGCAGTGTCTGCATGGTCTCGCTGATGTACCATGCTCCGGGGCATCCTTTCCTGCAACGTATGAGGTAGACAACGTTGGCCGAGTCACATGAGTATGTACCATGTACCTGGCGGGTGGTGTCCTCATGTGTGATGATGGTATCTGTGTTGATGAACTGGCATGCCTTGCAGAGGTTGCTGTGGCAGGGTTGTGTGGTGTCGTGGTCGCTGTTCTCCTGAAAGCTGGGTAATTTGCTGCGAACGATCCACCCCAGTCCAACACCGGCATCTCCACATCTTGATTTATAATGTAGAGCTCTTGAAACTTGAGTGAAAGTATTGTTTGGTTTGTCTCCTGCTTTTGGCACATAAACATGGGTGAGCTTGAAGATTTTGCATTGAATATGCAGGGCCTGGCTATAACCACACTACATTTACCTTCTCCATTTACAACCTGCTGTATGTCAGCAACAAACCTGCTTCTCTCACATCATGTACCTTTTGGGCTGTAACTTGAAATCTGATGATCTTAATTCTGAACTTTAAAAAAAATCATGCTTTGCTTTCTGAGAGACTTTAAATTGCGCTTGATCAAGCATTAACATCAAGGTGCCTGTCAAGTAGAAAGGAAAGCAGATCATTTTGACATATACTTAATATTCAATATGAAAGGCACTATATAAATACAAGCCTTTCAATTGTGAGGTTGTGATGCAAAAAACCATGAGGAGAATGGAAAATGTCAGCCGTCATCTTGATTTTAATAATGCTTTCAGCAACACCTTGGAAAAATGCTTCTGAATGGTGATGAACCCAGAGGGAAAAAAATACTATCACCCTGAGTTGAATCAGGGTAAGTGGTGAAATGACTGAGAAGCAACAAAGGAGAATCAACCAGAATGTTACCAAGGCTGCAAGAGTTAAATTATATTACATAAACTAGGCTTGTATTCCCTGGAATATAGAAAGATAATGGCTGATTTGATTGAGGATTTTGAAAAGTATTGATAGGGTAGATAGAGAGAAACCTTTTCTGCTGGTGTGGGAGTCTAGGACAAGGGGACATAACTTTAAAATCAGTGCCAAGCCATTCAGGAGTGAAGTTAGGAAACACTTCTTCATGCAGAGAGTGGTAGAAGTGTGGAACTCTCTTCTACAGAAAGCAGTAGATGCGAGCTCAATTAATGATCTTAAATTTGAGACTGATAGATTTTTGCAAGTTAAGGGTATTAAGGGATATGGAGCCAAGCCAGGTAAATGGAGTTAGGCTACAGATCAGCCATGATCTCACTGAATGGCGGAACAGGCTCGATGGGCCGAATGGCCAATCCTGTTCCAATGTATGTGCGTTTCTTCAATATCATATGATTATGGCCACAGACTAGAAAGGTCTGGAGGCCAGAATCTTGCTGGTATCAAGGTTGCAAGTTAATGTCTTAATGGTACAAGAACAAGAAGGGATGAATAGGTTTGAACACTGAGGTACTGAGAATAGTTGAGGAGGTAAGTTTTGAGAATATTGAAATATATGGCCAAAGAAAACAAACATACATGTCAGCAGAGAACTTCCAGCAAGCTGAAAGCTTTGTCTTGTGGAAACTGTAACAGGATAAGATCAAGACGCAAATTTTCATTTTCAGAATTAGGCAGGTTTTATGAGGGGCGAGCGCTGCACTCTGCCAGATTACTGCCCAGGTGCTGAAGACAAAAACATACCCCATGGAGAAATTGTTAACATCATTCTCCGTCCATACTGCTTTCCATATTTCATTGTTGTCACAAATTTAATAAGATTGTAAGTGCTTTCTACTTCTTGTTCATTTATGCAGATAAGAAAGAACAGTATTATTGACTTTCTACTCCCACCCACCTAATAACATGCTAGCAATGCCCAGGGGATTAATATGAATTTTTGAATTTTGGCTTCACCAGATATAATCAATGTGATATTTTGTGCTTCACAATAAATACACTAGCCAACCCACCAGAGGCCATGTAATCTCTTGGGAGAGGTGAAGAAACAGACAAAAAACAGGTCAATTAGGGAAAAAAAGCTGGAAAATTCCTTTCCATCGTTCTTAGGCGATGGAAACTCGTCCAGGAAACCACTCTGGCCCTGATTAATGTTATACAGTACCCACCTCTTGCCCCAGCCAGAAACAGGTCCAGCTCTGGCTTGAACAAACTCAGCAAATCAGTGTTCATTGCACAAGCCGGCAGCCTGTTCCACAGGTCCATTATCCTCTGGGAAAAGAACCAACTCCTCACACCTAACCTAGTTCTGCCTTTACATAACTTGAGATTTTGACCCTTGGTCCTCCCTAACCTATTTAGTTGAAACAAACTGTCTACACAAACAGAATCTCGTCCCTTCATCATCTTATAAACCACAATGAAGTTACCCATGAGCCTATGCTTCTCTAGACCCAGCTCTTTGAGCCTATTTTGGTAATTAAGTTGCTTTAAACTAGGAATTAATCTTCTGGAACTCCTTTGCACCCTTTCCAAAACCTCAAAATCACCCAACATGTGAGGAGACCAAAACTGGATACAGTATTCTTGTTTTATAGTGAATTGTCCTGTAAATGCACCCTAGCACCCTATATGCCCTAATTATTGCTTCATGACATTGGTCATGAACCGTTAGAGATCTATGCACTAGAACACCCCGATCTCTTTCATAAGAACATAAGAAATAGGAGCAGGAGTAGGCCATTTGGCCCTTCGAGCCTGCTCCGCCATTCAATAAGATCATGGCTGATCTTCTACCTCATCTCCACTTTCCTGAACTATTCCTTGATTCCCTTAATATTCAAAAATCTATCAATCTCTGTCTTGAATATACTCAACGACTGAGCATCCACAGCCCTCTGGGGTAGAGAATTCAAAAGATTCACCACCCTCTGAGTGAAGAAATTTCTCCTCATCTCAGTCCTAAATGGCCGACCCCTTATTCTGAGACTGTGACCCCTGGTTCTAGACTCCCCAGCCAGGGGAAACATCCTCCCTGCATCTACCCTGTCAAGCCCTGTAAGAATTTTATATGTTTCAATGAGATCTCCTCTCATTCTTCTAAACTCTAGAGAATATAGGCCTAGTCTGCTCAATCTGTCCTCATATGACAATTCCCCTATCCCAGGAACCAGTCTGGTGAACCTTTGTTGCACTCGCTCTATGGCAAGTACATCCTCCCTTAGGTAAGGAGACCAAAACTGTACACAATACTCTGGGTGTGGTCTCACCTGGGCCCTATATAATTGCAGTAGATGTCTTTACTCTTATACGCAAATCCTCTTGTAATAAAGCCCAACATACCATTTGCTTTCCTAATTGCTTGCTGTACCTGCATGTTAACTTTCAGTGATTCATGTACAAGAACACCCAAGTCCCTCTGAACACCAACATTTCCCAATCTCTCACCATTTAAAAAATACTCTGCTTTTCTATTTTTCCTACCAAAGTGGATAACTTCACATTTCTCCACATTATATTCCATTTTGCCATCTTCTTGCCCACTCACTTAGCCTGTCTATATCCCATTGAAGCCTCCTTGCATCCTCCTCACAACTTACATTCCCACCCAGCTTTGTATCATCAGCAAACTTGAATATATTACATTTGGTCCCCTCATCCAAATCATTGATGTAGACTGTGAATAGCTGAGGCCCAAGCACTGATCCTTGCGGTACCCCACTAGTTACAGCCTGCCAACCCGAAAATGACCCGTTTATTCCTACTCTCTGTTTTCTGTCTGTTAACCAATCCTCAATCCATGCTAGTATATTACTCCCCAATCCTATGAGCCCTAATTTTGTTTAATAATCTCTTGTGTGGCACCTTATCGAATGCTTTCTGAAAATCCAAATACACCACATCTACTGGTTCCCCCTTAACTATTCTGCTAGCTACAATCTCAAAAAACTCTAACAGATTTGTTAAACACAATTTCCCTTTCATAAATCTGTGTTGACTCTGCCCAATCCTATTATTATTTTCTAAGTGCCCTGTTACCACGTTTTTAATAATAAGGTCAATCAGGGGAAATTCCCGCTGGTTGGCCAGAACCTGATGGAGGCGGGACTGAAACCCAGCAAGCAGCAGTCCCGCCTCCAAAAGCTTCCCATTCAGAAAATCCAGCCCTTAGTATTTGTTTAATTTCTCTGCCAATTCCTTATTCCCCATTATAATTTCTCCTGTCTCAGCCTGTAGGAACCCACATTTACTTTTGCTATTCTTTTCCTTTTTACATACCTATAGAAACTTTTACAGTCTGTTTTTATGTCTCTCGCTAGTTTACTCTCATATTCTATTTTCCCTTTCTTTATCAATTTCATGGTCCTCCTTTTCTTTCTCCATCGGCTTTAGTTCTTTTCCCTGAAGGGTGTATGTATATTTACCATTCACCTTTCCCACATGCATAACACTACACATTACTAACTTAAACAGAATTTGCCAGTCACGAGTCCAATCCCCCAGTGCATCTAGATCCGCCTGTAGTAGTCGAGCATCGTCTACATGCCTGACTCTTGCACGTATCTTAGTATAATTTGCAAACTTGCTGATCATTCTCCTAACATCTATATCCAGATCATTAATGAAAATAGTAAATCGCAATGGTCCTAACACTGATCCCTGTGGGACACCACTGGTGACCGGTCTCTAATCAGATTCCTATCCATCTACAACCACTTTCTGCTTAATTTAAGGATCTAGGCACTATATTTTCAAAAATAAAGATTAAAAGCATTATTTGATGGATTATTGCTGAAATGAAATGCAGTATAAATACATGGTCCAAAGTAATCATTTCAGCTGTAATGAGCCGTCCATAGCTGTCAGTACAATGAGTACTCATGCTTATCCCCTCTCTTCCCAGAAGAGACTGTAAAAAGTGCTGAAAACTGACACTGTTTATAGAAAAATATGCAAATGGTGCATTAAGCCCCTTTCCCTCCAGTGTACCTTTGTAAAATGATGAAAATTAAAATTGGTTCTTAAATGTGACTGCAACGGAGAATTTCTATCACTATTGCACTAAAAAAAACGAACGTAAAAGATAACTCAGCCATTATCATTTACAATCTGTTAAATGTAATGTATTATCAGGATAGTTCTGTCTGTAAACATGAAGTAAAATAGGAGAGCACTGTCTGCAGAGATCAGGACCGCAAAATTCGACTCTGTAGTGCCCGTTGTTTGGGCGCTACAAGTGCCATTTAGGTTCCAAAATAGTGTCCGCGCCGCATACACGCATTCTGGCACAGGCTACGCCGGACACCATCTTGGGTGGGGTGTAGCGCCGGCGCAAGGAGCGTCCGCCGGAAGAATGCAGAGTAGGCAGATCATGATGTCAATCAGCGTGCAATGCTGTTTTGACATCAGTGCTGCCATTTTAGAGCTCAGTGCTCCAGCTAATGCCCTCTCTTAACCTCACACAGCAGAACACGCGTTCAGCAGCAGAAAGGACCCCCCACCAGTGCTATTTAAAGGGATCATTACCTACTTACAGGATAGTTGCTGATTGAGTTTTACTGGCTGTTGCTGTGATTGTACAAGTGTTTGGTGCTTTCTAGAGTTCTTTAAAGTTGCTAAAGTCTACAGAGAGTGGTGTGGCACATGCTGAAGGACTTTGTCCTGACTTCAAGGATTCTGCACAGACCACTTGCTCCAAGATATTGGTCCACTAGTCGGCATTCCACTTGGCCTACAGCATGACAGGGAGAATAAGCAGAGGTGACACAGAGCAGGTCAAGCTGCTGGAAGAGGGAGGAGGAGGAGGGGAGAGAAGGGGCTCTCAGCAGGAGCCATATCTCCCCAGGGTTTTCAAGGAGCAATACTCCTACCTGAACCTCAGCGAGGAACAGTGTCTGAGACATCTGCGCTTCAGTAAGCCACAACTGCAACCTCAGAACAGGACAAGGACCACATTGCCAGTGGCTGTGAAGGTCATGGTGGCCATGAACGTTTATGCGTCAGACTCCTTCCAGGTCAGAGCAGGAGATATTTGAAACTTCCCTGTTGTCTCTTAATCTCTCCTGCCTTCCATCCTATCTCAGACCTTCCCTTTTGTTCTTTCCTCCCCTCCCACCTCTCCCTGCCCCTACACTTACTTAAAAACCTGTTACATCTCCAACTTTTTCCAGTTCTGACGAAGGGTCATCGACCTGAAACGTTAACTCTGTTTCTCTCTCTACAGACCTGCTGAGTATTTCCAGCATTTTCTGTTTTTATTCTTTAACTACAATGATTGCATCATCCCTCTCTTTTGTGAAGACAGACACAAAGGGCTGGATTTTGATACTGGGGCGGGTTCGGGTCGTGTCATCCGCATTTCGTGTTAGCCACCCGACTGAAATTGGATGTGGGAGATTGATGCAATTTTTACTTAATTGGGCAATTGAGTTCCAGCATGTGGGAACCCATGAACCAATTAGTGGTTTCAGTCTGAAAGTCACCTCTGATGATGTCATCATTGCTGCTGCATTGCAGGTCAGAGACTGCCTGGTCTCAGAGACTGCCTGGCCTTTGCTGTGAGAGGACCTGCAAAATGAGCAGCATCAGAGAGAGAGAGAGAGAGAGAGAATGAGAATTTTTTTTGCATCCAGGTCCTCACAGCAAAGGCCAGCCAGTCTCTGAAGACATTCAATGCAGCAGCATCAGAGCCGACTTTCAGACCTAATACTACTACTACCTTCATCACATCTCCGTTGTAATAGTGGACCTGCAGCTGATAGTCAGCTATCCACTTGTGCTCCCGCCAGGTTTCACTGGCGTGTTTCAGATCAGGCGTGCTTCACGTGGAAAAGGGTTAAACTAGCTAAAACGTTTCAAAATGGCATTACGGAGCCAATTTAGGGCTTGTTAAGGGCTTTAATGGCCTCTCCCGCCTCTTGGGGGCGGGACGGAGTCGGGAACACCGCACACGATTTTATCAAAATTGCGTGGAGGCAGAATGGAGTCGGGATCAGGTCCGCCCGCCACTTTTCGCAATTTTAACCTCCCACACGCCTCCAAACCCGACTCCACGGCCCTATGAAAATCCAGCCCAAAGTATTCATTAAGAACCATACCCATGTCTTCCGCCTCCACACACAAGCTTCCTTTTTGGTCTCTAATAGACCCTACTCTTTATTTAGTTATCCTCTTGCTCTAGAAACATAGAAACATAGAAAAATAGGAGCAGGAGTAGGCCATTGAGCCCTTAGAGCCTGCTACGCCATTCAATATGATCATGGCTGATCCTCTATCTCAATACCATATTCCCGCTCTCTCCCCATACCCCTTGATGCCTTTTGTGTCTAGAAATCTATCTATCTCCTTCTTAAATATATTCAGTGACTTGGCCTCCACAGCCTTCTGTGGTAGAGAATTCCACAGGTACACCACCTTCTGAGTGAAGACATTTCTCCTCATCTCAGTCCTAAATGTCCTACCCCGTATCCTGAGACTGTGACCCCTCGTTCTAGACCCCCCAGCCAGGGGAAACATCCTCCCTGCATCCAGTCTGTCTAGCCCTGTCAGAATTTTATATGTTTCAATGAGATCCCCTCTCATTCTTCTAAACTCTAGGCCTAGTCGACCCAATTTCTCCTCATACGACAGTCCTGCCATCCCAGGAATCAGCCTGGTGAACCTTCGCTGCACTCCCTCTATGGCAAGTATATCCTTTCTTAGGTAAGGAGACCAAAACTGCACACAGTACTCCAGGTGTGGTCTCACCAAGGCCCTGTATAACTGTAGTAAGACATCCTTGCTCCTGTACTCAAATCCTCTTGCAATGAAGGGCAACATACCATTTGCCTTCATAATTGCCTGCTGCACCTGCATGTTTGCTTTCAGTGACTGGCATATAAGGACACCCAGGTCCCTTTGTACATTAACATTTCCCAATCTATCAACATTTAAATAATATTCTGCCTTTCTGTTTTTTCTACCGAAGTGGATAACTTCACATTTATCCACATTATACTGCATCTGCCATGTATTTGCCCACTCACTCAACTTGTCTAAATCGCCTTGAAGCCTCTTTGCATCCTCCTGACAACTCACAATCCCACCTAGTTTCGTGTCGTCAGCAAACTTGGAAATATTACAGTTGGTTCCCTCATCCAAATCATTGATATATATTGTGAATAGCTGGGACCCAAGCACTGATCCCTGCAGTACCCCACTAGTCACCGCCTGCCACCCCGAAAAAGACCCATTTATTCCTACTCTCTGTTTCCTGTCTGTTAACCAATTTTCAATCCATGCCAGTATATTACCCCCAATCCCATGTGCTTTAATTTTGCACACTAACCTCTTATGTGGGACTTTATCAAAGGCCTTCTGAAAATCCAAATACACCACATCCACTGGTTCTCCCTTATCTATTCTACCAGTTACATCCTCAAAAAACTCCAGTAGGTTTGTGTATTATACTTATGTATTTATAAAACATCTTTGGGTTTTCCTTGATTTTACTTGCCTATATTTTTTCATGCCCTCTCTTTGCTTTCCTAATTTGCTTTTTAATTTCACCCCTGCACTTTTTATACTCCTCTAGGGTTTCTGCAGTATTTAGCTCTCGGTATCTGACATAAGCTTCCCTTTTTTGCTTTATCCTACCCTGTATGCCCCTTGATGTCCAGGGAGCTCCAGATTTGGGAGTCCCGCCTTTTTTCTTTGTGGGAACATATTTGCTCTGAACTCTCACTATCTCCTCATTGAATGCCTTCCACTGCTTTGACACTGATTTACCTTCAAATAGCTGTTTCAAGTCCACTTTTGCTAAATCATATCTCAGCTAAGTAAAATTGGCCATTCTCCAATCGAGAACTTTTATTCCTGATCTATCTTTGTCCTTTTCCATAACTACACTAAATCCTACTGAATTATGGTCACTACCACCAAAATGCTCTCCCACTGATACCCCTTCCACCTGCCCAGCTTCATTCCCTAAAACTAAGTCCAGAACCGCCCCCTCTCTTGTACAGGTCCCACCTCCCCCAGAACTGGTCCCAGTGCCTCAGGAATCTAAAGTCCTTCCTCCTGCACCATCTCTCCAGCCACGCATTCATCTGCTCTATCCTCCTATTTCTGTACTCACTAGTGCGTGGCACCAGGAGTAATCCTGAGATTACTACCTTTGAGGTCCTGCTTATTAATCTCTTTCCTAGCTCCCTAAAATCTGCCTGCCTGTACTGATATGGACCACGACCTCTGGTTGTTCACCCTCCCCCCTCAGAATGTCCTGCAGCCGCTCAGTGGCATCCTTGACCCTGGCACCAGGGAGGCAACGTACCATCTTGGACTCACGCCTGCGGCCACAGAAACACCTGTCCGTTCTCCTAACTATTGAATCTCCTATCACTATTGCTTTTCTGACCTTCCTCCTCCACTTCCTTGTACAGTTGAGCCATCCCTGGTGCCGTGGACTTGTCTCTGGCTGTACTCCCCAGAGGAACCATCGCCCTCAACTGTGTTCAGAACAGAATATCGGTTAGAGAGCGAGATGCAGGATTTGGAAGAGCACGGAGATCTCGGAGGGTTGTAGGGCTGGAGGAGGTTAAAGAGATAGGGAGGGGTGAGGCCATGGAGGGATTTGAAATCAAGGATGAGAATTTTAAAATCGAGGTGTTGCTGATCGGGAGCCAATGTATATCAGCAAGCACAGGGGTGATGGGTGAACAGGACTTGGTGCGATTTAGGACACGGGCGACAGAATTTTGGATGAGCTCAAGTTTATAGAGGGTGCAAGGTGGGATACCGACCAGGATAGCGTTGGAATAGTCAAGTCTAGAGGAAACAAAGACATGGATGACAGTTTCAACAGCAGATGAGCTGAGGCAGGTGCGGAGACTGGCGATGTTGTGGAGGTGGAAGCAGAAAGTCAAGATCTATCCCAAGTGGGGGGTGAAATTGATCTTGGGCGGTAGCACAGAATGGTCAATAACGAATTAGCAGCCCATTCAATGAAAAGAAAATGGGGCGCTGTGTAAAATGAGCTGCTGATTCGCTATCACCTGCTTTGCACTAACGCTCAAGACTAATTTCACCCCCAAAGTTTCAGAAGAGCAGTGGAATCGTCCTGGTTAACTATTATCCCTCAACCAATGCCACTAAAAACAAAATATCTGGTCATTTATGTCAGTGTTGTTTGTGGGACCTTGCTGTGTGTAATTTGGCTGCCACGTTTCCCTACATTACAACAGTGACACACTTCATTGGCTGTGAAGTGCTTTGGGACATCCTGAGGTTGTGAAAGGTGCTATATAAATTCAAGTTCTTTCTTTTCTAAAGTTAGAGAAAACAGCAGGAAATATTGGAGGTTCTTCCTCTTTTTGTATACTTTTAATTAAAATATTGTTCAATTCTGATTTATTGATGTTTTTAGAAAGTGCAATTTCTAGAGTATGATGCCTAACAGCTTGGATGGGCATGATGAGGACATATTTCTTCCCAAGGTTTAGGAGTGAAGTTGGCTTCACTTCATAATAGTTCCTTTCAGTTCAAAATTTCTCGATATGAGGGAGTCAGAGCTGCAAACTCACAGAACTGTATTTGAAATAAATGCAATTGTTCCTTTCTCTTTTTGGTTTATTTTTTGATTGACTGATTTTTATTCACCCCCGTCTATAAAAGTCTGCAGATTTCGTTACATATATTGAAAGCGGTTCACCACCACCTTCTCAAGGGCAATTAGGGTTGGGCAATAAATGCTGGCTTTACCCGCGATGCCCACATCCCATGAACGAACAAAAAAAATATTCCTTGACTTTATTGGTCGACCTTGTGCAGGTTGACACTAGGCTGATCCCTAGTGTCAGAGGTTTGAGTCAGAGGTAGTAAACGGTATAGAAAAAGTAAAACTGACCTACCATTTCAAGTTAAGTTGTGATACTAGAACAAGGAGACATAGATTCAAACTGGTGAAAGGCAAATTCAGTCTGATGTCAGGATGTTTTTCTTCAAGCAAGAAGTGATTAAAAACTTGAAATGGACTTTAGGGTAACATAGGGTAGTAACAACAAAAACACTGGAAACGTTTTAAGAGGCAGTTGGATGGTGGGAGGGAGGAACTGAAATGGATGAGCTAATCTAGCCTTCCTCATCCATATTTTGCAATCTTCTTTGATCATAGCCTGCAACAGAAAGATTGAAAAATTCTCCAACGGAAGCTCCAGCTTCACAGAAAATGCTCCAGGTTTCCGCAGATGGACATGTGCTTCAGGGTTAGGCTTTTGGGTGCTCTGAACTCCAGGGTTTTTCCGAATATCAAAAAATATCCCAAATCTATGTTTCTCTCTCACTTTGAGTGACTCTCTGATCAATATTCCAGGCCTCTTCTGACAGATGTATCAGACTGCCCAGTTGATGTGAAATATTTCCCTAGCAAACTGTTTGGATGTGATAGATTGCCCATACTTCAAAATACATCATTATTCTGGCACAGCAACCTTGTAACCACAATCCTATAACGTTACTAAAATTACTCATGATTTTGTAATATTCTAATAAGTAAGGCTTTTCCTTTTCTCTTCAAGGGAAGAACTTTGATGAAGAACAACAGAACATTTCCAATCCAAGATGTTATAAATACCTTTTGCCTGACCATTTTAAACAGATCGTAGCCTGGTTTATACTCAATACTGCTACAGGATATAGAGAAGCGAACTACATCAAGTTGGAAGGTTGGGCCTGTAAAAGACTTACTTGTTGTTAAACATTACGAATTTACAAACAGGTGGAAACTCTCAAGTTTCCTCTCACATTTCCTGTGTTGCCCATTATTCGTCGGGTTTAGTGAAAGGTTTTGAAGCACTCAGAGCGGGACAATGTTTACCACAGTTTAGGAGGGAATGAGAGCTTTTGACTCCCTACAAGAAACAACCATTTTACCCATACATAGTACTGAAGGGAAACTTTACAATAGAAAAGTAAACCAGGATAACATGTTCCATAGTGGTGAAATTGATTGTGTGAGAGGAACTGGCTCTCTTCTGACAGATGAAGCAGGTTCCCCAGTTGATATGAAATATTTCCCGAGCAGATGGTCTGGACATGATAAATTGGCTGCACATCAAAACACATCATCATTTCCTACATCCCATCCACACAATGGTTTCTGGGCGATTGCAGGGCCAAAAAATGATTGGCCTGTTCATCTAGCTGCTTGAGTGTCTTACACTCTTAAAAGACTGAGATCAGTTAACTCTGCACAGACTGGGGATAAAACCTGTGATCATTGTATACATCTGTGACATAAAATAACCTGATTTGATGATTATTTATTGGATTCCTGCTTGCCAAGTCTTGCTAGGCTCAGTGGTAGCACTCTCACTTCTCAGTTAGAAGGTTCATTGGCTCCCGGTTCAGCAACGCCTCGATTTAAAAATTCTCATCCTTGTTTTCAAATCCCTCCATGGCCTCGCCCTCCCTATCTCTGTAATCTCCTCCAGCCCCACAACCCTCTGAAATATCTACGCTCCTCTAATTCTGGTCTCTTGCGTATCCCCGATTTTAATCGCGCCACCATTGGTGGCTGTGCCTTTAGCTGCCAAAGCCCTAAGTTCTGGAATTTCCCCCTAAACCTTCAGAGGAGGAGGAGCAGGAGCAGGACCACTTGCCTGGATGAGCGCAGCTCCAACAACACTCAAGAAGCGCAACACCATCCAGGACAAAGCAGCCCGCTTGATTGGCACCCCATCCACCACCTTAAACATTCACTCCCTCCACCACCGGCGTACCGTGGCTGCAGTGTGTACCATCTACAAGATGCACTGCAGCAACTCGCCAAGGCTTCTTCGACAGCACCTCCCAAACCCGCAAACTCTTCCACCTAGAAGGACAAGGGCAACAGACGCATGGGAACACCACCACCTGCAAGTTCCCCTCCAAGTTACACACCATCCTGACTTGGAAATATATCACCGTTCCTTCATCGTCGCTAGGTCAAAATTCTGGAACTCCCTCCCTAACAGCACTGTGGGAGTACCTTCACCACACAGACTGCAGCGGTTCAAGAAGGCGGCTCACCACCACCTTCTCAAGGGCAATTAGGGATGGGCAATAAATGCTGGCCTTGCCAGCGACGCCCACATTCCATGAACGAATATTTAAAAAAAGGAAGAGAAGGAGGAGCATCAGCTGGAAGACGAGGAGGAGCAGGAGCTGGAGGAACCAGTGGCCCAGATGCCACCAGCACCCGAATACATTGCTGCCCGGGAGGCCAGGGATGGCCTCACCATGGCCAAATTTGCTTAACTTTATGCAGTACACCTTTATGGCTGCCACATGCTGCGCCAGGTTGGCATCACCCCACAGCAACACCATAAAGCATCTCTACAATGACCAAGCCATTCCTTTCACACTGACCACCATTGCTGGAGGTACCGTTATGTCTCACCATTCACTACAACTCACTAAGCCACTTCCAAAGGTGCACACAAATTTGTCCAAGACAGGAAAGTGGTGAAAATAAAGATTTTTCTGGTTGACATCACATTATCGGAAACTTGACATTAACATTGAATGAAACACCCAAGTGGCGACCCTTGTGAATCTACTTGTGTGTCATCTTTCTCTTACACGTGCTTCAACAAGGTGCTACCCCTGTGGCTTCAGCAGTGGTAGAGGCAGCCTATTCACTCCCCTGCTGCGACTGCTTCGACATTCTTGGCGGATGTCCTCTGGGTCTTGGAGCCTGTGATGGCCTAGCCAAAGTCTGCTCCTCCTGCGACTGTGCTGGGGCAGACACGGCCATCGTGATCCGAGGAGCTATCTGGGGCTCTGACTGAGGGGGTGGCAACAGAGGAGAAGTGTAAGCACTTTGAGAGGAGCCCACACTTCCATGTCTTCTCTCACTGTCATCCCTCTCATGCGCCACCCACACTTCCCTGCTAGCAAGGAGCTTGGAGAGCACCTTGCTGCACAGCAGTGGGGCCATGAGGACTCATGTCTACGCTGACATCCCTCCAAGACAGGAGGTCTATGAGACTCTGCCATCTATGCTTCATAGATAGTCATCTATTCTCCATAGAGACCATGTGCTACTGTGAGTGGCGTATTAGCTGCTCCATGCAGGTGGCCATCCTATCCATGGAAGAGCCTACAGTTGCCATCACCTGCAACACGCTGGTGCTCATGTTGGAGATAGACTCCTCCATTCTCTGAACATTTGCAGACATCGTGGTCGTAAAACCTGTCACAGCCTCCTGCACTGTTGAACAGAGCTGGGAGCGTCCTGCGCCCTCTACTTCTGTCCCTGTCTCACCATCTGCTCTTGCTCACTTGTGACTTGTGACAGACCCGGTGACAACACTACTCTATCTCGCGTGGGACCCACCAAGGTGTGCGTCTCTGTGCTGGTGCTGGGTGCGCTCATGTCTGGTGACGCTGCACCCTCAGAGGCTGGAGGCTCCTCTGAGGAGTCGTCTTCCTCTTCCTCCTGGACATGGGTGGGGGGGTGGTGGCGCTCTTGATGGACCTGTGGGGAGAGTAAAGAGATGAGTTAGATATACCATATAAAGAATGGGTACAGATGCCATTATGCACATGATGACTATTCAGTGGCTGATGACATCAGTCCCCATATGAGTGGCTGATGACATCAGTCCCCATATGAGTGACTGCTGTATGCCATGTGGTTGTATGAGATGTAATTCTGTCACCAGGTTGCTGAGATGTCTCCCACTCTCCGTCTCCCACCTCCAGTTGTTCAGCCACTCCCGATACTTCTAACGCAGCCTCCTCTGCTGTTGTGAGGGTGGTAAATGATGGAGGCCTACCTCCAGTTCTCTCCCTCTCCCTCTTATTGTGGGCTCTCTTCTCCTGCAAGGAGGGAAAGAAGAGAAGGTTGAGCGAGAGTGATGGAATGAGTGTAAGGAATGGATGGGTTACATCTTTAGAGGCAGACTATGATGGATTGGGGTGGCAATGCCAAGTGGCCTCCTTGTGTGTTGTTAGTTGGTATGATTGCATTAGGATGAGGGTGAGTGTGAGGGGTGGCTAATAAGATGGAGATGTCATAATGTAGATAGAGAGAGGGGTGGGTGGACGTGCAAGGTATGTTGGTGTGAGTAAGGATGTGCAGGAGTAGGGTTGGGAAGGCAGAGTGATGGGGATGTGATGAGAGGCACAGCAGGATGAAGTTGAGTGTGGCTTTGTACTCACCTTTCCTGATCTAATGAGATCATTGAAATGTTTCCGTCACTGCAGCCAGGTCCTCTGAACACATCCCTGCTGTTGACCTCCTCTGCAATTTGGAGCCAGGCTCTTATTGTCTCCTGGGGAGGTCTCTTCCACCCATTCGAAGGGAAGAGGACCTCCCTGCATGTTATGAATCCCTCCACAAGCATATGGAGGGAGTCATCGGAGAACCTGGGTGCAGCCCTCTGCCTCTGTGCAGCTATCTCTCCAAATGTTTGGAGCAATCAAAGCCTCCAGTGCAGTGACTGCACACTCCAAGATGAACATTCAAATGCAATGTAGCCATGGCTCCTTTAAATAACCCGACTGAAAACACGTCATCGATGATGTCATCAGACCAACACCATTTAATAGGGCTGGGTAATGCGCAGGGTGGGCTTAATAGGCCCCATTAGCGCAAAGTCAATTTCTGCAGCGGAATGGAAGCAACAACAGGGTCGCGACCCACCACACTGACCGCCCACACCCGACCCGCCCAGGTAAAGAAAATTCTGGTCAAAGAGTTAACATGCAGGTACAGCAAGCAATTAGGAAAGCAAATGGCATGTTAGCCTTTATTGCAAGCGGGTTGGAGTATAAGAGTAAGGAAGTTTTCCTACAATTGTACAGGGCCTTGGTGAGACCACACCTGGAGTACTGTGCATAGTTTTGGTTTCCTTATCTGACGAAGGATATACTTGCCTTAGAGGTGGTGAAACAAAGGTTCACTAGATTGGTCCCTGGGATGAGAGAGTTGTCCTATGAGGAGAGATTGAGTAGATTGGGCCTATACTCTCTGGAGTTTAGAAGAATGAGAGATGATCTCATTGAAACATATAGGGGTAGAAATTAGGTCGCGCCCCATTTGGGGCGCAAATATCGTCCGGACGCAAATATTAGCGCCTGGCGCTAATTATCGGCACTGACGGGAAACTTCACTTTTACCGCCCCGGGAGGTGAGTGGAGCGCTAAAGCAGGCGCTGCACACCTCTCTTAAGGCGCAAAGGCCGAGCAGTGAGGCGCTAACTCGGAGCGTTGGCGAAGCTCATGTAATGTCAGTCAGCAATGGAACACACACACAATGGCACGGGCCAGTTCTTAAAGGGGATGGTTAATCTTGCTTTCCATCCACATCCTGTTCATTGCTGCCTTGAATCTCGGCCTGGAGAGACTTGCACATCAAATGTGCTGGAAAGAACAATGGAGAGCACCAGGCAAAGAGCTCAGAGTGCAGCTCCCACGGTCTCTGCTAAATCGATACAAGAAATGGCAAATCAAAATGAACCTGCAAAGTGCTGCTCAGTACCCAAAACTCCTTCACACAACGTTGAATCTCTCCAGAAGTCTCTCCCTCTCTCTCTCAGAATGCGTAGTTCAAAAATGCCACCAACAATAAAAGACTGGAAGAGGCCCCCTTTAAATAGCGCCCCCCCCAGCCCCACAGCGATTGATAGCGTTCCAGTCTTCTGGTCGTTGGAAGCGCCAGGCGGTAAGGCAGGGGGCGCCACTCAATTTCCGCTACGGGGCGCCCCAAGGGCATTGCACCATGGAATGACGTCACAATCTGCGCGCGCAGGTGGTCGCAGCGGTAAGTTTTAGCACCGCCGCACAATTTCAAGTTAAGTTCTCGAGCGGCGCAAACATCGCTGCGCCCGGGCGTTAGCGGCTTTGCGCCCCATTAGCGCCCTCTTAAGGCGCTAACGGGTGGCGCAACCAAGTGAATTTTTACCCCATAGGATTCTGAGGGGAATTGACAGGGTAGATGCTGAGAGACTATTTTCCCTGGCTGGAATGTCTAGAACTCGGGGGCATAGTCTCAGGATAAATGGTTGACCATATAAGACTGAGATGAGGAGCAATTTCTTCACTCAGAGGGTTGTGAATCTTTGGAATTCTCTACCCCAAAGGGCTGTGAATGCTCAGTCATTGAGTTTATTCAAGGCTGAGATAGATTGGACTCTAGGGGAATCAAGGGATATGGAGATCGGGCGGGAAAGTGGAGTTGAGGTCAAAGATAAGCCATGATCTTATTGAATGATGGAGTACAGTCGAGGGGTCGTATGGCCTACTCCTGCTCCTAATTCCTATGTCCTTATAGCTGTCTGGTCAATTGTTAATTTCCTGCAATCACAGGTTCATCAAAATGCTTGGAACACAACAATGGGTTTCTCTGGGCAAAGTCCTTGAGGACAGTAATCGGGAGTGGAGATTGGCCCTGCGATCGAGAATGGAGAGAGGCCCGGGATCGGGAGTGGAGAGAGGCCCGGGATCGGGAGTGGAGAGAGGCCCGGGTTCGGGAGTGGAGAGAGGCCCGGGATCGGGAGTGGAGAGAGGCCCGGGATCGGGAGTGGAGAGAGGCCCGGGATCGGGAGTGGAGAGAGGCCCGGGATCGGGAGTGGGAAGAGGCCCGTGATATGTTGATAAACATGTTAATTAAGCATTCCACCTCTCTACGGCGGGATACTCAGACTCCTTGACATCCACTGCCATAAGAAAGGCGAAGGGGTTGTGTGCGGCGGGTTGGAGTCGTGTTCTGTGTATTTCACTTTTTATCACCCCCCCGACCCTCTTCCACCCATCGGGGGAGGGTGGGGGGGGAGGGGTTAGTATCAAAGCCAAAATGTCTGAATGTTTCCAACAATCCTCCTATGAGACATCTTATTGAATGCCTTCTGAAAATTCTTACATGCAACATAAGAAATAGGAGCAGGAGTAGGCCATTACTGCATTCCCTTCATGTGTACAAACTGCCATTTCTTCAACTATGACTTGCCTTTAACAAATCCGTGTTAATTGTCTTTGATTATTTCACACATTTATAAGTGCTCAATAATTTGTATGCTGTGCATTTTCCCTGCTGTTCCATCCCAAATCGGGTGGGATAGCAGTGGAACCATTGGGAAAATGGGATGATGAGGACTACCGCTGCCTTGACCTACATTTTCCTCCAGCTTGACCTGCTGGTATGGGCGGCAGCTACCCCAACCCCACCAGCCACATCAACATTATGTCGGGGATGGTGGCGTGGCCTGGCAAGCTGCCCTATTTCCTTAGCTCTGTCACTGTTCTGCTGCCCCCAGAGACCAGCTCCCTGGGGTAGCGGCAGTATGCACCAGGCAACGCCCTTTTAGAGGGAGAAGGCACATCCCTCCAGTTAGACTGCTTATGCCTGCCTTCGTTAGGCTTCGGCTCACTCTTATTAAAGTGTCCCTCTGACTTCCTTTAAGATATCCTCTGCTTCTTGCTGAATTTCCCTTGTTGGCAGCAGTGAGCTCCTGCTCGCTGATGATGATTTCCCTAGGAGCCTTGCCTTCATTCATAACTTGGGAAAGTGGGTTGAGGTCATAGCAGGGGTCAGGGTGGCAGCTAGAAATCCCACTCGACTTTCCTGGACTGGGAAAAGGAAAATCCAGGCTTATGAGTTTGCCCAAAACTGATGTTAGACTAACTGGTCTACAGTCCACAGTTACTCCGTTTATCCTGCCGGAGATGAAAGGGTTGTCTTATGAAGAAAGGTTGAGCAGGTTGGGCTTATACTCATTGGAGTTTGGAAGAATGAGAGGGGATCTTATTGAAACATAGAAACTAGGAGCAGGAGTAGGCCATTCGGCCCGTCGAGCCTGCTCCACCATTCAATACGATCATGGCTGATCATCCAAATGCAGTACCCTGTCCCTGCTTTCTCACACAGAATCCCCATCGAGCCTGCACCAACACATATCCCACCCTATCCCCGTAACCCCACATATTTAATCCCCCCCTAACACTAAGGGTCAATTTATCATAGCCAAATCAACCTAATCCGCACATTTTTGGACTGTGGGAGGAAACCGGAGCACCCAAAGGAAACCCACGCAGACACGGGGAGAATGTGCAACTCCACACAGACAGTCACCCGAGGCCAGATTCAAACCCGGGTCCCTGGCGCTGTGAGGCACCAGTGCTAACCACTATGCCACCGTGTTGCATGTAAGATTCTGAAGGGGCTTGACAGGGTGGATGCAGGGAAGGTGTTTCCCCTCGTGGAGAACTAGGAGGCATAATTTCAGAATAAATTTCATTTAAAACGGAAATGAGGAGGAATTTCTTCTCAGAGGGTCGTGAATCTTTGGAATTCTCTTCCCCAGAGAGCTGTGGAGGCTGGGTCATTGAATATATTTAAGGTGGAGATAGACAGATTTTTGAAAGGTAAGGGAGTCAAAGGTTATGGGGAGCGGGCAGGGAAGTGGAGTTGAGGCCAAGATCAGATCAGCCATGATCTTATTGAATGGCGGAGCAGGCTCGAGGGGCCAAATGACCTACTCCTGCTCCTATGTCTTATGTGCTTATGTTCTTATCCTTCTCTCCATTCTTGAAAGGAGGTGTTACGTTGGCAACACCTCTCGTCTCTCAGCACAATTAGTGGCCAGAAGCTCTGCTGTCTCCTCTCTGACAACCTGGGGTATGTGTCATCAGAACCCGGTGACTTATCCTTTTTAAGTTCTGCTAATTTTTTTGGAAAGAATTCCTTGTCCTAATTCTCACTTTCACCATCCAGATCCATTTAATATCTCTGCACTAATCTCATCCTCCACAACTAGATTCATCCTTTCATTCTTGACTGGTCCTATCCTATCTTTAATGATTCTTTTAAAAATTTTCATATGCTTATAAAACACTCACAATTTCCTTTTATATTATCTGCTAGCCTCTTCTTATATTCCTTTTTAATCCTTCTTCAGCTCCCTACTACACTTTCTATATTCCTCGTAGTTTTCTTTAATATTATTATCTATAGTTTTATTATATGCCTCCTTTTTAAGTTTAAGTTCAGTTTTAATTTATCCATGGAGCTTTATCATTTGAGGCCTCGTAGGAATGTATCTCATATTTGAAGATTTCCCACTGTCGAACCATTATCCTGTTTGCTAACTTTGCCTTTTTCCAGTCAGTATCTTTATCTTTGACTGCCCATTATCTTTCTTCTATTTCCAAGCCATTCAATTCAATTACAAGCCGGTTGTGAAAATGTTTTCAGTACACATTCCCACCGGCAGCTCCATTTACATGGACAAATGCCATTTTGGATTCTGTGAATGTCTGACCCCTTAATGTAATTATGGGAAATATTGTTTTTAATTCCATTTGTTCTAGGATATCTTCAAAGAAACTTTTGAATTATATTTTGGCTGTATTGCAACAGGAAGTCAGTCAGTCTGAGGCCGTCAGGGGTACAAAACTAATCAGAAGACTCCGTGACAGTCTATAGCCAAGTAAGAAGTAACAATTATGTCTCAGGGTTAATTTTTTTGCTGAGGGTTAGCGCAGGAGTATAGTGAAGATCGCCTTTACTGTAAATATACTGCTTGTACTGAGTACTGTTCTTTGATCTGCCTTTTTTCAATTAACTTGTTCAATAGTTTACAGCTGGAGTCTGTAATTATTGTTCCTAGCAAAGTTGAAATCACATGGCATATTGGAGAAAGCTGGAGAATAGTGATCATGGTTCTCTGTTTGACCCTGGGTCTCACTACATTTAACTGGATGTTGGGCAGGTAAAGAAACAATCTGGTTCTTAGGGATGCAAGGTCCGCTTACGGGAGTGGTCAGTGACGCTGAACCCAAGGAAAGTTTGAGCAGGATTCAACCTCCGCTACAGACAGTCCCAGCGAGTGGAGACTGGAGCTCCGGCTCTGAACTCTGGCTGATATCCAGCAGAATACTTGTATCTGGTGGGTGTGGGTCCCCCCACCCTACCCCCATGGTACGGGTTGTGGGAGCCCATATATCCCTTCTGCCGCATAGGACTAACCACCCTACTGGCTAGTATCAAGATGGTTACAGCCATGGACAAAGCCTTCATGTATACGAACGCAGCCTGTCAGTTTGTTAATCAGTCTGTGAATCCTTCCACTACTTGCCACTATTCTCCAACGGAAGAACATGAAGATAGGAAAACAATTGTATCGATGAATTGTTCCAGTACGAGAAGTTATTATTTTAACACCCAATCATAAATATTACAAACTATATAAATAGCCAATAATTTAAAAATATTTTTATAATCTGGAATGCACTACCTGAAAGGGTGGTGGAAGCAGATTCAATGGTAAATTTCAACAGGGAATTGGATAAATACTTCAAAAGGAAAACATTGCAGGACTCTGGGGAAAGAGCAGGGGAGTGGGATTAATTGGATAGCTCTTTCAAAGAGCCGGCACAGGCATGATGGACCAAATGGCCTAATTCAGTGCTGCATGATTCTATGATTTATTGCTCTATTTATCTATATAGAGTTTGTAATATATTATTGGTTAATATAACAACTTCTAATACTGGAATAATTCAGCTATACAAATAAAATGATTTTGTCTATTGTTATCCACCATATCCGATGGATCTGATTGATCCTTAATGGGCTGATCGCTCACTTGGTAATCAGAGACCAAGCGAGCCCCTTTCGCCTAGCCATACTCTGACTCTGTAACTAAGCCCCTGACTCCTTCCTCCTTCCCACCTTGGCTCCAGCCTTCTTGCTCTCAGTGAGGCCTGTTATCAGAGGTTTGGAGCCCGGAGTCTGCCTCTATGATAGGTGAAAGAAAAAGAGTATAAGACTTACAGAAAAAAAAGAGACAGATGTAAAGAGAGAAAGGGAGAGAGGTATACAGAGTGCCAGAATAAAGAAAGAAAAATAAAGACATGCAGAGAGATAAACAAACAAGGATAAACATTGCAAGGCCCCATGTTATTGGTGAGACCTCACATGCAGTGGTTGGAGGTCAAGCCTTTGAACTTGCACATCTGATTTTATGAGGTTGTATTTGAAGGATAATAGTGAGTTATCATTATTCACGTGCACAGCCTCATTGAAATGTTAAAGTCCAAAACAAAATTTTGGCTCTCTGCAGTTTACGCATTTGGGAAAAGTTTCACTCACCACACAAGTCTTTCCCATAAAAATTGGGTAGACGGGAATCTCAGGAGCTCACTTGCTGAAGCAGGCTTCTTAAAGAGAGAAGGTTTATTTTTGGAAAAAAAAATTGTTTTGAGTTGTTTTGTGTTCGCAGGTATCCTTCGCTTCATTTTATTCCATGTATAAGGTGGTTTCTTGGGTCGGCCTGCATTTTTGTTTTCTCCACCCAACACTTTTCTTCACTATTCCTGGTTACTCCTAGCTTTGATGTCACACTTTACATGGAGGTTAGGGTACACATTCTTTTGGGAGTTCTTATCATGCTACATAATTGCGATAAGAAAGAAGAGCTCATTAGGTGCCAACAAATGCAAGTGCATTCATCCCTGAGGCATTTTGGTCAAACCGTCTCTACTCGATAAATTATATTTTGAGTCCAGGTAGCTGAGGAGCCTTTTCTGAAGGTTCAGACCACTTTGTGAGAATAGAAACTATTGTGATAGATATATAACTTCGAGTTGACTTGGCTCCCTTATGAACCCATGACCAAGAAATTGACGCATGCCACGTCTTTTAAGAGCCACTAGCAAAGCAATTGGAGTCACTGATATCACCTGGATATGCAGCATCCTGGACTTATTCTGGCAGGTTCCTGCGATCTTGTTTGGGGCTGAGCCTCTGGGGGTTGATGACCATATGTAAGTGATCTTTTGGGGCAGGGACCCTGGCACCCGCCGCCTCTCTGACTCAGCATCACCTACTGCAATTTGTGGCCTTTTCCCTCTGGCAGGCACCCAAGATGAATCCCTCATAGTGCGGGCACCTACCTGGCTTATTTAAATTAGGTGACATCCCCTGAGGTCACCAAGGGCAGATGCCTGGCATTTATGCGGTGATTAAAGGCCTGTAGATTTTCAGGCCACTGCCTCCAAAGTATCAGCTACAATATACTAAACATCACTAATTGGGAACCAAACTTCATCACAAGGATTGGGAGAGACAGATAGCACTAGAGTAAGAAATAGTACGGTATTAGGTGGGGCCAGACTAAGAGAGAACACAAGAAGGTCTAAGATCGATTTACAGTGCATGTGTGTAAACGCACAAAGTGTGGTAAATAAGGTTGATGAGCTGCAGGCGCAAATAGCCACATGGGAATATGATGTCGTGGCGATAACAGAGACCTGGCTCAAGAAAGGGCAGGATTGGGTACTAAATATTCCTGGATATAAGGTGTTCAGGAAAGATAGGGAAGGAAAGAAAAGAGGTGGGGTGGCAGTATTGATTATGGAGAATATTACTGTGCTGGAGAGAGAGGATGTCCTGGAGGGGTCAAGGACAGAATCTATTTGGTTAGAGTTAAGAAACAATAGAAGTGCCATTACAGTACTAGGTGTATTCTATAGGCACCAACTAGTGGGAAGGATACAGAGGAGAAAATTTGCTGGGAAATTACAGAGAGGTGCAAGGACTATAGATTAGTGATAATGGGAGACTTCAACTATCCTAATGTAGACTGGAATAGTAATAGTGTAAAGGGCAGAGAGGGGGAAGAATTTCTGAAGTGTGTTCAGGAGAACTTTCTTGACAGTCCGTTTCTGGCCCAAAGAGGAAGGTGGCATTGCTGGATCTGGTTTTGGGGAATGAGGTGGGTCAAGTGGAGCAAGTGTCACAAAGGATTACATAGGATATACGGCACAGAAACAAGCCATTCGGCCCAACCAGTCCATGCCGGCGTTTGTGCTCCACTCGAGCCTCCTCCCGTCTTTCCTCATCTAACTCTGTCAGCATAACCCTCTATTCCCTTCTCCCTCATGCTTGTCTAGCCTCCCCTTAAATGCATCTATACTATTTCCCTCAACTACTCCCTGTGGTAGCGAGTTCCACATTCTCACCACTCTCTGGGGAAAGCAGTTTCTTCTGAATTCCCTATTTGATTTCTTGGTGACTATCTTATATTGATGGCCTCTAGTTATGCTCTTCCCCACAAGTGGAAACATTCTCTCTGTATCCACTCTATCAAACCCTTTCATAATTTTAAAGACCTCAATTTGGTCCCTCAGCCTTCTTTTTTCAAGCGAAAAGAGAACCAGCCTGTTTACCCTTTTCTGATATGTATACCCTCGCATTTCTGGTATCATCCTTGTAAATCTTCTCTGTACCCTCGCCAGTGCCTCTATATCCTTTTTATAATATGGCAACCAGAATTGTACGCAGTACTGCAAGTGTGGTCAGTAGGGGAACTTTTAGGGAACAGTGATCATAGTATCATAAGGTTTAGATTAGCTATGGAAAAGGATAGGGAGCAATCTAGAGTAAAAATACTTAATTGGAGGAGGGCCAATTTCAGTGGGCTGAGAACGGATCTAGCCCGGGTAAATTGGAATCAAAGATTGGTAGGTAAAACTGTAATTGAACAATGGGCTGCCTTTAATGAGGAGATGGTTCGGGTACAGTCGAGGTACATTCCCACGAGGGGGAAAGGTAGGGCAACCAAAGTCAGAGCTCCCTGGATGACGAAAGAGATAGAAAGATAAAGCAGAAAAAGGGGGTGTATGACAGATGTCAGGTTGAGAATACAAGTGAGAACCAGGCTGAATATAGAAAGTTCAGAGGGAAAGTGAAAAAGGAAATAAGAGGGTCAAAGAGTATGAGAATAGACTGGCAGCTAACATAAAAGGGAATCCAAAAGTCTTCTATAGGCAAATAAATAGTAAATGGGTAGTAACAGGAGGGGTGGGGCTGATTAGCGACCAAAAAGGAGACCTACGCATGGAGGCAGAGGGCATGGCTGAGGTACTAAATGAGTACTTTGCATCTGTCTTTATCAAGGAAGAAGATGCTGCCAAAGTCATAGTGAAAGAGGAAGTAGTTGAGATACCAGATGGGATAAAAATTGATAAAGAGGAGGTACTAGAAAGGCTGGTTGTACTTAAAGTAGATAAATCACCAGGACCGGATGGGATGCATCCTAGGATGCTGAGTGAAGTAAAGGTGGAAACTGCGGAGGTACTGGCCATAATCTTCCAATCCTCCTTAGATACAGATGTGGTGCCAGAGGACTGGAGAATTGCAAATGTTACACCCTTGTTCAAAAAAGGGTGTAAGGATAAACCCAGCAACTACAGACCAGTCAGTTTAATCTCGGTAGTGGGGAAGCTTTTAGAAACGATAATCCGGGACAAAGTTAACAGTTACTTGGACAAGTGTGGATTAATTAAGGATAGCCAGCACGGATTTGTTAAAGGCAAATCATGTTTAACTAATTGATCGAGTATTTTGATGAGGTTAAAAAAGCATACGGGATCCTGGGCTTCATAAATAGAGGCATAGAGTACAAAAGCAAGGAAGTTATGATGAACCTTTATAAAACACTGGTTTGGCCTCAACTGGAGTATTGTGTCCAATTCTGGGCACCGCACTTTAGGAAGGATGTGAAAGCCTTAGAGAGGGTGCAGAAAAGATTTACAAGAATGGTTCCAGGGATGAGGGACTTCAATTATGTGGATAGACTGGAGAAGCTGGGTTGTTCTTCATAGAGCAGAGAAGGTTGAGAGGAGATTTGATAGAGGTGTTCAAAATCATGAGGGGTCTAGACAGAGTAGATAGAGAGAAACTGTTCCCATTGGCGGAAGGGTCGAGAAACAAAGGACACCGATTTAAGGTGAATGGCAGAAGAACCAAAGGCAACATGAGGAAAAACTGTTTTACGCAGTGAGTGGTTAGGATCTGGAATGCACTGCCTCAGAGGGTGGTGGAGGCAGATTCAATCGTGGCTTTCAAAAGGGAGCTGGATAAGTACCTGAAGGAAAAAAAATTGCAGGGCTACGGGGAAAGAGTGGGGAAGTGGGACTAGCTGAAGTGCTCTTGCAGAAAGCCGGCACGGGCTCGACGGGCCAAATGGCCTCCTTCTGTGCTGTAACCATTCTATGATTCTCTATGATTCTACAAGGGATTACATCATAGGGTCATTAAAAAATTAGTGCAAGAGGTTATCATGCAGAAACAGAAATTTTATTAATCAAGGCGTTATTTGTAAAAAAAACCTCTCTGTCCAGTATCTTTGACATTGTTAAAAGGGTCACAGCTTTTTACGGAAGCAGTACCTATTGAGACTTATGCTCCATTTATTAGTTCAGTCCCAAAGGCATTGCTTTGAGTTCTGAGCAAAAACAAACTGGATTTAATCGTGTATAGTGTCTCCCGTGAGTCAGTTCATGCACTGGGAGATACTAAATTATCTGTCAAAGCATATGGTAGCTTTTAGCTAGCTTAATAGGTATTTAATAGCTGAAATCCATGGAAAATGTACATCAGGTGTTTATATTAGCTAGCTACAAATCTCCTTTCTTGCATCTCACACAAACCCAGCTGTACAGTGTCATGCAAGTGCTTTTGCAGCAAGTCTGAACCATGTTCTTCTGTTGAATGTTTTACATGTGACTGATTGACAGTGAGTGCAAAATCATTTTCTTATTCACATATGAATATAAAGAGGATATTATTAGCCTGAGTGCAAGCACAAGAACTGTCAAAAAGGTGAAAAGGGACCAAAGAAAGACAGCCCAGGATACTGCGCAAGATTTGCTTAAAGAAGTTATGATTATGTGCGCAGAAAATAAAAACCAGACTTTTAAAAAATTGTTACTGTGGTTCAGCAGCAAAGCGAAAGACAGTTAAATGAGAACAGAGAAAAGCATTTATCAAAGAGTATCATGGCAGGCCTGAAGCTTTTTGGAATCAAATCTGTGAAGAGAAAAAGTAACATAACAAAAAACTCTTTAACCAATTGGAAGAGTTTGTGTAAATTAGAAAGGGAAAGATTTTAAAGTGGTTTTAAACTCTTGATCATGGGGAAGCAGCATTGTGGTGTGGGTCTATATGACAGCCTCATGGTCAGGGAGCAGTGTGTCCATTAGAACTTGACCGGAGCAAAGAATAAAATTGTCACAGTGTCAGAAATGTGCCAAAATATTTGAAGAAAACATATTGGCCCGGATTTTCCGATCCCTACGGGTGGGTACGGGCTGTGTACACACCCGTAGGGACATCGGAAATGCCAGTTTCAGGCATGCGAAGCGCATGCGCTGAAAACCGGCATTTCCGATCTGTCAAGATCGGACGCCTGCCCTAGAGAAGGGCCTCTGCGGGTGGAGAGTTCCACTTTCTGCAGAACCTCCGCCTGCTGAGATCCTTTACAAATCTTATGCCTGGTAAAAGCAGGCGTAAGGCCTGCTTTTACCGGCATTTCCAATGTCCCTACAGGTGTGTACACAGCTCGTACACACCCGTAGGGATCGGAAAATCTGGGCCAATATGTTTTCTTCAAATATTTTGGCACATTTCTGACACTGTAACAATTTTATTCTTTGCTCTGGTCAAGTTCTAATGGACACACTGCTCCCTGCCCATGACCAGCATAAGAGTTTAAAAAAGTAAAAAAAAATGTTTTTTTTCACTCATTTATAATTTTCAAATACTTTTTAAAAAGGTAAGTTTATTTTTAGCCCCGTAACAAACTTTAATTTTTTTTTAAAAAAAATTAAATATTTTTTTAAAATATTTAATTTAATGTAATTTTAACTAATTTTAAAAACGTGATTTAAAAAAAATAATTATTTAATGTTTTGATGTATGATATATGAAAAATATCTGCAGGGGGCTATCACTAAGAAAGTGAAATTATATTAATCTAGTCGTGACCTGTGAAGAAATATCTTTGATATCTGAACCGAAAATATAGGCCTAGAAATTGGATTAGGCCCGAAAATGGGCGGAGTCAAGGGTCATCGCCTCTTGGCTGCGCCCGTTGAAAGTGGTGCAGGCAGCACGCAAAATTTGTGCTGCCTGCTCATTATAATGATTGAAGCGCTGATCTCAGCACTAAACACGCTGCTGATTGACTTAGTGCTCAATGGGGTGGGGGGGGGTGGGGCGGCCAATATCAGGTGTAGTCTAATAGCCAGTAATGTTTGGCCTAGGCTCTGTGCACTACTTAAAGAGGAGGTGCTTTGTTGCAGCAGCACCTCATTGTCAGTCTGGCTGAAAACATGGCTCAGCAACCAAGGGAGCGAGCACAAAGGTTCTCAGATGCTGCACTCGAGGCCTTGATGGTGGCCGTTCGAAGAAGGCGGGCTGTACTATTCCCATTGGGTGGCCGGAAGCCATCCAAGGCCACTTGCAGAAGGCTCTGCGAGGAGCTAGCTCCTCGTCATGGCCACCAGTATGGTTCAAAGGACGTGGATCCAGTGCCAAAAAAGTTTAATGACCTCACACGGCAGGTCAAGGTGAGTGAAGGATTCAGCAAATGCCATATCCCACCATCTGCACCACAAGCCTCGCACACTGCTCAATGCACCACACCCCTATCACTGATTGTTTGTTTTGTGGTGGCTCTCACTTCAGCTTTTTGCCCTGGAGGATGCTGTGATGTTCCGTGACAGAGGGATGGTAAGATGGGGAAGTGGTGAGCAATGGGAATCTGGGGTCTCATTCACTGGAATCGGAGTCTGATGAGGCGCTCACGGACAGCCCATCCAGAACGGAGATTTGCTGCCTGCCTCCTCCCTCCTCTTCCTCGTCCTCATCCTCCTCCTCCTCCTGAGGTGGTCCCACAATCCCTGGTGGCAAGGGCTGTGCTCTCATGATGGCCAAGTTGTGGAGCATGCAGCAGACAATCACAAAATGGGACACCCGCCCCGGCGAGTACTGGAGAGCTCCTCCCAAGAAGTCAAGGCAGCGGAGCCGTTGCTTGAGCACCCCGATGGTCTGCTCGATAATGTTCCTGATGGCAGCATGGCTCTCATTATATGAGTGCTGGGCAGGAGTGGTGGGGTTGCAGAGGGGAGTCATGAGCCAGGTGCAGAGCGTATAGCCCTTGTCTCCGAGCAGCCACCCTCAGGTTTGACGTGGTGGCTGGAAGATTTCTGGCACACCAGACTGGCGCAGGATGAAGGCATCATGACTGCTGCCAGGATAGCGGGCAGTGAACATTAGGATGCGCTGGGCGTGATTGCACAACAACTGCACATTAAGTGAGTGGTAGCCTTTGCGGTTATGGAACATCTCAGGTATACGGTGCCTGCAAAGCCACGTGTGTGCAATCAATGGCGCCCTGCACCATGGGAAAGCCCGCTATCCTGCCAAAGCCATATGCGCGCTCATTCTTCTTCTCTCTGTTCAGAGAGAAGATTATGTAATCCTTTCTCCTGGAGTAGAGAGCCTTTGTGACCTCCCGGATGCAGCGATCATATCATAGAATCATAGAAATTTTCAGCACAGAAGGAGGCCATTCGGCCCATCTCATCCGTGCTGGCCGACAAAGAGCTATCCACCCTAATCCCACTTTCCAGCTCCTGGTCCGTAGCCTTGTATATGGCACTTCAAGTGCATATCCAAATACTTTTTAAATGTGATGAGGGTTTCTGCTTCTACCACCCTTTCAGGCAGTAAGTTCTAGAGCCCCACCACCCTCTGGGTGAGAACATTTCTCCTCAAATCCCCTCTAAACCTCTTACCAATTACTTTAAATCGATGCCCCCTGGTTATTGACCCTTCTGCTAAGGGAAATAGGTCCTTCCTATCCACTCTATCTAGGCCCCTCATAATTTTATACACCTCAATTAGGTTTCCCCTGAGCCTCCCCTGTTCCAAAGAAAACGACCCCAGCCTATTCAATCTTTCCTCATAGCTAAAATTCCCCAGCCCAGGCAACATCCTCGTAAATCTCCTCTGTACCCTCTCTAGTGCAATCACATCTTTCCTGTAATGTGGTGACCAGAACTGCACGCAGTATTCTAGCTGCGGCCTAACTAGTGTTTTATACAGTTCAAGCATAACCTCCATGCTTTTATATTCTATGCCTTGGCTAATAAAGGCAAGTATTCCGTATGCCTTCTTAACCACCTTATCTACCTATCCTGTTACCTTCAGGGATCTGTGGACATGCACTGCAAGGTCCCTCTTATCCTCTGTACTTCTTAGTTTCCTACCATTTATAGTGTATTCCCTTGCCTTATTAGCCCTCCCCAAATGCATTACCTCACACTTCTCCGGATTTAATTCCATTTGCCACTGTTCTGCAACCAGACCAGTCCATTGATATCTTCCTGCAGTCTACAGCTTTCTTCTTCATTATCAACCACACGGCCAATTTTTGTATCATCTGCAAACTTCTTAATCATACTTCCTACATTCAAGTCCAAATAATTGATATGTACCACAAAAAGCAAAGGACCCATTACTGAGCCCTGCAGAACCCCACTGGAAACAACCTTCCAGTCACAAAAACAGCCTTCGACCATTACCCTTTGTTTCCTGCCTCTGAGCCAATTTTGGATCCAACTTGCCACTTTGCCTTGGATTCCATGGGCTTTTACTTTCATGACCAGTCTGCCATGCGGGACCTTATCAAAAGCCTTCCCAAAATCCATATAGACTACATCAAATGCACTACCCTCATCGACCCTCCTTGTTATCTCCTCTAAAAATTCAATCAAGTTATTCAGACACGACCTTTCCGTAACAAATCCATGCTGACTGTTCCTGATTAATCCGTGCCTTTCTAAATGAAGATTTATCCTGTCCCTCAGAATTTTTTCCAATAATTTTCCCACCACCGAGGTTTAGCTGACTGGCCTGTAATTACTCGGTCTATCCCTTTCTCCCTTTTTAAACAACGGTACCACATTAGCAATTCTCCAGTCCTCTGGCACCACACTTGTAGCCAGAGAGGATTGGAAAATGATGGTGAGAGCCTCTGCTATTTCCTCTCTTACTTCTCTTAACAGTCTGGGATACATTTCATCTGGGCCTGGGGATTTATTCACTTTCAAAGATGCTAAACCCCTTAATACTTCCTCTTTCACTATGTTTATTTCATCTAATATTTCACACTCCTCCTCCCTGATTGCAATGTTTGCATCATCCCTCTCTTTTGTGAAAACAGACGCAAAGTATTCATTAAGAACCATACCCATGTCTTCCGCCTCCACACACAGGTTACCTTTATGGTCCCTAAAGGCCCTACTCTTACTTAAGTTATCCTCTTGCTCTTAATGTATTTATAAAACATCTTTGGGTTTTCCTCGATTTTACTTGCCAATATTTTTTCATGCCCTCTCTTTGCTTTCCTAATTTCCTTTTTAATTTCACTCCTGCACTTTCTATACTCCTCTTGGCTTTCTGCAGTATTGAGCCCTCGGTATCTCTCATAAGCTTCCCTTTTTTCTTTATCCTACCCTGTATGCCCCTTGACATCCAGGGAGCTCTAGATTTGTTAGTCCCACCCTTTTTCCTTAAGGGAACACACTTGCGATGGATGGAAAACTGAGAGATGTTAGCTTTGTCTCCTGCTGCAGACTGGAAGCATTCGGTGGCAAAAAAATTGAGGGCCACAGTGACCTTGAGGTTCCACTGGGAGAGCCGTCATCGCCCTGCTCTGAGGCTGCAGGTCTGGTTGAAGGAGGTGGCAGAATTCCGTGACCACCTCCTTGGTGAAGCGGAGCCTCCTCATACACTGTTCCTCGCTAGGTGGGTAAGGCCTCCTGTTGAGAACCATCCTGGTTCTTATCCTCCTCCCTCTGTGGTCATCTTCTCCTCTTCTTCGCTGACCCGGCTCCTTCTCCCAAAGATGCTCGAGCACGAGGGGGACTGCAAGTAGAGGGCCCATGACTAAGCAAGTGTTGTGAGCAGAAGCCTTTAAATGAGACTGAAGGCATTCTCCACTTGCACCAACACTCCCTGTGACCTCAGGAACTTTAAACAAGTTTATAAAGCTGCAAGAGTTGCAGAAGTTGACACGGAGCCAGTCAAACTGAGAAAACATGTCAGCTGCAAGTTGTTGCTGATGATCCCTTTAAATATCGCTGCTGGAGGCTCCTTCCTGTTGCTGAACGCTTGGTCAGCTGGTTGTCATTAAGAGAGGCCGGTAAGTGGAGCGGCGACAGCGGAAATTGCAGATCATGCGTCAAGTGAGCGTTGCACACTCATTGACGTCACGACCTGCCTCATTTACATTTCTGCGGCGAATGCAGGCAACGGCAACGCTGTTGACCTGCCCAAAATGGTGACCACAGCGGGACCCGCCGGAAGCGGGTAGAAGCAAGACAGCCGTAATTTTTTTCTTCAAAACCGGCCTTAACGGACATTGCTAAGCCCCTGAATTTCTAGGCCATAGTATTATATTAAAGAAATACAGGGGCCGCTTTTTGCCCACTGCCCAGTTTTTGACATAAGCGGGATGGTATTGGGACAAAAATAGCGAAAAGAAATCGCTGAGTTCCCACCAGAGGTCTGCTTGTTGTGATTTTCAAGCGGGGCCTTAATTTAGGCAGCCAGCAATCCCACTGGAAAAAGGTGGGAGCCTAATAATTATATTTAAATTAAGTCCTATGACGCCATTAGGAGCCAAACACCACCTGCCACTGCTGCCTTCTAAACATGCCTTAAAGCAAGGGTGGTACAGGATGGGAAATGGTCAGTTCCAGTAGTATTTAAAGGGGTACTCATGTTATTTAAATCACTGTAAACATTTGGCAGACATCTTTCTTGTATTTATCAGTTGCTTTTAGGTGTAGAATCACTGTTTTCTGGCTTGTCGTGGCTGGACAACATTCAGAAAACTTATGGGGATACTGGCAACCCTCTTTTTCTGAAAATGACCATCCTGTTGCCATCCCAATCTGGCTAGAAGAAGAGGAGGAATAGAAACAGCAGCAACAGGTGTAAGGATGACATGGAGCTGCTCTCCCTTCTCAATATGCACAGCTACAGGATCAGAGTCATTAGTTAGACCTAGAAAAAGGGCAGCGTGACAGGGGTTAGGACATAATGGCAAAGTGTAAGCAGTAAGTGGCAATGTAATGCAGCCCCAGGGTGTCATGCCTTGTGTGTGTGAGCTACAGAGTTAAGTGGAATGAGTAAATGAAGAGAACATCCCCAAACACTTGTCTGTGCTTTGCCTACAGTCTCGGCGTCTCCAACATTCGATCTTTGTAATCTCCTCCAGCCCGACAGCCCAATGAGAACGCTGTGTTTCTGCAACTCCTCTGCATCTCCCACTCCCTTTGCCCCACCACTGACGACCGTGTCTTCAGCCGTCTAGACTCTAAGCTCTGAAATTCCCTCCCTATACCTTTCCATCTGTCTGTCTCTCTCTCCTCCTGTTAGACTCTCCTTAAAATATACCTGTGACCAAGTTTTTAGTTACCCCCTTCTAATATCTCATTGTCAATTTTTGTCTGATTTCACTTCTGTTAAACGCCTTGCAACATTTTCCTATGTTAAAGGCGCTCTATAAACGCAGATGAAACTTAATGTTGAGAAGTGTGGAGTGATGCATTTTGGAAGGAAGAATGAGGAGAGGCAATATAAACTAAATGATACCATTTTTAAAAAGGTGCAGAAACAGAGACCTGAGGGTTGTGGGTTCAAGTCCCACTCCAGAGACTTGAGCACAAAATCTAGGTTGACACACCAGCACTGAGGGAGTCCGCTGCACTGTCGGAGGTGCCCTCTTTTTGATGAAACGTTAAACCGAGGCACCGTCTACTCTCTCAGGTGGATATAAAAGGTCCCATGGTACTGTTCGAAGAAGAGCAGGGGAATTCTCCCCAGTGTCCTGGTCAACATTTATCCCTCAACCAATATCATTAAAATATAGATTTTCTGGTCATTTTCCCATTTCGGTTTTTGTGACCGAGCTGTGCACAAATTGCTTCCGCATTTCCTACATTACAACAGAGACTACGCTTCAAAAGCACTTCATTGGTTGTAAAGTGCTTTGAGAAGTCCTGAGCTCGGGAAAGGCGCTATACAAATACAAGTTTTCTTCCCATTTTGTTACTTTGCTATTTTTCACTTTTTTTATCCATTCCTGCACACTTGCCCGTCTTGCTTTTTTTCTGCTTTCGCATCGTGATTTTTTCCCTTCCCCCCTCATATGGTTTAAACAATCCCCCACAACACTAGTTACTCTCCGAGAGAGGGCAAGTGAAGCCCATCCATCCTGTATAGGCTACTCTCGTCCCAGAACTGATCTCAGTATTCCAGGAATGTGAACTATTCCCTGCTACACCTCCAGCCATGCATTTACTTCCTTTATCTTGCTATTCCTATACTGATTAGCAGAAGGAGTAATCCTGAGATTACTACGCTTGAGAGCCTGCTCTTTCATCCAGCTCCTAATTCCTGAAACTCCCTTTGCAGGTGCTCAATTCTATTCTTCATATTGATTCTCTCAACTACTTCTGACGGTCCTTTTCCCTCTTTAAAACATTTTGCACCTCCTCCATTATATACCTTACCCTGGTAACTAGGAGCGAAGGCACTACTTGCGACTCGCAGTTGTGGCTACAAAAGCTCTTGTCTATTCTTTGACTCTGGAATCCCTGGGAGCGATTTTCCCAGCCCCGAGGAGGCGGGATTGGAGGCGGGACAGTTGGCAAAATGGCAAAAACTGAGGGTGGGTTCGGAACCCGCCTCCAACCCACCTCCACACAATTTTGCCGAAGGCGGTTTTGATGGGTGCGATTCGGTTCCGCCTCCAGCAGTCCAGAGAGGTAGTTAAGACCCTTAAATAGTGGTTAAGGGCCTCTATAATCCTATTTTGACAGGCCCTTGTTATTTTTCCACATTTTCAGCGTGTTCCATGACCCTCCTAAACCACGCCAGCTATTCCTGACGGGTTGACAAGTGGGTGGCCTCCTCACAGCTGCAGCTCCACCAATAAAACGGAGCTTTCATCAGGGATCAGTTGCAGGTGGCAGAACTTTTGTTCCACAGGTCTTTCAGCACTTTTAGCAGGCCTACCGAAGTCGGAGGTGCTGCATCTTCTATCTCTCAACTGTGCGACCTCCTTGGAAGACCCTCTCCCTGCTTGGACTGAGCGCTTCCCCAACGGAGGTATCTGCCAGCAGCATGGGAACCATATATTTCTTTTCACCATGGAGCTCAGATTTGGATGAGGAGCAGCCACGGCAGCAGCAGAACCAGGCAGCTCAGCAGCAACAGCAGCAGGAGTGCCAACCTCTTGCTCACCAACCTGATGCTGCACAGGGAAGAAGGCGCCAGCGCATCGAGGCACCTCGCTGCAGGAGATACCCCCTTAGGGTTTACAGACAAAGGATGAGCTACCTCAACATGAGTGAGCAGCAGTGCCAAAGGAGGCTCAGACTTTCGTGAGAGGTTGTCTGAGACATCTGCGCACTGCTGCACCAACACCTGGAGCCCAGAGGTGCGGGTGGACACCCCTAACCAGTGGCTGTCAAAGTCACCACCGCACTCAACTTTTTTGCCTCAGGCTCCTTCCTGGGATCATTAGCAGACACCAGTGGCATCTCCCAGTCGGCCGCCCATAGTTGCATCACGCAGGTTACCGATGCCCTTTTCGCAAAGGCCCACAATTACATCCACTTCTCAAGGGATCAAGTAAGTGTCACCGCGCGTTCAGTTGGCTTTGCAAATATGGCAGGCTTGCCAATGGTGCAGGGCATCATAGACTGCACACGTGTGGCCCTTAGGGCACCCCATTAGAACCCAGCTATCTTTGTCAACCGCAAAGGCTTCCACTCCCTCAACGTACAGCTGGTGTGTAACCACAAGAAGGAGATTTTGCATGTTTGCGCCAAGTTCTGTGGTCGTTGCCATGACTCTTTCATCCGGCGGAACTCGAGTGTTCCTCCACTCTTCAATCCACCAAACCAACTTAACAGATGGCTCCTTGGTGACAAATGCTACCCCCTGAAGAAGTGGCTAATGACGCCGATCAGGAGGCCAGCTAACGAGGCTGAAGAGCGCTACAACGCCAGCCACACTTCGACCAGGTCCATCGTCGAGCAAACCAATGGCTTGTTGAAGATGCGATTCCGATGCCTTGACAGACCAGGTGGAGCCCTGCAGTATTCAGCAGCCAGGGTCTCCAGAATGCTGTGCACTGCGCAACATGGCACAGCGTCATGGCTTGCAGCTTCCTGATGAACAAGTGGCTCAGTTCATAGCCTCCTCAGATGAGGATGAGGATGAGGAAGAGGAGGAGGAGGAGGAGCAGGAGCAGGAGCAGGAGGAGCAGGAGGAGGACCGAGCGCCGGCCTATCGACCAGCAGCAGCAGGAGCACGCGAGCACATGGCTGCCCGTGATGCAAGGCATGCACTTATCCTGGCTAGATTTGCATACGTTGCCCATGTTGGTACATGCCCATGGCTCCATCTTAAGACATGATAGACAATGGACATGACTTTCTGGTCTCCTTTCACTCTGGCCACCAACCTGACCATGCAAGTGTCGCGGAGCCCGCAATGTGGAGCTGCCGAAGGCGAAATAACAGATGCCATCACACCAACAGTTTGCCATCAAATCATTTTTATACTTTCCAACAGGGATGGCATTTCATCAATACACATAAACATTCACCCAAGTGGCTACCCCTGTGACTAATGGTGCTTTATTTTTCTCTTACGCATGCTCCTACGTGATGCTCCCCCTGTGGCTTCAGCAGAAGTGGAGGCCCCTTGCTCACTTTGATGGTGCTCCTGCTTTGACACCTTTGGCGGGCGTCCTCTGGGTTTACGAGCCTGCAAGGGCTCGCCAAATGTCTACTCCTCCTGCGGCAGTGCAGGGGCTGAGACGCCCATCTCAGTTGGGTGCGGACTCTGGTGGGGCTCTGACCGAGCGCTACGCAGTGGCATGGAAGTGTGAGCTCTTGGAGAGGGGCTCCCATTTCCTTGTTCTCTGCCACCAACTTCCCTCTCATGGGTCAGGTCAACCTCAGCGCTTGCAAGTGGCTTGAGAGCACCTTGCTGCACATCAGGGGGGCCATGGGGACCCATCTCTGCACTGGCAGTCCTACTCAAAAGGACTTCCATGAAGCTCTGGTTTCTCTGTTCAATAGCTGCCCATCGCTCCTTCACAGATGTCAGTCTATTCTGAACAATCACCATGTTTTCCTGACTCTGGCGACTTATTGCCTCCATGGCCATAGCCAGCCTTTCCACAGAGGTTGCCATCCTTTCCGTGGTGCTGCGTATATGCGCCATTGCCTCCCCAACAGCACTGCTCAGATTAGAGTTGGACTCCTCCATCCTCTCAACACTCGCAGTGACCCTGGAGACAAGACCTGTCAGAGACTCCTGCACCTGCTGCTGGAGTTCCAGCACCACTCTATTTCTGGATGGACCCGGAGGCACAGGGTCCACATGCAGTGGAGCAGAGCTAGGAGAGTCCTGCGTCCTCCGCCGAGGACTCTCCACTGCTGTCCCTGTCTCCACCACCTGCTGATGCTCAACTGTGAGATGTGATACACACGGTGACAACACTAATCTATGTCCCGAAGGTTCCACCGAGGTGTGCGTATCTGCGCTGGTGCTGGGTTTGCTTAATTCTGCTGACGCTGCGTCCTCAGAGGTTGCAGGTTCCCTTGAGGAGTCTTGCTGCTCAGCTTCTTCCTCCTCGACAGTGGGGGGAGGGGGGAGGTGCGGGGGGGGGGGGGGGGTGCTCTGTGGATGGTCCTGTGGGTGAATAAAGGCATGGGTTAGACATTTGACGGAAGTGTGTCATGCACATGCAATAGTACAGATGCTCAATGGCATTCTAATAATGTACACCAGCAGCCATTTCAGTCACTTAAGCAGTCTAAATGAGAGAGAGGTATAACTATTCTGTCACCAGCTTGCTCTGCCTCGCCCGTCTGTCCATCCCCCACTTCCACCTCCACCTCTGCGCCGGCGATGTCCAGGGCCGCCTCTTCAGCCTGGGTGAGAATGGCGAGGGAAGGTGGCCCTCCTCCTGTCTTCGCCCTTTCCCTTCTATTGTGGGCTCTCTTTTCCTGCAGTGAGGGAGACAAGTGGAGTTGGAGTGAGAATGATGGAGTGAGTGTACAGAGTCGAGAGCATAGATGCTTAGAAGGAGACAAAGATGGAGTGAGGTTCCATGTCCAAGGGCCCTCCCTGTGCATTGTTAGTCATTGTCATTGCATAACATTGAAAGGGAGTGTGAGGCCAGCATAGTCGAATAGTCAAGTGATTGGGTTCATAGAGTGAGAGGGATGGTCAAGGGTGCAAGGGTTGTAAGGGTAAAGTGGGATGTGTAGGAGGAGGTTGACAATGCAGAGTGCTGGTGATGAGAGGAGAAGGGGAGCAGAAGGAGGGCCAAGCTGAAGGTATACTCACTTTGCCTGATCTTACAAGGTCATTGAACCTTTTACGGCACTGCATCCAGGTTCTGGTGCACACCGATCTGGAGGTTATATCCCTTGCCAGCTGCACCCAGACAGCCTTGGTTTCTTTGGGAGGCCTCTTCCTCCCAGATGAGGGGAAGAGCACCTCCCTGCTGGATCTCGCCCCCTCAACCAGCATACCCAGCGTCTCATCGGAGAACCTCGGGGAGGCCCTTGCCTTGGAGCTGGCCATTCTTCAAGGAGATAAAAGTTTGGAGGTGCTGCAGCATCGACCAAAAACCAGTGGAATGAGCCAAGGCTGCAAGCAGCCCTTAAATGAAGCTGGATAAGTGATGTCAGCAGAGGTGAGTTTCAGTCCCAAAAGACTAATTGGCCAAGGGGAACCCACACTTCTGAAATCAACTGGCCAATTAGGGGAAAATCGCAATTTTTTCCCACCTCTCAATGGAGGCGAGTTTGGAACCCACCCAAACCGAAACCCGCCTCCATTGGGAAAATCGCCCCCCCTATTACTGTGACATTTCTGCATGTCAATTACCATTTTTTGGCAACCCCTAGTTCCACAGTTTTGCTCGTGGTTGATCTCCTCTGAGTTGTTGTCATTGTAACAGGTGCCCATTTGTAAATTCAACACCATTTGGAGATCCCTGCATAGCTCCTGTCTCCTCCTACCCAGTTGGATGGTCTTCCACTTCCCATTCTCACTAACCTGCTCTGTCATCGAGGTGACCACCTCATGAAATGTACATTCCTGGAACCTTTCAGTCTCCTGTATTTAATGAAGACTTGCATTTATTTGAATGCCTGTCATGATCTTAGAACACCCCAAAGCGCTTTACACCCAATGAAATACTTTTGAAATGTAGTTACGGTTGTAATGTAGGAAATGTGGCAGCCAATTACCACGCAGCAATAAACAGCAATGAGATAATTGCCAGATAATCTGTTGTTTAGCGATGATGGCTGAGGGATAAATATTGGTCAGGATACCGGGAAGAACTCCCCTGCTTTTAGAAATAGTGCCATGAGATCTTTTATGTCCACCTGAGAGGGCAGATGGGGCCTCGGTTTAATATCTCCTCCAAAAGACAGCACCTCCGACAGTGCAGCATTCCCTCAGTACTGCACTGTGCTTAAGTCCATGGAGTGGGATTTGAACCCACGACATTCTAACTCAGAGGCGAGAGTGCTATCACTGAGCCACAGCTGACATTTTTGTTTGAATGCCCCTGCTGCTCCCCAAGCTTAGAAACCATGCGTTTAGCACAAGCAGTCAGACATTTCCTGCATGTGATCATCTGGGCACACAGAGCATCCAGGAACTTTCATATCGGACACTACTGCACATCACTGCTTTCAGTTGTTCCCCTCATACCAAACAAAACTACCTTATTTTAATACACTAATAAAATTAAACATAGCAATTTTGTGTTTTAGTCTCTCAAGTATAATTTTAGGCTGACTACACCTCAAAGCTGAACTCCAGCTAAGGCTGAACTCATCACTTTCTTGGCCTTTTGTATTCTTGCTAGTGTATTCAAGACTAATCTCTTCTAGTACACTGAAATTTATACCCATCTATACTTATACAATAGCCCAACACAGGAAAAACATCCAATTGGAGGACAGCTAATCATACCATCAATTAATTAACATATTGCTTACTCAAATCAGCCCATAGATAAAGCACCAAATAAACAAAATTAAGTATTGAATTCCTAAAATTAAGCAAATTAAAGTCAAAATACAATAAAATAAGTAAAAATGTCAGTACTTTTGCCCCATCACTCCCGCTGAGGCAAAAGTCCACACTCTCCTGGCCTTTTGCACTCCAAAGGTCTCTCGCTGCTTCATGTCTTAAAGTCACTGGTAAACACTTAGCGCTAGTAGACTTGGACTGCCCTATCAGAAGCAGCGGTGGAAGCAGAATCCATAATAGTTTTAAAAGGGAATGTTTGAAAAAGAAAAAAGGTATGGGGAAATAGCAGGGACCACGTGGATAGCTCTTTCGTAGAGTTGACACAGACAAGATGGGTTGAATGGCCTCTTTCTATGCTGTAAAATGCTATGATTCTATAGGGTTGATTTCCCTCTGATTTCCAGGACTTACCTGGGGGGTGGAGTTTGGTTGATGAAACCAGTTAAATGAGGTGCAAGGGGGTGTTCCGGCTCCTGCCTTGTTTTCCGACTGCTAGGATTGCTGGCCACCTCAGGGTGCTGTGCTCTGTCCATAACCCCCTGCTTAATATTTGATGCTTCTAGGATCCTGAAGTCCACTCAGCCAGTATAAAGAAGGCACTAACCACCTGGCTGGAAGCAATACTGTAGATATTGGTCTCAGGCCGATAGTTACAATGTAACTACAGCAAAAGAAATATTGGAGCTATGTACAGGAAGCTTTACTCTGCACTTACACCATGCTATGTTTTATATGGTACAGGACCTGGTTTTAATTGGCAAAAAGCAGAAAATGTTCCTTCCGTTCCTTTTCACTGACATTCCTTATTTTAACGAGTACAACACTCATTCTCAAAAAAGAAAAAAATTTGAAATAAAACAAAACACTAACTTAAACAATATTGATTATTTCTATTGGTAGGCAAATTGAGTTACAAGTTCATGAACACAAAACGAGTACTACATACATAAGGGGTTGAGGGGGTGTGATTAATGGGTGACTAGAAGAAACTTTTTCACATAATAAGTTACCAGAATGTGGAATGCTTTGCCACAAGTGGTGATTGATGCTAAATTGATTACAGCATTCAATGTTACTGAAAGAAGAAAATATAAAAGGGTATAGGGAGAAAGCAGGAAAATGGGACTGTAAAAATCAGCCCTTGAGAGCCCCTACATTCAGCACAGGCAAGAAGGGTTTAATAGCCCCATGCTAAAAATGTCGTTTTCTCTTAACATTCAAAAGTTCAAAAACATAGAATAATTTTAATAAAACTAGTTTTATCTAGGAAGAATGGCTAAAACCACAGTGTTTATAAATTGCAGGTGAGCAGAAAAACCTCTAGGTGATGAGTAATTCTGTGATTGATGCCTGTTTTATGACTGAGCTGTATTCTCAGGAGTATGTAATGAATGAGATCCATCAACGGTTCCTGTAAGAGCACTTTATAGAAATGACTAGCTAACTGGTTTATCTGTTTTTAGAAAGCAAAGATTTTATTACTTCCTCTGTAATTTCTATGTCAAGAAAAATTATATTTGTCACTCATCCAATGTAAATTTAATTCATTAATATAATATTGTATTCATTATGGGAAAAGCCATAACTAATGTAAGCAATTTCTCCAAGCTAAAAGAAAGCTTTGCCCTTGCCCATCTCTTGATATGAAAGGATGATATCATCTGCATAATTATAGCAATGGCATTTATCTGACCCTAAAAAATGACTGCAATATTAGCATACAAACACATATCGCATTGGTGTGACATTCCTCTATTCACTTAAAATTGGGACAATGCCCCAGTTAAAAAAAACCAGAGGAATACCATACCAATATGTTCCTATGCTAATACCGCAAACAGTAATTTTCAGTATTTGTTGGCCTGGATAGGAAAATGTGCTCACAAGTGCCAGGTGTGAGTGGAAAGAGGCCACCCACGCATTGGTCTGCGGGCTCTTCAGTCCCCCTTTGGGAATAACGCAGCTTAGGCCTTTCAGAGAACAAGTGAAGGACATGGAAATGAAGGTGGGCTATTGGTATGGCATCATCTGCCAAAGTTCCTGTCATCCCAGCCTACTTTACATTGGAACGTGGAACAGTACAGACAGGCCCAACTCTCGGTATAAATTTCACTGGAGGATGTTGGAAGGTGCCAAACTTTAATGCCTGTTTCAGTGAGGTGAGATTTTGAACTACTGTAAAGGGACATTTATCTTAGGAGATATGTTATTGCTGCTGTCAGTTGAAGTAATTTAACTTAAGGGTCATTATTACTTGAAGCTGTGACTTCAGTGTGGGAGAGATTTAAAAGGGTCTGCACTGACTCTTAAAAGAGAATTCCCCTTGAGGTGCCAGGGAACATGACGGTACCTCTAGATATTCATGTATTTGGCATTTCTTGAAGATGAGGAGGATAGATGGGACCAGAAAACAGTTCAGCTGCATCAGAGGACACTGAGATGGGTAAGGAGTTATCCAGCCACCAAACTGTACAGAATTACACAGAACTGTTACCTACAGCTGTTTGAAGAGCAGTACATGAGGAGACTCAGATTCCCAAAAGATGCAGTTCATGAGCTATGCAGGATCCCGAAACCTCACCTGAAGCCAACTTCGAGGAATGCCACCGCTTTGTCTATGGAGGTGAAGTTTTCCACCATACTAACATTTTACAGATCTTTCCAGTCTAGTGCAGGGGGATCGCCATGACATTTCACAGCCAGCGCTCCACTGTTGCATCAGGCAGGTGACTGATGCACTGTTCACTAGAGCTGTCCAGTTCACTTCCTTCCCCGTGGATGCATCTTCTCAACGTGAGAGGGCATTGAGCTTTTTCAGAGTGGTAGGCTTCCCAAGGGTGAAAAGCAATATGGATTGCACTCAGGTGGCTATTATTACATCAACAAAAAGGGATACCATTCCCTAAACATGCAGCTGGTATGCGACCACAGGAATAAGATCTTGCACAGCTACATGAGGTACCCTGGCAGTTGCCATGATGCATTTATCATGAGGAAGTCTTCTACTTTATTACAATGATGCGGAGATGCCGGTGTTGGACTGGGGTGGACAAAAGTGAGAAGTCGCACAACACCAGGTTATAGTCCAACAGTTTTATTTGAAATCACAAGCTTTCGGAGCTGCTGCCCCTTCGTCACCTGACGAAGGGGCAGCAGCTCCGAAAGCTTGTGATTTCAAATAAAACTGTTGGACTATAACCTGGTGTTGTGCGACTTCTCACTTTATTACAAGACTCTCTTATCTCTTACCTGGTAGCTTCATGCCATGCTGTCTCACTTTGGCAGTCTGCATGCTTTATTAGATGTCTGGCGTTACCTTGAGCCTAGCCATACTATGTGATGGTTTCTTAATATTGGGACTGAACTGGTTTCCATTGGCTGCCTGCCTCGTTAACTCAAGGCTCATCTTGTCCCTACATTACATATTTGTCAAAGCATATTTACCTTAGGACTCTCCTGTTTCTACATGACACCCAACCTGGTTGCCAATGCCTTTTAACCTCAAGACTGCCTGTCTCTTGCGGTAGCATCTTGTCAAAACTCATTGAACTAATTACCCTCCCATGCTTAATGCTCCTATAAATCTGCTCCCTGTAAATTATCACCTCTTACATCAGCTTCCCACAAGTAACGCTTCAATAAATCAGATTTCTGTTATACAACTGTTAAAATTTGTCTTCCTATAAATCATTTTGAAATAATTTAACTTCAATAAATAAAGTCACATTAAGTTAATCAACTATTCAGTGGAATCAGTTCTTTACTAAAACATACTCAGTTATATCCCCTCAACAAATTGATCCACCTCCAATATTCCTGATAAATGAGTTTATAAATTAACTCTCTGAATACGTGCACCACAAATTGTGTTTCAATAAATTGATTTAGAAAATGTATGCTTCATAAATTAGGTTGCAATAAATCAACTAGATATTTTGATGCTTCAAAGACTCATTTATCCTTTTGTCATATGTTCCCATTCGTACTCCATCCTCTCAACATTGCTTTATGTCACTGACGATCTTTCCTTTAAGCCTATTTTTACTTCACTGCTGTTCCTGATCATTGTCTGGTCACTTGGATGTTTTTTTTTTGTTAGCTTCTCTCCTATTTCCTCAATGCCTGCTGTCTTTGCTCCAGGAATTCAACGTACAACCCCACTACAGACTATCTTCAGGCTGTGCATAATGTTTGCCCCATTTTCCTGAGATTATCCCCACTCATGGTTCCCCTTGTCCATGGCTCATTTGATTGTACATTTATCAAATTTTGTTGCATGGACTTTTCCAAAGTATGATCCTTTTCTGTCTCTTACAATCCAGCATGTTTTATTTTGGTGCTTTTCATTTTTGTTGGCTTTGTTTGCACTCTTTTTTTGCATCTGTTTTCCATTCAATTTCTTTCTATGCTCTAGAATCTGCATTTCTTCGTGTTTATTACTAATATTATGTTTGCTCTTTAGACCTCTCCCTGTTACTTTATAGGTCTTCCCACAGCCCTTTTTCTTGCTTTCTGTTATTTGTTTTCCCAATTTATTCCCTAACAAACCCCCTAACCCTCACCCACCAATTAAGCAGGTTATTGGGACCAGATGTCTAAACAAATCCAACCTACATTTTCCATAGATTTAAACTCTGCAAGCATACAATATCTTCTTTAGCTGTGTTATTAAGTAGCAGGAATTTCCACGTGAGTGGAGCTATCCTTTTAGTTGCTGGCACTGTACATGATCAAAGAGGGATCAGAGGAAGATGGACAGCAAATGATGAAGAATTATCCTTCTTAGAGAATTTACAGGCCAAGAACAATTTGACATTGACAGCAAAGCAATGTCTTTGTTTTTTTCACCTCAGCAAAGATGTATTCACTAACATATGCCAGGTTCGTTACATGGTGACCTGGAGTCACTCTCTTTGATAACAAATGCGTTACGTGCAGCCATGAGCTCCTGCACTATGAGCTCGTTTCAGGCACCAGAGAATAATTACACTCTGCATTTCACAGCCCAGAATGCCAAACTGCATCTAAGAGGGCATAGGTCCACTACAAGTGAAGGCTTCAAGATTCGTGCACTTTTCTGTAGGTGAGGAGCATACTCTGTGGGCATTTGTCCTTTCTTCCTCTTTTCACCCCATAGGTTCACTGATACCTTGTGTTTTCAGATGCTGCCTTCTCTTCACTAGCAAAGCAATAATTCAGCATTCATGTCTCCTTCTTTTTACATTTTCTCTTTTCCTAAAACTTGAGGCCAAGGATAAAAGTGTATCATTTCACACCTGAGTTACAATAGAAAGCATTAATTCTAAGTACAATACCCAATTCTGAGTTCTGGTCCATGGCGTGCGTATTGCTTTTTAACAGCTTAATTGACAGGCTTGGCTCCCACTCGGGCGGGAAATGCTGCAGAAGAGGCCACAGCCCAGGAGCACTTAAATTTAGTGCTGTTGGGGGTAGAGATTGTTGGGGGTGGGGGGAGTGGCAGTACAGTGTGGTTTGGAGGGTTGGGGTGATCGCGGGGGGTTGGGGAGAGATCGGATGCAGAGATGGGGGGTGGTGGTCCGGGAGAGATCGGAGGGAGAGTCTGGGATTGGATGCAGAGATCAAGGGAGAGTCGGAGATTATGGGGCCGGCGATCGTGTGGGGCTGTTGGAGATCAGAGGGGGGTCGGTGATCACAGGGGTGTCAGGGGTAGATCATGGTGGTGGGGGGGAGGGGGCGGTGTTTACAGGTTTGCTTGTTGGGCCTGGAGGGATTGTTGGGGCTCCTCCTGCCCCACAATCAGTGCTGTAAATGTACTTACCTGATGGATCCAGCCCTTCTCGCCTCCTTTTACCTGCCGGGTTTCCTGAGGCCTGGGAAACCCGGCCAACAGTGTTTAAAAATAGGAACACTGTTAAAATGAAGGCAGGCAGCCTGTTTAAAAGATTTCAATGACCATCTCCTTCTGAGAGTGATTGGCCGCCCACCCCTCTTCCTACCTCTGTTAAAACTGGAAGTGGGAGCGTTCGAGGCGAGTTGTGTTCCTGTTTCAGATCTTTAACATTTTAACTCCCCACCTGACCCAAACCCACCTGTTTTTTGGGGTTAAATTTACCCCCATAGTATGAATCTGTATTGTATTCAAGTGGCCTAAGTTATCTTATGTTCTGGTACTAAAATAATGGCATGACATGAGCCTCACCTCTTTATACATCTGTTTACTACCTGTGCATAGTGTACACAAAATAAAATGTTAAAGAAATAATTAGGGGCAACTAGTAATCTACACAGCAGTATTTCAATGGAAGTGTATTATTTTCACATGTTTTCACATGTTTAGAATTTGGTGGATTTCATGTGCATTGCATTACATGCACAGAAATACAGGAGTCACTGGGATCACTCTGTGAGGCCCTAATTCTGCTCCAGCAGAGCAATAAGCTAACCTTGCTGATGCCACGAGGCCAGCTCATGAATATCATTTAAATATGTTCCCTGCACAGCTTAACTATTGCAATGTAAGTGGGAGCATACACAGGGATAAAATATTGGAACCTTTTTAATGGCTCAAAAAATGTTCATACAATTTTTCAGTCTTTGCATAGGGTCCACAGAAGGGCAGTTGAAGCCAAAAGGATGGACAACCTAGCGTGGAGGAATCAGATAGAGTCTGTGTGCAAATGGCAGAGTGACGCTGTCTCTGATCCCTTTTATGATGGCTGGCAAAGTGGACAATCTGTTGCAGAAGGGCACCCTCCCCAGTGCACAATGCCTGCAAGGAGCTGGTGGGCAGACTGAAAGCTGTCTGCAGTACCTGCATGACCTGGGAACAGATGTAGAAGAAGACTTCAAGGAATATGGTAAGGAAATACGAGCCAACAGTATCATGTGCCAAGCAGATGGCAGATGCCACAAAGTGTTGCTTGTCAATCTGTTCTAGATTTATTGCTTGCCCATTCCAAGTCATCATCACACAACCTTACAGCTCTTTCATTACAGCTCATGTGGAACTCTAGCTCTGCAGGGCACACTGTCACAGTGTACAACTTGTACAACTTGCCACACTCACACCTTCCAAAAGCTTCACACAGTAAACCAATCTGACAGAAGCACGATCACTTATTGACAACGACACGAACAGCAACTTGCCTTTAACATTGATAAATGTCCCAAGATGCTTCACAGAGGAACAGGGAAAATTGAGGCCAAACCAAAGAAGGAGAGGGAAAAAACAGGAGGGGTTTAAGTAGGGTTTTAAAGGAGGAAAGGGAGGTTGTGAGGCAGAGGGATTTAGGGAAGGAATTCCAGAGAGTGGGATGTTGGAGCAACTGGAGTGGGGCAGGCAGAGTCAGAGACATGGAGATACAAAAGCAAAATACTGCGGATGCTGGAAATCTGAAATAAAAACAGAAAATTCTGGAAATTCTAAGCAGTTCAGGCAGCATCTATGGAGAGAGAAACATAGTTAACATTTCAGGTCGATGCCCTTTCGTCAGAAGTGGGAAAAGTTAGAGATGTAACAGGTTTTAAGCACGTACCGGCCGAGCAGGTTCAAATTTTCCTCCTAGACTCCATATATTGTCCCTCATACAAATCCAAGTAACTCTGATATTTCATTTTTTTTTAAATTTGTTCATGGGATGTGGGCGTCGCTGGCAAGGCCAGCATTTATTGCCCATCCCTAATTGCCCTCGAGAAGGTGGTGGTGAGCTGCCTTCTTGAACCGCTGCAGTCCGTGTGGTGAAGGTACTCCCACAGTACTGTTAGGGAGGGAGTTCCAGGATTTTGACCCAGCGACGATGAAGGTTCGGCGATATACTTCCAAGTCAGGATGGTGTGTGACTTGGAGGGGAACTTGGAGGTTGCGCCTGCTGCCCTTGTCCTTCTAGGTGGAAGAGGTCGTGGGTTTGGGAGGTGCTGCCGAAGAAGCCTTGGCGAGTTGCTGCAGTGCATCTTGTAGATGTATATGTTGTTGAAAGAGCAATGGCAGAAAGGTACAGCCCTCCTATGATGTAACCTCTGTTCCTCCTCCTCTTTGTTTTCCTCCAAATAGAAAGAGATTCCTTAAGGACACCCGTTGTCCCAAGAAGTCACTGTAACCAAAAGTGGATGCACCAAAAATTAGGGTACAAACCTCAATCACAGGGCTAGCCAAAAAAAAGTGGGGGGAAAACTACAAAAAGTATCAAAAGCAACATTGAAAACAACTGTGATTTGCAGGCTGTCTCTTTAAATAACTTTATATTGAGCGGTGCAGCTTTACTGCCTAACTGCCCAATTCATATGGCAAAGTTAGGAAGCAGTTTACTTCTGATCACAAAAAGGCCGTAAAATGGTATCCGTATCTACATGATTCATGGGGCATTACAGAGATGGAAATAATTTCCGGCGTCAAATTGTATCGGATAACAAATCTAGTTAAAAGAACATATTTGGATACTTGAACTGGAATACATAGCTTCTTAAGAAGAAAATGTAAACTTCAACTATTTCTTATTGTTGTGCTGACTTCACTTCTTGCCTGATTACTCCTAAATTGATTGCCTTTGTTGTAGTCTGAAAAGAATAGCTAACATCAAAAGTTCCTTTTAAGTTAGATCTTTCCAACTTTCTTTAAACCTATGGAGTAACCTGCTGACTTTCAAACTTCAAAGTCTGCTGCTGTGACTGCTTTGAAAATTATATATTAAATTTTATAACATATAATGAAAAATCTGTATGGCCCAACACAGCAAGCATTTACATATTTATTCAATATACTGGTCTCATGTTATCCATGAAGAGCATTAACGTCTGTTTGTTAAGTGTATTATTTAATTTTACCTTTTGACATAGGAAGTAGCAATAAGAGTAGCCATTCAGCCCATTGAGCCTGTTTTGCCATTCTATTAGATCATGGCTGATCTGTACCTCAACTTTATTTATTCACTTTTGCACCATATTCCTTGATACTCTTACCTAACAAAAATCGATCAATCTCAGTCTTGAAAGTTTCAATTGTCCCAGCATCCATATACTTTTGGGTGAAAGAATTCCAGATTTTTACTACTTTTTGTGTGAAAAAATGCTTCCTGATTTCACTCCTAATTGGGCTAGCTCCAATTGTAAGATTGTGCCCTTTTTCTGGATTCCCCCACTAGAAGAAGTAATTTTTCTGTATCTACGCTATTGTACCCTAGATCATTTTAAGAACCTCAATTAAATCACCCCGCAACCTTCTAAATTTAAGAGAATACAAATCCTTTATGCAACCTGTCCTCATTAACTCTTTAAGCTCCGGTATTATTCTGTTGAATTCCCTTGAAGGCCAATATATCTTTCCTGAAGTCCAATGCCCAAAACTGAACACAGTGCTCCACATGGGGTCTGACCAAGGCTTTGTACAACTGATACGATAGCAAAATACTGCGGATGCTGGAAATCCGAAATAACAACAGAAAACGCTGGAAAAACTCAGCAGGCCAGACAACATCCGTGGAGAGAGAAAGAGAGTTAACGTTTCAGGTCGATGACCTTTCGTCAGAACTGGAAAGAGCCGGAAATCAAATAGATTTAAGGCCAGGACAAAGCTGGGAAAAGGGGGAGGGGATAAAAGAACAAAGGGGGAGATGAAGAGACATTAAGAGACATTAAGAGATATGCAATGCGAGAGGTGGTGTTAATGTGACAGGTTAAGGCTGAAAGAAGTGTGAAATCCACTGGCAGAATGAAGGACAGCTGCCAGCTTCTAGGAGGAAAATAAAAAGTGGGGGGGGGGGCCAAATAAAAGGGTGGATGAAAAAATAAAATATAAATGTGATTGGAGCTGAGGTTATGATCTAAAATTGTTGAACTCGATATTGAGTCCAGAGGGCTGTAGCGTGCCTAAACGAAAGATGAGGTGCTGTTCCTCGAGCTTACGCTGCGCTTCCGTGGAACAGTGTAATAGGCCGAAGACGGTGAGGTCAGAGTGGGAGTGAAGCGGTGAATTAAAGTGACAGGCGACCGGGAGCTCGGGGTCCCCCTTACGGACTGTACAACTGATGCCTGTAAGTGGTTTGTGCCCCTTGCCCACATTAACGGTTGGGTGCTGCGGATTCCCCACCCACTACACGCCCATTTTGGGCACAGGTTGAGAATCATCCCTGGGTCTCTATTTTCTAATTGCTATGAAGTAGTCAGGATCACATGATTCATAAAGTCACAGGTCAGATAAAACTCCTTCCATATTATTTTACTTCCTCTGTATCAAGTTTATAGAAACCAATCTAAAACCTCAGGAAAACATAGTCAGAAAGGGCCTGATTTTTAATATTCACTATTCACAATTGTGAATTTTAGTTTTAGACTTGTGGGAATGCATCATTTTATTCAGTGCTTGTACTGGAAGCTCAGGTGTGTTAGAATGCTGTAAAAGTAATGTGCAATTTTTCAGCCAATCGAAAAGTGTCTGAATAAATACTGCTAAACTAGCAAAATGGTCACTTAACTAGAATAAATAGTAGTCTGCGTGCAAGTTCAGCTGTGGAGTATATAATTTCAGGCAGCAATGGGGAACAGTCAGACAATGGAAAGCAAGATCAAGTTCTGACGGTCACTGTTGACCATATCGGGGCACAGAGAGCTGCTCGGTATGGGGCAGAGGCCAAACCACTAATAATAAGAGGGTGAAACAGGTGCGTGAAGTCATCGCCCTAGCTATCAAGGTGGATCACAAAGCAGCAAAACCTGAAGGGATATCTGAAAGTATGTGTTTTCCTTGGAGAGAACTGCAGTGGTGAGGAATGAGAATGACTGTGAAAAAATGTAGCCTGACGTATATATAGCCTGCCATACTGTGCGCCCAAGTGCCTCCTGCATCTCGGCCTGCGGTGCCTCAGTGAGAGTATTCACAGCCATCTTACCACTGCAGGCCTGAGCTCTCCCCTGCAAGTGCATTGATTTTGAATGCTACTCAAGGGCAGCCGACAGAGCAGGGAACCTTTGCTTCAAGTAGTGCCATATTGTAAGAAGCCACTCTTGCCAATCAAAGTAGGTTGCAGAAGCCCGACAAGTCTGCTTGAATACCTTAGTAAACTTAAATTGATTTAGCAATCAGTTACAAAGGCAACACGAGGGGAGTTGGTAGTGAAGATGGTTGATAACTAATACAACTTGCCAAAGGACTGACTTATTATTCACACATGCAGCTGATAATTGAAATGGTCTCAGTCAGCTCTCAAACATTCTACAGCAAGGCACTTTGCAATAAGCTATGTATAAAGATTTAAAACTATGTTAAGCACAAATTATCTGTTGATGCTATCTATATTTTTCTGCTTTACATACAAAAGAGCATACAAGCAGGTACACTAAGTACAGCGGAGGGGGTTGGGAGGGGAGGAGTCTCGGCGGGCAAACCACTCACCCTCTTCAAAAAAACAATGACAGTCATCGGATGGAGATAGTACAAGCTGGAGGAGAGGAACATTTTCTTGGTTTGTACAACTGGCCTGATATATCTTTTGTGTGCAATGATTTTACAGTAGGTGTGAAGTAATGAATGAGTTGTGCTGTGAAATGTCTCATATCCCATGTGTTCTTTGTGCAACACAGGTTAGCAAGACCATAAAAAAAGCAAACCAAGCATTAGGGTTTATTTCTAGAGGGATAAAATTGAAAAGTAGGGAAGTTATGCTAAACCTGCATCGAACCTTGGTTAGACCATACTTAGAGTACTGCGTACAGTTCTGGTGGCTTATCTACTTTAAGTACAACCAGCCTTTCTAGTACCTCCTCTTTATCAATTTTTATCCCATCTAGTATCTCAACTACCTCCTCTTTCACTATGACTTTGGCAGCATCTTCTTCCTTGATAAAGACAGATGCAAAGTACTCATTTAGTACCTCAGCCATGCCCTCTGCCTCCATGCGTAGGTCTCCTTTTTGGTCACTAATCAGCCCCACCCCTCCTGTTACTACCCATTTACTATTTATTTGCCTATAGAAGACTTTTGGATTCCCTTTTATGTTAGCTGCCAGTCTATTCTCATACTCTTTGACCCTCTTATTTCCTTTTTCACTTTTCCTCTGAACTTTCTATATTCAGCCTGGTTCTCACTTGTATTCTCAACCTGACATCTGTCATACACCCCCTTTTTCTGCTTTATCTTACTCTCTATCTCTTTCGTCATCCAGGGAGCTCTGACTTTGGTTGCCCTACCTTTCCCCCTCGTGGGAATGTACCTCGACTGTACCCGAACCATCTCCTCATTAAAGGCAGCCCATTGTTCAATTACAGTTTTACCTACCAATCTTTGATTCCAATTTACCCGGGCCAGATCTGTTCTCAGCCCACTGAAATTGGCCCTCCTCCAATTAAGTATTTTTACTCTAGATTGCTCCCTATCCTTTTCCATAGCTAATCTAAACCTTATGATACTATGATCACTGTTCCCTAAAAGTTCCCCTACTGACCACACTTGCAGTACTGCGTACAGTTCTGGTCGCCATATTATAAAAAGGATATAGAGGCACTGGAGAGGGTACAGAGAAGATTTACAAGGATGATACCAGAAATGCGAGGGTATACATATCAGGAAAGGATGAACAGGCTGGGTCTCTTTTCTCTTGAAAATAGAAGGCTGAGGGGTGACCTAATAGAGGTCTTTAAATTTATGAAAGGTTTTGATAGAGTGGATACAGAGAGAATGTTTCCATTTGTGGGGAAGAGCATAACTAGAAGCCATCAATATAAGATAGTCACCAATAGGGAATTCAGAAGAAACTTCTTTACCCAAAGAGTAGTGAGAATGTGGAACTCGCTACCACAGAGAGTGGTTGAAGCGAATAGTATAGATGCATTTAAGGGGAGGCTAGACAAGCATATGAGGCAGCAGGGAATAGAGGATTATGCTGATAGATTTAGATGAGGAAAGATGGGAGGAGGCTCGAGTGGAGCATAAATACCAGCATGGATTGGTTGGACTGAATGGCCTGTTTCTGTGCCGTATATCCTATGTAATCCTATGTAATTCTATGTAACCATAATCTTTGGAATTCTCTACCCCAGAGGGCTGTGGAGGCTCAGTCATTGGGTATATTCAAAACAGAAGTTGATAGATTTCTGACTGGTAAAGGCATCAAGGGATATGGCGATAGGGCCGGTGAATGGAGTTGAGGCAGAAGATCAGCCATGATCTCATTGAATGGCGGAGCAGGCTCGAAGGGCCGAATGGCCTACTCCTGCTCCTATTTCTTATGTTCTTATGGCAAAATTTGTGCCTGTACTTATCATGTGCAGGCGGATGTGAGAGTTAAAGAATGATTGGCAGCTGCTGAACAGAGGCTCATTGTCACAAAAGTCCCATCGAGTCGCTTTGTAATTCAAACTTCACAGGGCCACTTACGACATAAAAGATACTTCAGGAGCACAAATGGGCGCACAAGTCATTTGCCTCACCGAGCAGAGGAATGATGTAAGCGGTTGGTATGAAATCAAGGAATGTCTTGCAGCAAAGGTTCTCCAGCTCTGTCGACTGCCCTTGAGTAGCATTCAAAATCAATGCACTTGCAGGGGAGAGCTCAGGCCTGCAGTGGTAAGATGTTTGCAGCACCCCTCGTGAATACTCTCACTGATGCACCACAGTCCAAGATGCAAGGGGCACTTGGGAGCACGATAGGGCCAGCCATTGGGTAACAGTCTGTGTTGGAGCAGATCAGTTGCTGATAATGAGGGCTCAGCCTCCAGTAGGGGGCTGCTGGCAGAAACACAGGTGGAAGGCTCTCAAACTGCTGCCAGTCGCTTGCCTGTAGCTGCCTCTAGAGGTCCTCAAGAGCAAGCAGGCCCTCGCAGCCAAAATAAGACAGACTATTTTTGACACACGCAGAGGACCATCAGAGTCTGCAACACATAGATGTAGGCAGCCAGCTGAATCCCAAGCAGGTCCTCAGTAGACCTCTCAGGAACCCGACAAGCAATAATGCTTCCAGCAATATATCACATAGAAGTAAGTAAAGTAGAATAACCATGTATAACAACAGAAAACGCTGGAAAAACTCAGCAGGCCAGGCAGCATCCGTAGAGAGAGAAAGAGAGTTGACGTTTCAGGTCGATGACCTTTCATCAGAACTGGGAAGAGCTGGAAATCAAATAGATTTAAGGCCAGGGTAAAGCTGGGAAAAGGGGGAGGGGATAAAGGAACAAAGGAGGAGATGAAGAGACATTAAGAGACATTAAGAGATATGCAAGGCTAGAGGTGGTGTTAATGTGACAGATTAAGGCTGAATGAAGTGTGAAATCCACTGGCAGAATGAAGGACAGCTGCCAGCTTCTAGGAGGAAAAAAAAGGTGGGGGGGACAAATAAAAGGGTGGATAAAATAAAATATAAATGTGATTGGAGCTGAGGTTATGATCTAAAATTGTTGAACTCGATATTGAGTCCAGAGGGCTGTAGCGTGCCTAAACGAAAGATGAGGTGCTGTTCCTCGAGCTTACGCTGAGCTTCCGTGGAACAGTGTAATAGGCCGAGGACGGTGAGGTCAGAGTGGGAGTGAAGCGGTGAATTAAAGTGACAGGCCACCGGGAGCTCGGGGTCCCCCTTACGGACTGAACGGAGGTGTTCCGCAAAGCGGTCACCCAATCTGCGTTTGGTCTCCCCAATGTAGAGGAGTCCACATCGTGAGCAGCGAATACAGTATACTAAATTGCAGGAAGTACAAGTAAATCGCTGTTTCACCTGGAAGGGGTGTTTGGGGCCCTGGACAGTGGGAAGAGGGGAGGTATAAGGGCATGTGTTGCATCTCCTGCGCGTGCACGGGAAGGTGCCGGGCGAAGGGGAAGGGGTGCTGGGGGTGGTAGAGGAGTGGACTAGGGTGTCGCGGAGGGAGCGGTCCCTGCGGAATGCTGAAAGGGGAGGTGAGGGGAAGATGTGTTTGGTGGTGGGATCACGCTGGAGGTGGCGGAAATGGCGGAGGATGATCCGTTGAATGTGGAGGCTGGTGGGGTGAAAGGTGAGGGCAAGGGGAACCCTATCGTGGTTCCGGGAGGGAGGGGCAGGGGTGAGGGCAGATGTGCGGGAGATAGAACGGACACGGTCGAGGGCCGTGTCGACCACGGTAGAGGGGAATCCTCGGTTGAGGAAAAAGGAAGACATGTCGGAAGCACTGGTATAGCAGTATTTTGCTATAGAATAACCATGTAGCAGTCAAACATACACCACAAGGAATAAACACAGTAGAACATCACATTAAACACACACTACACTGTCACCATTATTTTCTATAAAGACACAAGTCATCACCGTATATTTTGAAATCATAGTTTTTTTTCCAGATTTACATTTTCCATATAAGCAGCAGTAGCAATGAAAGGCCATTTGCATCCTGGTCCTCGTGGCTTGTTGCTGATCCTCAACTACAAAAAGGCGCGCCTTCTTTCCACGTCTATATTGTGTAGCATGTCACACACACCACTACTATTCTGCCAACACTGTACATTTTGTAATGTACCGCCCCAGTAAAATAGTTATTTCAGCATGCCAAATATGCGCTTGACAAAATCCCTCCCTCTCACATTTGTTTCATTGTAGGCTGTTTGTTTTGAATTTAAGCCATGTTTTTATCGGTTAACTGATATCTCTGAGGAACAAACTGTGCAATCTGTTGTCAGTCGGGAATCCAGTACTTTCTTAAGATAATGAATTGTGGACACTCCCTAGAAACTTAGAGACATACAGATGCTCACAGACCATTTAGATATTCATGGAGTGTTTTCCTTTGCTGTAGATGTTGCACAGATGCTTGAATGGCCACATAGGCGGGTGCAGTCATTGTGCTTTGTACCAGATAGTAAGAGCTTCTACAGGTATATAAAAAGGAAGAGGGTAGCTAAAGTAAACATTGGTCCCTTAGAGGATGAGACTGGGGAATTAATAATGGGGAACAGGGAAATGGCAGAGGCTCTGAACAAATATTTTGTATCTGTCTTCATGGTAAAAGACACTAACAACATCCCAATAATGGATAATCAAGGGGCCACAGGGAGGGGGGAACTAAAGACAATTGCTATCACTAAGGAAATAGTACTTGGTAAAATAATGGGACTAAAAGACGACAAGTCCCCTGGACCAGATGACCTGCATCCCAGGGTCTTAAAAGAAGTGGCTGCAGAGATAGTGGATGCATTGGTTGCAATATACCAAAATTCCCTGGACTCTGGCGAGGTCCCAGCGGATTGGAAAACCGCAAATGTAACACCCCTATTTAAGAAAGGAGGGAGACAGAAAGCAGGAAACTATAGATCAGTTAGCCTAACATCTGTCATTGGGAAAATGCTGGAGTCCTTCATTAAGGAAGCAGTAGCAGGGCATTTGGAAAATCATAATGCAGTCAGGCAGAGTCAGCATGGTTTTATGAAAGGGAAATCATATTTAACAAATTTGCTGGAGTTCTTTGAGGATGTAATGAGTAGGGTGGACAAAAGTGAATCAGTAGATGTGGTGCATTTGGATTTCCAGAAGGCATTCGATAAGGTGCCACATAAAAGGTTACTGCATAAGATAAGAGCTCACAGAATTGGGGGTAATATATTAGCATGGATAAAGAATTGGCTAACTAACAGAAACCAGAGAGTTGGGATAAATGGGTCATTTTCCAGTTGGCAAATGGGAACTAGTGGGGTGCCACAGGGATCGGTGCTGGGACCTCAACTATTTACAATCTACATTAATGACTTGGATGAAGGGACCAAGTGTAATGTAGCCAAGTTTGTAGATGATACAAAGATGCATGGGAAAGCAAGTTGTGCAGAGGACTCAAAGAATCTGCACAGGGATATAGACAGGCTAAGTGAGTGGGCAAACATTTGGCAGATGGAGTATAATGTGGGAAAGTGCGAGGTTATACACTTGGGCAGGAAAAATAAAAAAGCAAATTATTATTTAAATGGAGAGATTACAAAATGCTACAGTTCAGAGGAACTTGGGGGTCCTTGTGCATGAAACACAAAAAGTTAGCATGCAGGTACAGCAAGTAATCAAAAAGGCAAATGGAATGTTGGCCTTTATTGCAAAGGGGTTGGAGTATAAAAACAGGGAAGTCCTGCTACAACTTTACAGGGTATTGGTGAGACCACACCTTGAGTACTGTGTACAGTTTTGGTCTCCTTATTTAAGGAAGGATATACTTGCATTGGAGGCAGTTCAGAGACGATTCACTAGGTTAATTCCAGAGATGAGGGGGTTGACTTATGAGGAAAGGTTGAGCAGGCTGGGCCTATACTCATTGGAATTCAGAAGAATGAGAGGTGATCTTATTGAAACATATAAGATACTGAGGGGGCATGACAAGGTAGATGTAGAGAGGATGTTTCCCTTCGTGGGGATATCTAGAACGCGGGGGCACAGTTTTAGAATAAAGGGTCACCCATTTAGAACTGAGATGAGGAGGAATTTCTTATCTCAGAGGGTTGTAAATCTGTGGAATTCTCTGCCCCAGAGAGCTGTGGAGGCTGGGTCATTAAATACATTTAAGGTGGAGATAGACAGATTTTTGCAAGATAAGGGAGTGAAGGGTTATGGGGAGCGGGCAGGGAGGTGGCTTTGAGCCCAAGATCAGCCATGATCTTATTGAATGGCGGAGCAGGCTCAAGGGGCCAAGTGGCCTAATCCTGCTCCTATTTCTTATGTTCTTATGTTCTTAGGAATGCCACATCTTTCAAAAAACCCTGCATACCTCTCTGGTCCTGCTGAATCCTGATGCTGAATTTAGTGTAATGTAATGCAACATCCCCAGCATTGAAGCTTTGACCACGCTCGATCGGCTCTGATGGACGGGCCACATCGTCCGCATGCCAGATAAGAGACTCCCAAAACAAGCGCTCTACTCAGAGCTCTGACACGGCAAGAAAGCCCAAGGTGGGCAGAGGAAATGCTTCAAGGACACCCTCAAAGCCTCCTTGAAAAAGTACAACATCCCCACCGACACCTGGGAATCCCTGGCCCAAGACCACACAAAGTGGAGGAGAAGCGTCCGGGAAGGCGCCGAACACCTTGAGTCTCTTCGCCGGGAGCAAGTGGAAGCCAAGCGCAAACAGTGGAAGGAGCGCACGTCAACCCAGTTACCCCACCCCCTTGCCCCTTCAACCACCTGTGACAGGGACTCTAGGTCCCGCATTGGACTCATCAGTCACCTGAGAACTAATTTTTAGTGTGGAAGCAAGTCATCCTCGGTTCTGAGGGACTGCCTAAGAAGAAAAAGAAGAATGTAATGTTCATAATGTAAAAGAAAGAAGTTGCTATATATCTCGCCATTTCACAACCGCAGGACATTCCAACGTGCTTCACAATGTATAGATTACTTTTGAAATACAGTCACTGTTATTATGTAGGCAAACACCACAGTCAATTTATACACAGAGAGGTCCCATAGCAGTAACTGAAATGAATGACCAAATAATCTGTTTTTTATGGTGTTGGTTGAGGGAGAAATGTTGACCAGGACAGTAGGAGAACTCCCTGATCTTCTCTGAATAGTTTTCCTCTACCTGAGTAGGCAGATGGCTACTCAGCTTGATGTCTCATCTGAAAGAAAGCACCTCAGAAAATACAATGATCCTTCTGAGCTGCACTGAGGTGTCAACCAAGATTATATGTTCAAGTCCAGAGTGGTGCTTCTTACCAATTGAACCAAGCTGACGATGCAGTCATAGAATGCTGAAACAGAGCATTGATCAAGATTGTTCCAATTAGTAAATGTAGGCATACACAGACCCTTAATTTTAGATTTTGGTCTATATTGAAATGCTTTGCCAGGCCAAAAGGTTTTTTTCGAAGTGAAATAAAGTTGTAACAGACGGTCTTTCACTGATAAGTTGACATGGAATGTGCTTAATGTGCTTTCCTAAAAGGCTGCAAACATGGTTGTGACTGCAGGGGGTAGTCAAAGAAACAGAGATAAACAAACCCCCTTAGATTTGCAGACATTGGGGGAGAAATTCAGTATTGCCCCATTTGGGGCGCAATTATCGGCCGGGCGCAAAGATTAGCGCCTGGCGATAATTATCGCCACCGACTGCAAACTTGACTTTTATCGCCCCTGCAGGTGATTGGAGCGCTAAATCAGACACTTCACACCTGTCTTAAGGCGCAAAGGCCAAGGAGCGAGGCGCTACCTCAGAGCGCTGGCGAAGCTCATGTGATGTCAGTCAGCAATGGAACACAGACACAATGGCACGGGCTAGTTCCTAAAGGGGAGGGTTGATCTTGATTTCCATCCACATCCTGCTCATTGCAGCCTTGAATCTCGGCCTGGAGAGACCTGCACATCAAATCTGCTGGAAAGAACAATGGAGAGTACCAGGGAAAGAGCTCAGAATGCAGCCCCCATTTGTCTCTTCTAAATCGATACAAGGAAGGGCAAATCAAAATGAACCTGCAAAGTGCTGCTCAGTACCCAAAACTCCTTCACACACCGTTGAATCTCTCCAGAAGTCTCTCTCTCTCTCTCTCAGAATGCGTGGTTCAAAAATGTCACCAACAATAAAAGGCAGGAAGCGGTCGCCTTTAAATAGCGCTCCCCCAGTCCCTTCCTGACTGCAAAACGCTCCACTCAAACTGTCGTTGCTAGCGGCAGGCGGTAAGGCAGGGGGCACCACTCAATATCCGCTCCGGGGCGATACCGGGGCGTTGCGAACTCGACTGACGTCATGATCTGCCAGCGCAGGAGATGGTGGCGGTAGTGTTTAGTGCTGCCGCAAAATGTCTGGTTAATTTCGCGAGCGGCGCAAACATCGCCGCACCCGGGCGCTAGATGCTTTGCGCCCCATTAGCGCCCTCTTAAGGCGCTAACGGGAGGCGCAACCAACTGAATTTTTCCCCCATTGTGTCTACAACAAAGTAGGTCACAAGATTGTAGAATGATTTTTGGTGGCTAAAGGGGCGGAGTCAAACCTTTGAAGTTTTGAAATGCAGGATATGACGTAACACATGAAATGTAACCAAGTGGTTTTCTGCCAGTTTTGTAAACTTTATGAGTGAATGAACAATTTTGGGCTTTGATAAAGACAACTAATGGGTAGCCACACAGGATGTGTGAGTGTGAAAGTTTGACAGCTCAAACAACTCAGGAACATTTCACCATTTTTGAATGATTGATTTACTGGAAAAAACGAGGAAAACTGTATAAAAACCACTGACGAAAAATATCAGCACTGCAATCGGAAGGAGGGGCCTGGTTGATCGTTTCAACTTGAAGAGCTGCAGTCGAAAGGAGGTGGCCTACAATCAACGCTGGACTGATCATCGGCGGGTGGTTGTATGTATGATTTCCTGTAACATTATTGGTGGACTGCTCGAATAATGGTTGGGATTTTGAATCTGTCTTAGGAACAATAAAAGGTTAAAGACAGAACCGGTGTGTCTGGCGTAATTTCTCATAAGTCTCAAGTCCGAACTCTATAACCTGTTGGACGGGGCGAGGGGTAATTCCACACGTCTTACATAAACCACAAACAGGCTTCTTCCCATTTGCTTTTCCCCCTTCTAGGACTTACTTGTGAGCCCGATCTGTGTTGGAACTGGTCAAATTTTCCAGGGCCTATGTGGGCAAGTAAGAGCAAACTTGCAAGTTCATCTTTAATTGGTGCTTAACATGCCAAAAATTGATAACGCAGGGTCCATGTAGTAATATGCATTAATCAGGAATACTCCCTGACAATATTCTAACAGCATGGGCAAAAAATGGGTTACATTAATTGATACTATTAACACACCAAATTCTTAAAAATTCAGGCACACTTAGGGCTGGATTTTAGCGGGGGGATCCGTGGGCGCTATCAGTGGTGGGTCGGGTGGGAACGTTTTTTTACCCCAGTGGGTCGGGACCCCGCTGTGAACCCGCCGCCACGCGCCTTTCCCCGATGTCGGGTCTGTCAGCGCTGAGCAGACCAAACACGCAGCGGTGGGTTCACAGTAGGGGGACCCAATTCAGGTAATTAGTGGCTTGTTTAGAGCCACTTAAGAATGAATTTCAGCTCATCTTTTGCATTTGACAGCTCACCCACGGGGTCCACGCTGGTCATGGACCATGTCTGTCAAGCTGAGGTGGGAGGTCAGTGGCCATTGAATCAGCTGTTGAGTTGACAGTTTCAAATATACAGTAAAAGCTCCCACCTTACAGAAATATCTTCCCTCAGCCCCAAACTCTTCCTCACTGCATTTCCACAACAGATTCACCATGCTGCAAGTCGTTACACAAGTCTCCATCCAGTCTGACCTCATTACCTCTGTCACTATTGACAGATCGCTTCTGTCATCTCTACTTCACCTGCCATCTATTCCATCAGCATGGGTGCCACTTATACTCTCTCACCTTGATCCTCAGAAACCCACCACGATCAGTCCCAATACCAGCAGCACCAGGCACACCAACAACAACAACAACACCACCAACCTTCGCCACAATCACCTGATGCTGCACAGGACACAGGGCATCAGCACCCAACCACATTGCTGCCCGGGAGGCCAGGGTTGGCCTCACCATGGCCAGATTTACTTCAATTGACACTGTACACCCTGGCTGCCACATGATGCGCCAGGTTGGCACCACCCCACACCAACATCATAAAGCATCCCTACAATGCCCAAGCCATTCCTTTCACACTCATCACCATTGCGGGGGGTACTGTTACGTCTCACCATTCATTGCAACTCACTAAACCACTTCCAAATGTGCACACAACTCTGTCCAAGAACACCAAGTGTTGAAAATAAAGGATTCAATGTTTGACATCACATTAACAGAAACTTTACATGAACATTGGATAAAACACCTAAGTGCCTGCTCTTGTGTGTTGTTAGGTGGTATGATTGGACTAGGATGAGGGTGAGTGTGAGGGGTGGCTAGTGAGTTGGGGATGTGATAATGTAGATAGAAAGGGATGAGTGGAGGTGCAAGGTAAGTTGGTGAGTAAGGATGTGCAGGAGTAGGGTAGGGAAGGCAGAGTGATGGGGATGTGATGAGAGGCACAGAAGGATGAGGTTGAGTGTGGCTTTGTACTAACATTTTGTGATCTACTGAGATCATTGAAACGTTTGCGGCACTGCACCCAGGTCCTCCTGACCACATCCCTGCTTGTGCCCTCTTCTGCAATGTGCAACCAGGCAGTGTTAATCTCCTGGGGAGGCCTGTTCCGCCCATGGAAAGGGAAGAGGGCCTCCCTGTGTGCTGTGACTCCCTCCATAAGCATATGGAGGGAATTATGGAAGAGCCTGGGTGCAGCCCTGCACCTCTGTGCAGTGATTGTCAGTGTTGCAGCACTTCAATGCTGTAAAACACTGACAGCACAACTGTCAAAATAAATTTGGACTTGGTCCCTTTAAGGAAACCAGTTGATGACACGTCATCAAATGACGTCACCAGACTCGCTTCCTCTAATTGGCCGGGAAATGCGCTGGGCGGGCTTAACAAGCCCAATCAAGCAAATTCATTTCAGAGGCTGGGATGGAGCCAGCAGCGGGGTCAGGAACCGCCACCGACGTCGCCCGCCATGGTCCCGCCGAGGTTAGTAAAATCGCGGCCTATGTGCTCACTTGAGCTCGAAAGCACAGAGGAATTTTTCCTCCCAACACTGGTGGTTTTATTCCTGGAGGTTTCTTCACATGCCCTCCCGCCTCGAACCACCTTTCCCCCACACTCTTGCCAGTGGTCCATCCTCCAGGGGCGCGGCCTTCCCATGCCAATAGGAAAGGAACAGACTCTTTTTGATACCCAATTGGATTAATCTTGACTTAGTGAAACCGCCTTTTTTCCCCATCTACAATATTTTTATAACTAATAACAGAAAATGTTGAGAGAAAATGAAAAAAAAAACAATTTCGATTAATGCCCCCTATGATTGTTCTCCTGCTTTGCTTGCAGCAGTGTGTGGAGATTAATCTTCAATTCCTAGAGACTTCAGGACAATCCTGGAAGTTTGGCAATCCCACCAACACCCTCGGCTCTCCCACCACCCATGCTCAATCTTAAATCTGGAATGGTCTTGATAAAAATCAATCTATATTGTGTTAAAACAGGAAGGAGCATGACCAAATGGCTGTAGCTAGAGCCTAATGTTGGCCAGTTGAGTAAATGTGTTCTTGATGTTCCAAGGGCTAATTTCTAACTTCTCTGCATTGGTTCAATGACGCTCTAATCTAAACCACATGCATCATTGTCATCTTCTTAGGGTTCAAGGGCAGATTTAAAACAGACTGCACATTTACAAAAAAGATTGCAGCTGTGTGTTACCTGAAGGTGGGCTGCAAATTTGTATCCCACCCATATAAGCTAAAGAGATAAAGCTTGCTGAGAGTAAACTTTGGAAGTTTCTTCAATATTGGGCCGAATTTTGCAGTCAGCGGTGGTTCATTATGCTTGTACTTGCCCATAGACTTTCTATGGTATTTTGCACTGGAAGTTCCAGTCAGCCAACTATCCACAAAGTGCAGCCCCTTTACAGGGCATCTGGGACCTGTGTGACCAGGGCAAGCAACTGTGTATCTCCTTAACCAATCAGATTGAAGAATCGTTACTGAGCAGCGCAGATTCTGAACCAGGAAGTGTCAGTTAGAATATTTAATTCAATGTCAAATCAGGTACAGAAAGTGAAATGAAGAGAGGGAAATAAAGATTGGATTAAGAGAGAGAGTTTGCAACCATCTTCAGCCAGAAATGCCGAGTAAAGGGAGTAAATCTCCCTCTTCATTGCCCCATCAAACACTTCCAGGGCAGGTACAGCAGAGGTTTGATACAGTTTAACGCTCCTTATACACTTACTCATCAAACACTACCAAGGCAGCACAGCATGCGTTATATAAAGAGTAAAGCTCCATCTAAAGTGTCCCATCCAACAATCCAATGGCAGGTACAACATCATCAGTGGATGATCCATATCGGCCTACTCCCGAGGTCGCCACCATCACAGAAGCCAGTCTTCAGCCAATTCGATTCACTCCACGTGATATCAAGAAACGGCTGAGCACACTGGATGCAGCAAAGGCTATGGGCCCTGACAACATCCCGGCTATCATGTTGAAGACTTGGGCTCCAGAACTAGCCGCGCCTCTAGCTAAGCTGTTCCAGTACAGCTACAACACTGGCATCTATCCGACAATGTGGAAAACTGCCCAGGTATGTCCTGTCCACAAAAAGTAGGACAAATCCAACCCGGCCAATTACCGCCCCATCAGTCTACTCTCAATCATCAGCAAAGTGATGGAAGGTGTCATCGACAGTGCTATCAAGCGGCACTTACCAATAACCTGCTCACTGCTGTCCAGATTGGGTTCCGCCAAAACCACTCGGCTCCTGATCTCATTACAGCCTTGGTCCAAACATGGACAAAGGAGCTGAATTCCAGAGGTGAGGTGAGAGTGATTGCCTTTGACATCAAGGCAGCATTTGACCGAGTGTGGCATCAAGGAGCCCTCGTAAAACTGAAGTCAATGGGAATCGGGGGGGAAAACGCTCCACTGGCTGGAGTCTTACCTAGCACAAAGGAAGATGGTTGTGGTGATTGAAGGTCAATCACCACAACCCCAGGACATCGCTGCAGGAGTTCCTCAGGGCAGTGTCCTAGGTCCAACCATCTTCAGCTGCTTCATCAATGACCTTCCCTCCAACATAAAGTCAGAAATGGGGATGTTCGCTGATGACTCTACAGCGTTCAGCGCCATTCACAACTCCTCAGATAATGAAGCAGTCCATGCCCGCATGCAACAAAACCTGGACGATGTTCAGGTGGCAGGTAACATTCGCGCCACAGAAGTGCCAGGCAATTACTATCTCCAACAAGTGAGAGTCTAACCACCGCCCCTTGACATTCAACGGCATTACCATCACCAAATCCCCCACCATCAACATCCTGGGGGTCACCATTGACCAGAAACTTAACTGGACCAGCCACATAAATACTGTGGTAACAAGAGCAGGTCAGAGGCTAGGTATTCTGCGGCGAGTGTCTTTACCTCCTGACTCCCCAAAGCCTTTCCACCATCTACAAGTCACAAGTCAGGAGTGTAATGGAATACTCTCCACTTGCCTGGATGAGTGCAGCTGCAACAACACTCAAGAAGCTCGACACCATCCAGGGCAAAGCAGCCCGTTTGATTGGCACCCCATCCACCACCTTAAACATTCACTCCCTCCACCACCGGCGTACTGTGGCTGCAGTGTGTACCATCTACAAGATGCACTGCAGCAACTCGCCAAGGTTTCTTCGGCAGCACCTCCCAAACCCGCAACCTCTTCCACCTAGAAGGACAAGGGCAGCAGGCACATGGGAACACCACCACCTCCAAGTTCCCATCCAAGTCACACACTATGCTGACTTAGAAGTAAATCGCTGATCCTTCATCATCACTGGGTCAAAATCCTGGAACTCCCTACCGAACAGCACTGTGGGAGTACCTTCACCACACGGACTGCAGCGGTTCAAGAAGGCGGCTCACCACCACCTTCTCAAGGGCAACTAGGGATGGGCAATAAATGCTGGCCTTGCCAGCGACACCCAGATCCCATAAGCGAATAAAAAAAGGATAAACAAGACAGAATGAAAAAGTAAAAAGAAATAATTTTTATTTAAATATTTTTCTCATTTTAATTCTCCAACAATAATTAAAATTGGAAGGAATGAGACTGCACACTTGTTAAAATTAATTTTCAGTGCCAAAGAGTTTGTTTGGCAGTAATTGAGACTTATCACGCTGTTAAAAGGGTACTTACACTGGAATGGACAAGCCCTAACCTTTTCTGGTGTGCTTAGTTCCTATCTATGAGGTAGGAGTAGCAACTTCACGCAGTTCCATGCATTTCAATGGCGAGTCTCTCAGCAAGATACCATTATAGCACAGCTTCTGGGGGAGCAGGGCATCTCGGACAGCAACTTCCTGATTTATGCATTTAACTGCGCATATGCGATCGCTGGAAGTTGCTGTATGATTTACACATTAATAACGCTGTTAGCCTCACCATTATATTTACTGCAAAATCTGGCCTGGTATCTTTTTTCTGACCTGCTTTTAGAGTACTACGAATGGAAATGCTGGAAATGCACATCATCTGAAAAGAGAAATTTTGTTTTTGCTTCAGACCCTTCCTCAGAACTGGAAGATAATCAGCCCTGTTAACTATTAACTGGACAAAATTAAGGGGGGAGAGCACTAGGTAAAGGTCAAGTATTGGGATTGCTGAGTCCTATCAGAGAGAGGCAATTTATTGGTTAAAAGGTAAGCAAACAGTTATATATTTTTTAAAAGATGTGAAGAAGTAAAATAAAAATAGAAAATGCTGGATACACTCAGCAAGTCAGGCAGCATCTGTGGAGAGAGAAACAGCCTGCAACATATCTCTCCTCCATACTGTTTCTCTCTCCACAGATGTTACCTGACCTGCTGAGTGTTTCCAGCATTTTTTGTTTTTATTTCAGATTTCCAACATCCGCAGTATTTTGCTTTTGTGGAAAGAAAGAAATACTGGCAGATACTATACAAGAATCGGTTCCTTAGATCTTTTTGCTTTAAAGTGCACAATGGACAGATTTCACATGTTGTCAGGCCTTGTTCAGTGATAGCACTCTAGCCTCTGAGTCACTTGGTTCAAGTCCCACTCCTGATACTTGAGTACAAATTCTAGGCTGACTCTCCAGTGCAGTACCGAGGGAGCGCTGCACTGTCGGAGGTGCCAACTTTCGAATGAGACGTTAAACCAAAGTTCCATCTGCTCTCTCAGGTGGACATAAAAGATTCCATGGCACTATTTTGTAGAAGCGTAGGGGAGTTCTCCCCGGTGTCCTGGCCAATATTTATCCCTCAACCAACATCACTAAAACATAGGGCTGGATTTTCTCAGTGGGGACGCGTTGGGGGCGGAACTGCTGGTTGTCGGGTTTCAGTCCCGCCCCCAATGATGTCCGGCCAACCCACGCTATTTTCCCTTGATTGACCTTGTTAAGCCTGCCCTGCGGGCTTAGCCGGCCAATTAAGGGAAAGCCGGTGACAGAGGACGTCAGCGTATGATGTTTCATCTATCAAAAATGTTTTGACAGATGAATTGTCAGCATTTGACAGCTTTGAGAAGCTGTCAAACACTGACAATCTCTGTTCTAAGGTGAGCCCTTGCACAGAGGCTCACCAAACCTCTTTCCTCAGCAGAAATCAGATGGCTGCTGCATCTGAGAATGCAGCAGTCATTCTGTCATCTCTGCCGTTGAGATGAGGCACCTCCGGATCCCCAAGGGTTGAAGTCTGCAGGAAGAAGCAAAGGTAAGTAAACTTTTTCTAACACTTTACACTCACCTCTCATACTTACCTCTCCACACTTGCACCTATCACTCACCTCCACAGCGGACTTTTCGATCCCTCTCACCCCCACAGACCCACTGCTCGCCTCGCTGACCCTGGCGAGGTTCGCAGCCATCAGGAAGTCCGCACTTGCAGGGGTAAAATGGGGATAAGCCTCTTAACTGCCTGTTAACTACCTGTTAATAGGCAGTTAATTGGCTGTAATCCCCTTCCCGCCTCGAGGAGACGGATCCCAGCGCGAATCGGGGACTTGCCTCCCGGGAAGATGGCATGGAGGCGGGTTGGGAGCGGGTTCGGTACCCACTCCCAGTTTCTGCCATTTTCCCGGCAGTCCCGCCTCCATACCCGCCTCCCCAGGGCTGGCAAGATCGGGCCCATAGAGTCACAACATAGCACGAGTCAGCATCGTAAACAACAACTTGCCTTTCTGCGGCGTCTTTAATGTAGTAATTGTCCCAAGGTGCTTCATAGATGGGATGCAGACACCAAGCAGTAGTAGGTAGTAGCACTTAACAGGTAGTTAACAGGCAGAAAATAGGATTATCACCATTTTGCCCACACAAGTGCGGACTTCCCGAAGGCTCCGAACCCCGCCAGGGTCACCGAGGCGAGTAGTGTGTCTGCGGGGGTCGGAGGGGTGCAAAAGTGTACTGTGGAGGTAAGTGATGGGTGCAAGTGTGGAGAGGTGAGTATCTGAGGTAAGTGCAAAGTGTTAGAAAAAGTATACTTACCTTTGTTTCTTCCTGCAGGCTTCAGTCAGTGGGTATGCGGAGAGTCTCGCATCTCCACGGTAGAGATGACAGATGGCTGTTGCATTCTCCAATGCAACAACCATCTCATTTCTGCAAAAGAAAGAGGTTTCATGAGGTCTGGAATTCAAGATCTCATCAAACTACAGAGAATGTCAGTGTTTGACAGCTTCACAGAGCTGTCAAACAATGACAATTCATCTGTCAAAAATTTTTGACAGATGAAACGTCATACGTTGACGTTCTCTGCAACCGGCTTTCCCTTAATTGGCCTGCTAAACCCGCTGGGCGGGCTTAACAAGGTCAATCAAGGTAAAATAGCGTGGGTTGGCCAGAAGTCGATGGAGTCGGGATTAAAACCCGACAAGTGGGAGTCCCGCCTCCAAAAGCTCCCCATTGGCAAAATCACCCCCAATATATGCTCTATCCTATAATAGCTCATCCAAGGTGTCACTTCATTTGTGAGCCCAGACAGTGTATGTTCACAAGCTGTTCAGGAGGTATCACATCAGAGCTGGATCCTGTTTTACTCAATGTCCACACGTGTGCAGTTCCTGGCAGGAGTCATTGGATAGTTGGAGTAGGAGCTCCAGCAGATTTCTCTCCTTCTTCCCCACGTAAGTTGAGGTCTACCACCATCCTGCTGATATCAACAAATTCAAAAACAGACTGGGAATCAAACCTGGGACCTTGCTGGTCTGTATGGCTCAGTTTCACTTTAGGCAGTACATTTATCGACTGAGCCACTGGGAACATCGTGGAGATCAGGATATCAGTATGTCAACTTTGGGAGCAATGTGTATAGTAAGCAAAGGGTGGGCACAAGTCTCTGACTAGGATTGCTTATTTAAACTAATTCTTGGTCAAAGTTTCCTTTTCAGTGCACATGTGTAACAAATAGAACTTTTCACCTTTTTTGTGATGTTCATGTATATTTTTAGTGTATTCTAAATGGTTACCGCAGTTGAACATTTTCATGTCTATTTATGCATTCCAGAAAGTGAACTTAAAAACAACCAGCAGAAAAAGAGTTAATATAAGAGCAGGTGATTCTGGTGTCATTATTTAAGTTGGGAGGTAGATCCTGAATTGAAACATGTTTATTTATGCAAAACCTTTTAGTAAGACAAACTATTGTTCCAGAGATATTTGGTAAAGGAGGAAAGATGCAAATTGTTTTCACCTGTTCTTAAGTTTTATAATTCTTGGTCCTCCTTATAAAAACCCACATCCTAAACAGAAGAGACAGTCTGTCCATTTGATCTTGAACCTGAGAGTTCTGCCGTTCTCTTGATGAAACCACCGGTATGGCTGAATAAAACAAGGGCTTTAACTACGCCCCGGCTGACTTGGTGCCTGAGGGAGAGGCAGAGACAGAGACAGCGAGAGAGAGGAAGAGGGAGAAAAGGAAGGTAAGAAAACGGCTGCAGAACTTGCGGTCCTGATGACTGTGAACTGGCAGCGTTCGCTGTCATTTCACCTTTGAAACTGACGGCAACTTCAGGACTTAGCGCATGTGCAGCCTAACACGGAAATCCTGAAGTTGCGGTCTGTCATTCACTACTCCTCCACAGGCTGCACTGCGCCCCTCCAACACCACCACCACAGAGCCGGAAATCAGTAAAATCTCTCAAATCATGGAAACAGACATAAACTTTGCCTCTTCTGTGGTAATACCGCTGTTAAATACCCCATTAAAGGTTAAACCCTTTTGGATTAGGTGTAACAGCATGTTGCCTGCTAAACAATGGTTATGGGTCTGAAAAACTCATTTTAATTTTGTGCAGTGTCAAATTTATCCATTTTAATAAAAATTAAAGATTTTAAGAAACTTTAAAAAAAATGCTTACGTTCTTTTTAAAAGTTTGTTCATCATTACTTCAGGTTTGTCTTTTCCCCATGAGAGCACCAATCTTTGTTTAGCTCTCTCTAACATTTTTAAAAAGTTAGAATTTTAAGAGCTTACCCACTTCCTTGTTCGCTGTCTGTGAAAATTCTGCATTTTGATTGGCTGCTTAGACAGCTTGTTGCCATCACAGCAGCTTGCACTATGGGATGCCCACTGTACTACGTTGATTTGAATTACACGTCGGAAAACCCAAACTTTTCGACACAGGGATCGCGAGATCTTTGTGCGAAGCTTACTTCAGGGCCAGCGGCGAACGCCTTTGCTTCGCTGCTGACCGCAAATTCCGGGCCAATGTAAAATATCCTCGTAGAAATGCTTAATTTTTTAGTGGAAAGTGGAAGTGCCTTCTCTTCCCTGTGACTCTGGCACAAATGAATGCTTGTAGATTCACTGTTTCTTGGATTTTCTGACTCAGCTGACAGCAGATGATTTGATTTCTTGTATAACCATTATAATTTGATGAATGCTGCGATAAATATGAGTGGATACTTCTATTACTACCAGGTTCAGAGGAGAATTTCAATCATCATTGCAAATAGTTTTGCAGCCAGAGAGGCCACATAACCCCTATCTGGGAAATAACCAAGAGAAATCCTGCTTACCTAGCCATCAATCAGCCACCTTGAGTGTCTGGGAGTATCAGACTGACTGGACCTTCAGCATCAATCTTGACAATAATAATGGGTTTACAGGTTGCCTGCACAGTAATAGATAAAAGAATGTAAGTTGTGAGGAATGTAAGTTGTGAGGAGGATGCAAAGAGGCTTCAAGGGGATATAGACAAGCTCAGTGAGTGGGCAAGAACATGGCAAATGGAATATAATGTGAAGAAATGTGAAGTTATCCACTTCGGTAGGAAAAATAGAAAAGCAGAGTATTTTTTAAATGGTGAGAGAGTGGGAAATGTTGTCGTTCAGAGGGACCTGGGTGTCCTTGTACACGAATCACTGAAAGTTAACATGCAGGTACAACAAGCAATTAGGAAAGCAAATGGCCTTTATTACAAGAGGATTTGAGTATAAGAGTAAAGACGTCTTACTGCAACTATATAGAGCCTGGTGAGACCACACCTGGGGTATTGTGTACAGTTTTGGTCTCCTTACCTAAGGAAGGGTATACATGCCATAGAGGGAGTGCAACAAAGGTTCACCAGACTGATTCCTGGGATGGGGGGATTGTCCTATGAGGAGAGATTGAGTAGACTAGGCCTATATTCTCTAGAGTTTAGAAGAATGAGAGGTGATCTCATTGAAACATACAAATTTCTTACAGGGCTTGACAGGGTAGATGCAGGGAGGATGTTTCCCCTGGCTGGGGAGTCTCGAACCAGGGGTCATAGTTTCAGAATAAGGGGTAAGCCATTTAGGACTGAGATGAAAAGAAATTTCTTCACTCAGAGGGTGGTGAATCTTTGGAATTCTCTACCCCAGTGGGCTGTGGGGGCTCAGTCGTTGAGTATATTCAAGACAGAGATTGATAGATCTTTGGATATTAAGGGAACCAAGGGATATGGGGATAGTGCAGGAAAGTGGAGATGAGGTAGAAGATCAGCCATGATCTTATTGAATGGTGGAGCAGGCTCAAAGGGCCAAATGGCCTACTCCTGCTCCTATTTCTTATGTTCTTATGAAACCAAGTTATACCTGTGCTCCCAAAGCTTCCCTGCAGGTTCCACATAAAATATCATATCAACTTACTGTGAGTTTGTACGTGCCATGGATAGCAATTATATAAGACTGCTCATTTTTGTGTGGTTTTTCTTTTTCTTTTTATATCTTTTCCTTCACCGTGGCCTCCCATGCCACACATTATTCCCAGCCAAGGCAGTAAGCCAGTGAGCTGCTTCCAGGCCTCTGCTGGGCTTCACTCAATAGTAGTACATGACTTATATAAATTGCCTTCCTATTTCCCATCCCTACCTGTGGGAAAGCACTTGACCTTCACCCACCTTCTCCCCTCATGGTAAAGCTGAGCTCTGGAACTCACTGTTTAAGGAAGCCTGGGCATGAACCTACTTCCAGTCACTTTGTGGTAGGCTTGCGTTCTAATGCTGGTTAAAGCTTTCATTAGTTCCCTCCTCGAACCGCAGGTTATCAACATTTAGAGTTAGCCCATTTAAAAAAAAATGAACCCTTCGTGTCACAAGAATATGGAATTTTCGGGGTATCCTTTAATTGCATCCTAAGTTTGTTAAGTAATTCTCCCGAGAGATTTGGACAAACATAATTTTGGCATTAGAGCTGTAATAACCCTTTGAATTCTCTGACTCTTTACAGTATTGCCTCCCCCTGGAGGTAGCACAGCAGCTTGGTGATAATGATTTTTTGTCCTTTAAAGTTCTTTAGATAACAACTAGGCACCCCATGGCGTCTCAAGAACTCAACAGCATGGTCAGATTGCAGGCCAGGGATTCCACTAGCTATTCTTAAAGAAAGGCATCAATCAGATTATTGGTGACATTCTCAAGGACTCGGATGGCTTTGATATTATTGTGCAGGCACCAGTTTTTCAGTTCAATCTTCACGGTAGTCTTGGTATTTGATTTAGCTTATAACTCATGTTTTATCACCCCCGTCCTCTAGGGACCAGTTCCCACTGTCCAAAAGTGTGGTCCGTGATTAGACAGTTTAGCAAATTCATGCAGCTCTTACTTAAAAAACCATCCCTGCAAAAATTAACTGATGCTTTTGCTGGACCTCATTTCCATTAAGTGCAAGAAATTACCATTTTCTTGGTATGATGTGATTTGATTACTAACATTGTACAGCTATTGCAGGAGAGACTCATTATGGGAAATTGAAGCTGTAAGAATGGACAAAGCAAGCAACTAGATTCCAGGAGCTGCCGTTCATAGATTCAGCATTGTAATAACCTCTTTGAAACTCGCAGGCTAAAGTGGGTGCTTGCACATTGAGCTGGCTATTGATTTATTTTTTATCTTCACCACACAGCTGCAATCGGACTGACATTTTATAAACATCTTTCCAGTTTGCAGGGCGAGTGCATGCAACATCCTGAGTGCCAATCCCCAGAATACTGAAAGAATATTCCTTTTTTCCCCCAAAACTATTTAAGCATTTCCTTTCTACCATCACGGTTTTCTCAACTTCTGGTGAATGCTGCAAAATGGGATTATGCAAGCATACAGAGGCACTAACTATTTCTTAATTTATTTGAGGGATTCTATAAATTAATGGAAAAAATTGTGAGGGTGGTCAGTGAATCTAAATACAGTAGTGAAACAGTGTAGGATGGGAGTTTGACTGACAATAGTAAAGGATCAGGGAGCAGAAGGAGGAAACTACACAACAAGCATGAACACCATGGGATGGGTGGCAAAAAACCAAGGCATGAGAACAACTGATAAATTGGCATTTACACAAAACCATTACACAGCAGCATTGGAGATGTTGTGAGATACCACAGGAAGAGGCATGAGACCAGTAATAAGAAACTGGAACTAGATAAAATTGGAAAAAGAAAACTTGCAGAATCCACAAAGTAAATGGTTCAAGAGCAAGTAAACTATCTGAGGTTTATGAGCTGGGTAAGGTTATTATATAGAGAAACACTTTAGGTGAAATTTTACCTGGTCGTAATTTGAAGAGAGCATCTGAGCTAGCACAATTGCAGAAACCCACGTATAAAGCTCCGTTACTTGGGGTTGGGGCCATTATTATGCACGATATGCATTCGCGTAGAGGGATCAATAGACGATCGTAACAGATCAAGGATATTCGGGTATTGTACTTACGTGCGTGACTCACACCCAATCTTTTAGGCCGCATTTTTGCTTTGCACCCCGATTATGCGTGCCTCTGGACACAAACATGCATGAAATTCCAAGCCTATCTTCCTAAGCATCTGCCAATGCCACTTTTGAACTGGTCACTGGTAGCTCCCTGACAGCAGTCTAAGGTGACTTTCTTAGATTGTTCTCTCTCCTCCCTCTCTTTCTAATTTAGAAGCATCCCCCCAACTGTGGCATGACCAAGATCTTGAGGTTGCCTTTAGGGAAATCCTGTACATGAACCTGGCTCCTATTACTCTGTGACACACAACTATATCCCTGGGCCATGTAATAGTAATATTTTTATAATAACTTCTGTAGTAGAATTTTTTTTCATTCACATGAATATGGATTTTTTTCTGGAGAACGAAAGCAAATTAGGATAGTACAAAGTAGGGCTCTTTAATAATATAATGCTATACCTCCTTAAGTCGCTCAAAGAAATAAATGGAAATATCACTTCTCATGCAGCCTACCAATAAAATTATAAAGGAAAATTGTCACCATTTTGGGGAAAGAAAGTAATTTCTATCAAAACATTGGCCCATATTTTCCGATGCCTACGGGTGTGTACGAGGTGAGTACACACCCATAGGGACCTCGCAAGTGCCGGTTTCAGGCATGCGAAGCACAAGCGCTGAAAACCTTTTCTCTTGACAGATCACACGCCTGCCCTGGAGAAGGGCCTCTGCGGGTGGAGAATTCCGCTTTCTGCAGAACCTCCACCCGCTGAAATCCCTTAAAAATCTTACGCCTGGTAAAAGCAGGCGTAAGGCCTGTTTTTACCAGCATAAGAGTTTAAAAACATTTTAAAATATTTTTTTCATTCATTTATAATTTAAAAATACTTTTAAAAAAGGTAAGTTTATTTTAAGCCCCATAAAAAACTTTAATTATTTTTTTCAAAAAAATTAATTTTTGTTTAAAATATTTAATTTAATGTAATTTTAACTCAATTTAAAAACGTGATGGTTTTAAAAAAAATGTATTTAATGTTTTGATGTCTTTTTTCAGTGATCCCCATTCATACTTTTGTCAAAAGTATGAAGGGGGATTCCCTTCTCCCATTGGCTCGCCTGGCCCACGTGATCCCAGGGACGCTTGCGAACCGCATGTGCCCCTGGGATACGTGGGACCTGCGCATTTCGTCGTGGAGAGGCCCAGGATCGGAAATGGCCGGACCTCTGGAGCCCTCAGGTAAGGGCGTAGATTATTTCCCGATAGGAGGCATCCGCACGCAGGAAGCCTCCTATCGGAAATTACGGGCCAATGTCATATGGAGGAGATCCAATGCTGTATCCATAACACAAATTACTTCATTGCATCATGCTTGCAGAATGGGTGTGCAAATGGCAAATTAGTTTCAATGTAGATAAGTGTGAGGTGATACATTTTGGTAGGAGCAATAAGGAAGCCACCTGCTCCTTGGAAAATAAGAGTCTAAATGGGGTAAAGGTGCAAAGGGGTTTACGGGTAGTGATACACAAATCATTAAAAGTAGCAACGCAGGTTAATAAAGCTATAAAAAGTGCTAACAAAGCACTGGGGTTCAGTACTAGAGGAATAGAATACAAAAGCAGAGATGTTATGTTAAACTAATATAGAACCGTGGTTAGACCACACTTAGAGTACTGTGCACAGTTCTGGTCTCTATTTTATAAAAAGCGTATAGAAGCACTGGAGAAAGTGCTAAAAAGATTTACAAGGATGATACCAGAACTGCGAGGGTACAACTATCAGCAAAGACTGAACAGGCTGGAGCTCTTTTAGGTAGAATAGAGAAGACTGAGAGGTGACCTGATAGAGGTCTTTAAAATGATGATGGGGTTGGTTAGGGTAGATGTAGAGATGGTGGTCGGAATTTTCCCATTGCTGAGCGTGTGGGTTTGGGGGCGGGTCAGCAGTAAAAATCGCAGAAATTACCAGCACGTCAGGAACCCGCAGTCATCCCGCCGACTTCCGCATTTAACACAGGCGCCTTTCGAGGCGCGTCACGGACCCGCTCGGGAGAGGCGGGAGACCGCCTTGAAGTACTTAAATGCTTGTTGAGAGACCCTTAAGAGGCTTTTTAACACTGTTCCAACTAAGCTCAACGTAAGCTCGAGGAACAGCACCTCATCTTTTGATTAGGCATTTTACAGCCTTTATTGACATCGAGTTCAACAATTTCAGACCATAACATCTTCCCCTATTTTTTCACAAGGCAGCTGTTGATGATTCTGCCATTCCCATTTACACCTCTTCTAGACTCATCTTTTGTTTTGTTACCTGTCCCATTACCATCTCCTTTTGCTTTGTACAATCATACCTTTTATTATTTAATCACTCCTGCCTTCCACCCCATCACAGACCTTCCCTTTTGTTCATTCCTCCCCTCCCACCTTTCCCTGCCCCTGCACTTGCTTAAAGCCTGTTACATCTCTATTTTTTTCCAGTTCTGACAAAAGGTGATCGACCTGAAACGTTAACTCTGTTTCTCTCTCCACAGATGCTGCCTGACCTGCTGAGTATTTCCAGCATTTTCTGTTTTTATTTTTAACATCACTTCTTGAGCATGGGATTCACGCACCTTGGCAACCTCACCTGTGAAGGGGAGGCGGAAGCTCATTGACCATTGTGTGAGTGCATTAATTGAGAGCTGGGAAAAACACATAAATACTCCCACATTACACCTGAGTACTTGGCTAATGGAAAGGCTCTTGCTGACTCCATTTTGTGCAGAGATTTAGCTGTCAGCAGTTTGCAGGTCATTTCTGCAACCTCGGAAGCCACTCTCACCACATTGCTGGTCACTATCAGAACATTGAGAGATTGGGCCTCTGATCTCCACTTTACCTGCCATCTATTACATCAACATGGGTACCGCTTATGTTGTCTCACCTTGGACCTCAGAATCGAACCAAGTTGAGCCACACCACCAACAACACCAGCAGCAGCCTTCTCCTCACCGACCTGATGCTGCACAGGAGAGAAGACATCAGTGCAGGGCTGCACCGTGCTGGAGGCGATACCACCAACACAGAGTATACAGGCAGAGGATGAGCTTCCTCAACATGACTGAGCAGCAGTGCTTCAGGAGGCTCAGGTTATCGTGCCAGGACGTCGTAGACATTTGTAGCTTGCAGGAACAAGACCTGCTGCCCAGAGGACCTGGTGGACACACCTTACCAGTGGCTGTCAAAGTCACCACCTTCCTCAACTTCTTCGCCTCAGGCTCCTTCCAGGGATCTACAGCAGACATTTGCTGGATCTCGCAGTCGGCCGCCCACAGATGCATCACCCAGGTGACCAATGCCATATTTCACAAGTCAGCCAATTATGTAAACTTTGCCACTGATGAGGCCAGTGTTACTGAGTGGGCGCTGGGCTTTGCCACTCTGGCTGGCTTCCCACAGGTGCAGGGCATCATCGACTGCACACATGTGGCCATCAAGCCACCCCACATCACCCAGGAGAGTTTGTGAACCGCAAGGCTTCCACTCTCTCAATGTGCAGCTGGTCTGCAACCATAGGAAGATCATCTTGCATTTGTGTGCCAGATTCCCTGGCAGCTGCCATGACTCTTGTGTGCTGCACCAGTCCACCGTCCCTCAGCTCTTCGCACCTCCAAACAGACTTACCGGCTGGCTGCTTGGAGACAAGGGCTATCCACTGAAGATGTGGCTGATGACACCCTTAAGGACGCCAAGTGTTGAGGCCGAGGAGCAATATAATGAAAGCCACATGTCCACCAGATGTGTCATAGAGCAAGCAATCAGCATGCTGAAGATGCGTTTCAGATGCCTTGACAGAGCTGGAGGAGCCCTTCAGTACGCAGCAGCCAGGGTCTCCAGAATCGTAGTCATTTGCTGCATTCTGCACAACATAGTGCAGCAGCGAGGATTGGAGCTGCAGGAGGAGCAATGTGCAGAGCGCACAGCCTCTTCAGAGGAGGAGGAACAGGTGGAAGACGAGGATGAGCAGAAAGACGAACGATTTTTTAAATTCGTTCCTGGGATGTGGGCATTGCTGGCAAGGCCAGTATTTATTGCCCATCCCTAATTGCCCTTGAAAAGGTGGTGGTGAGCCACCTTCTTGAACTGCTGCAGTCCCTGTGGTGAAGGTACTCCCTTAGTGCTGCTAGGGAGGGAGTCCCAGGATTTTGACCCAGCAATGACGAAGGAACTTTCCAAGTCATGATGGTGTGTGACTTGAAGGGAACTTGGAGGTGGTGGTGTTCCCATGCGGCTGCTGCCCTTGTCCTTCTAGGTGGTAGAGGTCGCGGGTTTGGGAAATGCTGTCAAAGAAGCCTTGGCGGATTTCTGCAGTGCATCTTGTAGACAGTACAGACTGCAGCCATGGTGGACAGAGTGAATGTTTAAGGTGGTGGATGGGGTGCCAATCAAACGGGCTGCTTTGTCCTGGATGGTGTTGAGCTTCTTGAGTGGTGCATCTGAACTCATCCAGGCAAGTGGAGAGTATTCCATCACACTCCTGACTTGTGCCTTGTAGATGGTGGAAAGGCTTTGGGAGTCAGGAGGTGAGACACTCGCCACAGAATACCCAGCCTCTGACCTGCTCTTGTAACCACAGAATTTACGTGGCTGGTCCAGTTAAGTTTCTGGTCAATGGTGACCCCCCCCAGGATGTTGATGGTGGGGGATTTGGCGATGGCAATGCCGTTGAATGTCAAGGGGCGGTGGTTAGACTCCCTCTAGTTGGAGATAGTCATTGCCTGGCATTTGTGTGGCGTGAATGTTACTTGCCACTTATCAGCCCAAGCCTGAATCTTGTCCAGGTCTTGCTGCATGCGGGCATGGATTGCTTCATTATCTGAGGAGTTGCGAATGGAACTGAACACTGTGCAATCATCAGCGAACATCTCCACGTCTGACCTTATGATGGAGGGAAGGTCATTGATGAAGTAGCTGAAGATGGTTGGGCCTAGGACACTGCCCTGAGGAAATCCTGCAGCTGAGATGATTGGCCTCCAACAACCACAACCATCTTCCTTTGTGCTGGGTATAACCAGCCAGTGGAGAGTTTTCCCCCGATTCCCATTGACTTCAGTTTTACTAGGGCTCATTGATGCCACATTCGGTCAAATGCTGCCTTGCTGTCAAGGGCAGTCACTCTCACCTCACCTCTGGAATTCAGCTCTTTTGTCAATGTTTGGACTAAGGCTGTAATGAGGTCTGGAGTCGAGAGGTCGTGGCGGAGCCCAAACTGGGCATCAGTGAGCGGGTTATTGGTGAGTAAGTGGCGCTTTATAGCACTCTCGATGACACCTTCCATCACTTTGCTGATGATTGAGAGTAGACTGATGGGGCGGCAGTGAATTTGTCCTGCTTTTGTGGACAGGACATACCCGGGCAGTTTTCCACAATGTCAGGCAAATGCCAGTGTTGTAGCTTTACTGGAACAGCTTAACCAGAGGTGCGGCTAGTTCTGGAGCCCGAGTCTTCAGCACGACAGCCAGGATGTTGTCAGGGCCCATAGCCTTTGCTGTATCCATTGCGCACAGCCGTTTCTTGATATCACATGGAGTGAATCGAATTGGCTGAAGACTGGCTTCTGTGATGTTGGGAACCTCAGGAGGAGGCTGAGAGGGAACATCCACTCGACACTTCTGGCTGAAGATGGTTGCAAACACTTCAGCCTTGTCTTTTGCACTCGTGTGCTGGGCTCCCCCATCATTGAGAATGGGGATGTTCATGGAGCCTCCTCCTCCCGTTAGTTGTCCACCACCATTCATGACTGGACTGCAGAGCTTTGATCTGATCTGTTGGTTGTAGGAATCACTTAGCCCTGTCTACAGCATGCTGCTTCGCATGCATGTAGTAGTATCCCCAGGTTGGCACCTCATTTTCAGGTATGCCTGGTGCTGCTCCTGGCATGTTCTTCTACACTCCTTATTGAACCAGGGTTGGTCCCCTGGCTTGACGGTAATGGTAGAGTGAGGGATATGCCGGGCCATGAGGTTACATATTGTGGTGGAATACAATTCTGCTGCTGCTGATGGCCCACAGCACCTCATGGATGCCCAGTTTTGAGCTGCTAGATCTGTTCTGAATCTATCTCATTTAGCACAGTGGTAGCGGCACACAACACGATGGAGAGCGTCCTCAATGTGAGGACAGGACTTCATCTCCGCAAGAACTGTGCGGTAGTCACTGCAACCAATGCTGTCACGGACAGATGCATCTGCGACAGGTAGATTCGTGAGGATGAGGTCAAGTAGGCTCTTCCCTTGTGTTGGTTCTCTCACCACCTGCTGTAGGCCCAGTCTGGCAGCTATATCCTTCAGGACTCGGCCAGCTCGGTCAGTAGTGGTGCTACCGAGCCACTCTTGGTGAAGGACATTGAAGTCCCCCACCCAGAGTACATTCTGTGCACTTGCTACCCTCAGTGCTTCTTCCAAGTGGTGTTCAACATGGAGGAGTACTGATTCAGCAGCTGAGGGCGGGCGGTAGGTGATAATCAGCAGGAGGTTTCCTTGCCCATGATTGACCTGAAGCCATGAGACTTCGTGGGGTCCGGAGTCAATGTTGAGGACTCCCAGGGCCACTCATTCCCGACTGTATACCACTGTGCCACCACCCCTGGTGGGCCTGTCATGCCGGGATACCGAGGGATGGTGATGGAGGAGTCCAGGACATTGGCTGAAAGGTATGATTCTGTGAGTATGACTATGTCAGGCTGTTGCTTGACTAGTCTGTGGGTCAGCTTTCCCCATTTTGGTACAAGTCCCCAGATGTTGGTGAGGAGGACTTTGCAGGGTTGACTGGGCTGGGTGTGCCTTTGTCGTGTCCGAAGCCGGTGCTGAGGTCAATGCCGGGTGGTCCGTCCAGTTTTATTCTTATTATTGTTTTCTGTAGCAGTTTGTTACAACTGAGTGGCTTGCTAGGTCATTTCAGAGGGCAATTAAGAGTCAACCACATTGCTGTGGGTCTGGAGTCACATACAGGCCAGACCAGGTAAGGACGGCAGATTTCCTTCCTTAAAGGACATTAGTGAACCAGATGGGTTTTTACGACAATCATGGTTTCATGGTACTAGCTTTTTATTTATTTATTTATTTAATTAACTGAATTTAAATTCTCCAGCTACCGTGGTGGGATTTGAACTCTCATCGCCGGATCATTAGTCCAGGCATTTGATTACTAGTCTAGTAACATAACCACTATGCTACCTGAGGTGGAGGTGGCACCAGCAGCGGATGCCCGGGAGGCCCGGGATGGCCTCATAATGGCCAGATTTACTTAACTTGCTCCAGTGCACCCATATAGCTGCCATATGCTGTACGAAGCTCCCCACCCCAACAACAAAGCAGCCATCCCTCTCACCCAAACCCCCATAGCTCGAAGTTAAATAATGTCTCACCATTCACTCCAAGTGACAAGGCCACTTCCCAGGTAGGAGGCAAAAATGGACAAGACCAGAAAGTGGTGCAAAGAAATAAATTTATGTGCATCATAAATAGATCTGAAACTTATCACTAACATTTTTTCATACACCCATATGCATACCCTTGTCCATCTAGGATTGTGTCTTTTTTCTTTTCCGCGTGCTTCAGCAGAGGTAGAGGCAGGCTGCTCACGTTCCTGCTGCGACTGCTTAGACACTTTTGGTGGACGTCCTCTGGGCTTTGGAGCCTGTGAGGGCCCCGCTAAAGACTGCTCATCCTGCAACTCTGCAGGGGCAGACTCGGCCATCGGGATCTGAGGCAGCATGTGGGGCTGTGATTGAGGGGGAGGCAACGGGGGAGAAGTGTGAGCGCTTTGAGAAGAACCCCCACTTCCATGTCCCCTCTCAACATCATCCCTCTCATGGAGCACCCACACTTCCCTGCTAGCAAGGAGCTGGAGAGCACCTTGCTGCACACCACTGGGATGATGAATGCCCAAGTCTACCTTTATATTCCCTCCTCGAGATGAGGTCAATGAGCATCTGCCATCTGTTGTCCACAGCAAGCATGTTCTCGTGTGACTGGCGCATTTGCTGCTCCATGCAGGTGGCCATCCTTTCCATGGAACAGCACATCATTGCTATCGCCTGCGAGGTGGTGGTGCTCATGTTGGAGATGGACTCCTCCATTCTCTGAACATTTGCACAGACCGTGGCTGCAAAAGCTGCCAGAGCCTCATGCAATTGTTGCTGCCCCTCCAAGATCACCCTCTTTCTGAATGGCCCCCAAGGTTTAGCACCTGCATGTAGCTCAGCGGAGCTTGGAGTGTCCTGCGCCCTCTGGCGAGGAGTCTCCACTGCTGTCCCCATCAACACTGCCTGCTCTTGCTCACTTGTGATGTGAGAGACACCAGGTGACATCACTACTCTATCTGGCACAGGATCCACTGAGGTGAGCGTATCCGCGCTGGTGCTGGCTGCGCTTGGGTCTGCTGGCGGTGCACCCTCAGAGAATGGAGCTTCCTCTGAGGAGTCGTCTTCCTCCTCCTCCGGCTGGACAGTGAGGGGGCACTTGATGGACCTGTGGGGGAGTAAAGAGATAAATTAGAAGTGTTATGATAAGAATGGGTAACGTTACCATTATGCACATAATGATATTTCACTGGCTGCTGACATCAGTCATCATATGAGTGACTGCTGTATGCCATGTGGCTGTCTGAGATGTAATTCTGTCACCAGGTTGCTGGGAGGTCCCCTCTCTCTGTCTCCCACCGCCAGCGGCTCTGCAACTCTAGAGATCTCTAGGGCTTCGGTCTCTGCTGGAGTCAAATGACTGAAGACTGGAGGGCCACCTCCGGTTCAATGCCTCTCCCCAGTGTTCTGCGCTCTCTTCTCCTGCAAGGAGGGAAAGAAGAGAACTTTGAGTGAGAGTGATGGAATGAGTGTAAGGAATGGATGGGCTACATCTGTAGAGGGTGACTATGAGTGAGTGGCGTGACATTGCCAAATGGCCTCCTTCTGTGGTGTTACTTGCTATGAATGCATTAGGATGAGGGTGAGTGTGAGGGGTGGTTAGTCAGATGGGGATGTGAGTAGGTGCATAGACAGGGAGGGATGGGTGGACCTGCAAGGTAGGTTGGTGTGAGGAATGATGTGCAGGAGTAGGCTTGGGAAGGCAGACTGATGGGGTTGGGTTGACAGGCACTTTAGGATGTAGGTGAGTGTGGCATTGCACTCACCTTTCCTGACCTCATGAGATCATTGAATCTCTTCCTGCACTGGATCCACGTCCTCCTTATGACATCCCTGCTACTGACCTCCTCTGCGATCTCCAGCCATGCCCTTTTTGTCTCTTTGGGTGGTCGTTTTTTTCGATCGCCAGGGAAGAGGACCTCCCTGCGTGCTCTTACTGCCTGCACCAGCACTTCCAGGGAGGCATCTGTGAATCTTGGTGCTGCCCTCTGTCTTGTCTCCATGACCCACAGTTTTGTCAGTTTTATTGCTTTATTTAGACCTCTGGAAACCACCTTCTGCACTCCTACATCAACCTTCAAATGAGATGTGTGCAAGACTGCTTTAAATATTCACATTGAAAACGAGTCATCGGTGACGTCATCAGACCCACTCCATTTAATTGGGACGGGAAACGCGCATAATTGTTTTAATTGGGACCATTGAGTTAAACACGGAGTGCAGAACGCGCTGTTCAAATCTTCGAGTTCCCGACCCACTACACAACCCGACTCCAAGGTAAAGATTTCGGCCGATGTTTCCACTTGTGGGAGAGTCCAAAACTAGGGGCCGTAAATATAAGTTAGTCACTAATAAATCCAATAAAGGAATTCAGGAAAAACAACTTTACTCAGAATGGTGAGAATGTGGAACTCACTATCACAAGGAGTGGTTGACGCGAATTACATAGATGCATTTAAGGGGAAGCTAGATAAGTACCTGAGGGAGAAAGGAATAGAAGGATCTGTTGATAGGGTTGGATGAAGTAAATAGAGTGGGAGGAGGTTCGTGTGGAGCATAAACACTGGCATCGGTCAGTTGGGCCGAATGGTACTTTTTTGCACTGTAAATTCGATGTAATTCTATGCAAAGATAAAAACCTCTCCTAAAAACTTACAGGGGCGAGGAATCCCCTTTAAGCACAGACCTAGTATACGGACTATTGGTGGTTTCTTCTAGTTTTATTGACTGCTTTATATCTTCATATGATGTATATATTTTTTTTAAAGGACCCATTCTTCATCTGTGCTGTGTTACCCAATCTCAGCCAGCTGGCAGTGGGATGCTATGATTGTTTTCAGTATCCTCAAGCGAGAGAGAGAGAGTGAGGGAGAGAAATGGCTCCCATCGTCAAATAGCCCATCAGTATTCCTTGTCCAGCCTCATCCAGGAAGAATAGACACTTAGTGGAGGTAATGGAGGGCTTTCACTGGCTGCTTAACTAAACCCCAGCATGACTCACCACTTTCGGGAGAGGAGAGGTAAAGGGAAAAATTGTAGGGAAAAGAGGAGAAATAAAAAAGACAGATCATAAAATGTCTGCTATGGCTTTTGTTTTTACTAAATTCAGATGCGGAGGCAATTCATTTTTTTGTATTCTTTTTAATATGTAACACATTTGGTCCAGTATATAATATACTGTATCTATTCAGATGCACATTAAAGGAGACGAGAGTTGTAAAACCTGCTCTTTTCAAGTTTGGTAATTGAATTGCACGAGGCGCCAGTTAAGTTGAAAAGGGGCTGGGTATTGATTTGGCAAGCTGCCAATAAGTTAGAGCAAAGACGCCAGCCAGACAAATAAATCTCAAGTGAGCATTACCTTCAGTGACTTGCTAGAAACAGATCAGCCAATGACAATATAGTATGTGAGCAGGTTGGTTGCAGGAGTAATTATAACCCACAGAATGCCGAGTCTAGATATCCCATACAGCTTTTGGCTGTTTTATTCCTTGTACATAATAGTTTGGCATTATTCACCAAAACTTGCACAGATTACAAAAGAATGTTAATACAAAATGCAGTGAAACAATTATGCTGTTGTGTCTAGATTGGCAGAACATGGCATCTCAAATTTAAATATTTTCATACCAGGTGCACATCTGTTATCATGTTGCTCCATCTGTCTTTACAAATGTCACAATAACTCAGGGTTCTAAAATGTGATTCTTTTTAACTGTGAGGCACCTGACTCAACCCTTTATGGAAATAATAGGATACACTGAAGTTGTTCTTACATCCTCCAGACAAGGATTTATCAGCCGCCTTTTTAATGGTCTTCTTGGTGTCACTCCCTGTCACTCACCGCCATTAGATTTTCCTCACGATGAAACCAGTGAGTTTGATCTCTAAGGATTACAAAAAATCCATTGGATAAACCTTCAAGCAGACTTCAATCCAGGATAAATCACCTTATACACAAATTACATCCATCATATATTTTGCAAATGATAACTGCTAAAAAATAAAAGCTCAGCGGCCTGCTTGTCACTGTCAGGCATGTTATTTAAGAAGTGCCACCTATTTCTTGTGAAATGTAGCAGCAAGGATCATGTATAAAGATCAAGTAGCTGTAAATATAGAACTACTGTTTCCATAGAAGTGTCACAAAGTAAGACAATTGTCAGGTTCAGATGACGTCACAAACACCTGACTGCAAAGCAAGTATGGATACATCTGAAATTTAACACTGTTTTACAGCCTTCCATCTCACTCCAAGTAGTTCATACAATACATAACCCTATGTTCTTGCATCGCCTTTCCGTAATAGTGTGAGTTCCTTGGTGTGCTGGATTAATACATGTGTGCTGTAGTTGTTGGAAATGATTGAAAACAAATAATTTTTGACTGCAGTATCGTGGAAAAAGAACTGAGCTGTGTTGAAAGTACGAGCATAAGATAAGAGCTCATGGAGTTGGGGGTAATATATTAGCACGGATAGAGAATTGGCTAACTAACAGAAAACAGAGAGTCGGGATAAATGGGTCATTTTCCGGTTGGCAAACGGTAACTAGTGGGGTGCCACAGGGATCGGTGCTGGAGCCTCAACTATTTACAATCTACATTAATGACTTGGATGAAGGGACCGAGTGTAATGTAGCCAAGTTTGCGGATGATACAAAGATGGGTGGGAAAGCAAGTTGTGCAGAGGACTCAAAGAATCTGCAAAGGGATATAGACAGGCTAAGTGAGTGGGCAAATATTTGGCAGATGGAGTATAATGTGGGAAAGTGCGAGGTTATACACTTTGGCAGGAAAAATTAAAAAGCAAATTATTATTTAAATGGAGAGAGATTACAAAATGCTACAGTTCAGAGGGACCTGGGGGTCCTTGTGCATGAAACACAAAAGGTTAGCATGCAGGTGCAACAAGTAATCAAAAAGGCAAATGGGATGTTGGCCTTTATTGCAAGGGGGTTGGAGTATAAAAGCAGGGAAGTCCTGCTACAACTGTACAGGGTATTGGTGAGACCACACCTTGAGTACTGCGTACAGTTTTGGTCTCCTTATTTAAGGAAGGATATACTTACATTGGAGGCAGTTCAGAGACGATTCACACGGTTGATTCCTGAGATGAAGGGGTTGACTTATGAGGAAAGGTTGAGCAGGCTGGGCCTATACTCATTGGAATTTAGAAGAATGAGAGGTGATCTTATTGAAACATATAAGATAATAAGGGGGCTAAACATGGTAGATGCAGAGAGGATGTTTCCCCTCGTGGGGAAATCTAGAACTCGGGGGCATAGTTTCAGAATAAAGGGTCACCCTTTTAGAACTGAGATGAGGAGGAATTTCTTCTCTCAGAGGGTCGTAAATCTGTGGAATTCTCTGCCCCAGAGAGCTGTGGAGGCTGGGTCATTGAATACATTTAAGGTGGAGATAGACAGATTTTTGCAAGATAAGGGAGTGAAGGGTTATGGGGAGCGGGCAGGGAAGTGGCTTTGAGCCCAAGATCAGCCATAATCCTATTGAAGGCTCGAGGGGCCAAGTGGCCTATTCCTGCTCCTATTTCTTATGTTCTTATGTACCACAGAATTTCGTAAATAATGCTCAGGAAATTGTGTGGGGTAGGTTGATACTTGCTGTTGTCCAGGCTGAAGTTCTAGGGTGACTACACTTCAAGGTTCTTTGAGGCATTCCTGTAGTGTGGTGATCAAGCAATGGTTTTTCAGTGGCAATGCAGAAGAGCCGTATTGTAGGTCTGGTAAAAGATGCATCCTGGAGGAAGCCACCCGGCGGAGGAGGGGAGAATTTCCTCTTTGTACGAAAAATGGGAGAAGGGTGACTGTTTTTCCTCAGAATTAATGAACCCCTGCCAAAATTACAAAAACGAACAGATTTGAAATGTATGATATCTGAACATTTGATTTAATTAGCAGGGCAGCAATTATGAAGAAAAACAGCCATTCTCCAACTTTTGGTCAAAAAAGGAATGTCAATCATTCCAGAGTAAAAAGCGTAGGATTGACTGCGATACATAGCAAATTTAGAAGTCATAGGGGTAAAATATTAGGTCGCGCCCCTTTTGGGGCGCAAATATCGTCTGGACGCAAATATTAGCGCCTGGCGCTAATTATCGGCACTGACTGGAAACTTCACTTCTACCGCCCCGGGAGGTGAGTGGAGCGCTAAATCAGGCGCTGCACACCTGTCTTAAGGCGCAAAGGCCAAGGAGTGAGGCGCTAACTCAGAGCGCTGGCGAAGCTCATGTAATGTCAGTCAGCAATGGAACACACACACAATGGCACGGGCCAGTTCTTAAAGGGGATGGTTAATCTTGCTTTCCATCCACATCCTGTTCATTGCAGCCTTGAATCTCGGCCTGGAGAGACTTGCACATCAAATGTGCTGGAAAGAACAATGGAGAGTACCAGGCAAAGAGCTCAGAGTGCAGCTCCCACAGTCTCTGCTAAATCGATACAAGGAATGGCAAATCAAAATGAACCTGCAAAGTGCTGCTCAGTACCCAAAACTCCTTCACACAACGTTGAATCTCTCCAGAAGTCTCTCCCTCTCTCTCTCAGAATGCGTAGTTCAAAAATGCCACCAACAATAAAAGACAGGAAGAGGCCCCCTTTAAATAGCGCCCCCCCCCAGCCCCACAGCGATTGATAGCGTTCCAGTCTTCTGGTCGTTGGATGCGCCAGGCGGTAAGGCAGGGGGCGCCACTCAATTTCCGCTCCGGGGCGCCACAAGGGCGTTGCACCATGGAATGACGTCACAATCTGCGCGCGCAGGTGGTCGCAGCGGTAAGTTTTAGCACCGCCGCACAATCTCTAGTTAAGTTCCCGAGCGGCGCAAACATCGCTGCGCCCGGGCATTAGCGGCTTTGCGCCCCATTAGCGCCCTCTTAAGGCGCTAACGGGAGGCGCAACCAACTGAATTTTTACCCCATAGAGTCATACGGCTGGATTTTGTGAATGGAGACGTGCTGGAGGCGGGACTGCTGCTTGCCGGGTCTCAGTCCTGCCTCCATCAGCCTCTGGCCAACCAGCGGGATTTTCCCCTGATTGACCTTGTTAAGCCCGCCCTGCAGGCTCAGCAGGCCAATTAGGGGGAAGTCACTGACAAAGCATGTCAACGTCTGACGTGTCATCTGTCAAGACTTCTTGAAAGAAGAAATATCAGCGTTTGACAGCTCTGTGAAGCTGTCAAACACTGACATTGTGTGTAGTTTGATGAGCCCTTGTGTTCAGGACTCATCTAAACTTTCTACTTTGTAGAAATCATATGGTTCAGAGGAACCAACAGCCAGTCTGTGAAATCTACAATGAAGATGTCGGGACTCTGGAACCACAGCGGCTGAAGGCTGTAGGCAGAAACAAAGGTAAGTGAACATTATATAACACTTTACACTCACCTCACATAAGAACATAAGAACATAAGAAATAAGAGCAGGAATAGGCCACTTGGCCCCTCGAGCCTGCTCCGCCATTCAATAAGATCATGGCTGATCTTGGGCTCAAAGCCACTTCCCCGCCCGCTCCCCATAACCCTTCACTCCCTTATCTTCACTCCCTCAGCATCTACCTTGTAATGCCTCCTCGGTATCTTATATGTTTCAATAAGATCACCTCTCATTCTTCTAAATTCCAATGAGTATAGGCCCAGCCTGCTCAACCTTTCCTCATAAGTCAACCCCCTCATCTCTGGAATTAACCAGTGAATCATCTCTGAACTGCCTCCAATGCGAGTATATCCTTCCTTAAATAAGGAGACCAAAACTGTACGCAGTACTCAAGGTGTGGTCTCACCAATACCCTGCACAGTTGTAGCAGGACTTCCCTGCTTTTATACTCCAACCCCTTTTAAATAAAGGCCAACATTCCATTTGCCTTTTTGATTACTTGCTATACCTGCATGCTAACTTTTTGTGCTTCATGCACAAGGACCCCCAGGTCCCTCTGAACTGTAGCATTTCGTAATCTCTCTCCATTTAAATAATAATTTGCTTTTTTATTTTTCCTGCCAAAGTGTATAACCTCGCACTTTCCCACATTATACTCCATCTGCCAATTTTTACCCACTCACTTAGCCTGTCTATATCCCTTTGCAGATTCTTTGAGTCCTCTGCACAACTTGTTTTCCCACCCATCTTTGTATCATCCGCAAACTTGGCTACATTACACTCGGTCCCTTCATCCAAGTCATTAATGTAGATTGTAAATAGTTGAGGCCCCAGCACTGATCCCTGTGGCACCCCACTCGTTATTGTTTGCCACCGGAAAATGACCCATTTATCCCGACTCTCTGTTTTCTGTTAGTTAGCCAATTCTCTATCCATGCTAATATATTACCCCCAATTCCGTGAGCTCTTATCTTATGCAGTAACCTTTTATGTGGCACCTTATTGAATGCCTTCTGGAAATCTAAATACACCACATCCACAGGTTCACCTTTGTCCACCCTGCTCATTACCTCCTCAAAGAACTCCAGCAAGTTTGTTAAACATGATTTCCCTTTCATAAAACCATGCTGACTCTGCTTGACTGCATTATGATTTTCCAAATGCCCTGCTATTGCTTCCTTAATGAAGGACTCCAGCATTTTCCCAACGACAGATGTTAGGCTAACTGGTCTATAGCTTCCTGCTTTCTGTCTCCCTCCTTTCTTAAATAGGGGTGTTACATTTGCAGTTTTCCAATCCGCTGGGACCTCTCCAGAGTCCAGGGAATTTTGTTATATTGCATCCAATGCATCCACTATCTCTGCAGCCACTTCTTTTAAGATCCTGGGATGCAGGCCATCTGGTCCAGGGGACTTGTCATCTTTTAGTCCCATTATTTTACCAAGTACTATTTCCTTAGTGATAGTGATTGTCTTTAGTTCCCCCCTTCCTGTGGCCCCTTGATTATCCATTATTGGGATGTTGTTAGTGTCTTCTACCGTGAAGACAGATACAAAATATTTGTTCAGAGTCTCTGCCATTTCCACGTTCCCCATTATTAATTCCCCAGTCTCATCCTCTACGGGACCAACGTTTACTTTAGCTACTCTCTTCCTTTTTATATACCTGTAGAAGCTCTTACTATCTGTTTTAATGTTTCTTGCCAGTTTACTCTCATAATTCATCTTCTCTCTCTTTATTATTTTTTTAGTCATCCTTTGTTGGTTTTAAAAATTTCCCAATCCTCTGGTCTCCCACCAATCTTGGAAACATTGTATGCCTTCGTTTTCAATTTGATACCATCCTTTACTTCCTTAGTTAGCCACAGATGGTGCTCCCTTCTCTTAAAATCTTTCTTTCTCACTGGAATATATTTTTGTTGAGAGTTATGAAATATCTCCTTAAATGTCCACCACTGCATTTCAACTGTCTTACCCTTTAATTTATTTTTCCAGTCCACTTTAGCCAGTTCTGCCCTCATGCCACTGTAATTGCCTTTGTTTAAGATCAGGACATTGGTTTGAGAAACAACTTTCTCACCCTCCAACTGAATTTGAAATTCAACCATACTATGATCACTCTTTCCTAGAGGATCCTTTACTATGAGATCATTTATTAATTCTGTCTCATTACATAGTACCAGATCCAAGAGAGCCTGCTCCCTGGTTGGTTCCATTACATACTGTTCTAGGAAACCATCCCGGATGCACTCTATGAACTCCTCCTCAAGGCTACCATGGCCAATTTGATTTGTCCAATCAATATGGAGATTAAAATCACCCATGATTATTACCGTACCTTTTTTACAGGCCTCCATTATTTGTTGATTTATACTCTGTCCAACAGTATTGCTACTGTTCGGGGGCCTGTAGGCTACGCCCACCAGAGACTTTTTCCCTTTATTATTTTTTATCTCCACCCAAACCGATTCTACATCTTGATCTTCTGAGCCAATATCACTTCTCACCACTTACCAACATCCTTTACCAACAAAGCCACTCCACCTCCCTTTCCTTTCTGTCTATCCTTCCAAATTGTCAAATACCCTGGAATATTCAGTTCCCAGCCCTGATCACCTTGCAAGCACGTCTCTGTAATGGCGATCAGATCATACCCATTTGTATCTATTTGTGCCGTCAACTCATCTATCTTGTTACGAATGCTGCGTGCATTCAGATATAGAGCTTTTAACTTTGTCTTTTTACCATTCCTCCTTGTTTTGGCCCCATTTTCTGTTGCACTCTTATTTTTAAACATTCTGTCCCTTCCTGTCACACTCTGGTTATTATTTCCCCCATCTCTATTCTGCTCTATTGCTTTCTCATTTCTCATTAACTTTTTAAATTCCCGCTCACCTGGATCCTCCCCCCCACTATTTACTTTAAAGCCCTCTCTACAGCCCTAGTTATTCGATTCGCCAGGACTCTAGCCCCAGCATGGTTCAAGTGAAGCCCGTCCAAACAGAACAGCTCCCTCTTATCCCAGTACTGGTGCCAGTGCCCCACAAATCGAAAGCCATTTCTCCCACACCAGTCTTTGAGCCACTCGTTCATTTCTCTGATCTTATTTATCCTATGCAAATTCACTCGTGGCTCAGGTAGTAATCTAGAGATTATTATCTTTGTGGTTCTCCTTTTTAATTTAGCCCCTAGCTGCTCATACTCTCTCAGCAGAACCTCTTTCTTTGTCCTACCTATGTCATTGGTGCCTACGTGGACCATGACAACTGGATCCTCCCCCTCCCACTCCAAGTTTCTCTCCAGCCCAGAGGAGATTTCCTTAACCCTGGCAGGCAACACAGCCTTCGGGACTCACGCTCTCGGCTGCAGAGAACAGTGTCTATCCCCCTAACTATACTATCCCCTATCACTACAACATTTCTTTTTACTCCCCCCACTTGAATGGCTCCCTGTACCATGGTGCTGTGGTCAGATTGCTCATCCTCCCTGCAGTCCCTGCTCTCGTCCACACAGGGAGCAAGAATCTCGTATCTGTTCGACAAGGCCAAGGGCTGAGGCTCCTCCATCACTACCTCCTGGATCCCAATACTTGCCTTGCTTGTAGTCACACCCCCCTGTCCCTGACCATGGGCCAAATTGGAAGTAATTACTCTAGTGGGTGTGACTGCCTCCTGGAACTTAGTGTCCAGGTAACGCTCCTCCTCCCTAATGTGTCGCAGTGTCTGAATCTCGGACTCCAGCTCATCAACTCTGAGCCGAAGTTCCTCGAACAGCCAACATTTGCTGCAGATGTGGTCGCCTTGGACCTCAATGGTGTCCACCAACTCCAACATGCAACAACAACAACACATTGCCTGGTCTCCCATCTCAATTAATTAATTAGTTTTAAAATTTGGAACACGTATATCTTTTAATCTACACCAAGGCACTTAAATTTAGACGCCCAAGTTTGGAAAAAAAGCGAGAAATATAGAAATACTCACCAACCAATCACTTACCTGCTTTCTGGTGATGCCACGCTTCGATTACTTTTTACTTCTTTACACTCACCGGTCCGTTGTAGCCCCCGCTCACCCGGACCCCCGCTGTTTCTGTAGCTCCGAACTCTCGCTCACCTGGGCTCCCGCTGTTTTAGTAGCTCCGAACTCTCGCTCACCCGGACCCCCGCTGTTTCTGTAGCTCCGAACTCTCGCTCACCCGGACCCCCGCTGTTTCTGTAGCTCCGAACTCTCGCTCACCTGGGCTCCCACTGTTTTAGTAGCTCCGAACTCTCGCTCACCTGGGCTCCCGCTGTTTTAGTAGCTCCGAACTCTCGCTCACCCGGACCCCCGCTGTTTCTGTAGCTCCGAACTCTCGCTCACCTGGGCTCCCGCTGTTTCTGTAGCTCCGAACTCTCGCTCACCTGGGCTCCCGCTGTTTTAGTAGCTCCGAACTCTCGCTCACCTGGGCTCCCGCTGTTTTAGTAGCTCCGAACTCTCGCTCACCTGGGCTCCCGCTGTTTTAGTAGCTCCGAACTCTCGCTCACCTGGGCTCCCGCTGTTTTAGTCGCTCCGAACTCTCGCTCACCTGGGCTCCCGCTGTTTTAGTAGCTCCGAACTCTCGCTCACCTGGGCTCCCGCTGTTTTAGTAGCTCCGAACTCTCGCTCACCTGGGCTCCCGCTGTTTTAGTAGCTCCGAACTCTCGCTCACCTGGGCTCCCGCTGTTTTTGTAGTTCCGAAACTGGGGATAATTAACTGCCTGTTAACATACTTACCACTCCACAATTGCACCCATCACTCACCTCTACATTGAACTTTCAGGCCCCTTCGACCCCCGTAGACCTCCTACTCGACTCCTCCACCCCGGCGGGGTTCTCCGAGGTCGGGAAGCCCGCACTTGAAAAGGTAAAATGGGACTAATCCTTTTTTCTGCCTGTTAACTACCTGTTAACAGGCAGTTAAAAGGATTTAATCCCTTTCCCGCCTTGAGGAGACGGGACCCGGGGCAGGATGACTTCCCGCCTCCTGCAAAAGGGCACGGAGGCGGGATGGGGTGGGTTTGCCAGCCGCCCCCACATTCTGCAACTTTACCGGCAGTCCCGCCTCCATACCCGCCTCCTTGGGGCTGAGAAAATCCAACCCAAAGAGTCATAGGGGGTGATTTTGCCAGCCTTGGGGAGGCGGGTATGGAGGCGGGACTGCCGGGAAAATCACAGAATTTGGGGGCGGGTTGCCGTCCCGCGTCAGGTCCCGTCTCCTTGGAGGCGGGAAGGGATTAAAGCCTATTAACTGCCTGTTAACAGGTAATTAACAGGCAGAAAATAGGATTATCCCCATTTTGCCCTCACAAGTGCAGGCTTCCCGAAGGCTCCAAATCCCGCCAGGGTCACCGAGGCGAGTACTGGGTCTGCGGGGGTTGGGGTGGTGCAAAAGTGTGGTGTGAAGGTCAGTGATGGGTGCAAGAGTGTAGAGGTGAGTATCTGAGGTAAGTGCAAAGTGTTTTTAAAAGTGTACTTACCTTTGTTTCTTCCTGCAGGCTTCAGTCAGTTTCTATGCAGAGACTCTTGCACCTCCGTGTTGCAGATGAGAGATGGCCGTTGCATTCTCAGATGCAACAAACATCTCAATTCTGTAAAAGAAAAAAGGTTGATGGGTCTTGTATGCAAGACCTCATCAAACTGCAGAGATTGTCACTGTTTGACAGCTTCACAGAGCTGTCAAACGATGACAATTCATCTGTCAAAATTTTTTGACAAATGACACGTCATACGTTGATGTGCTCTGCAACCGGCTTTCCCTTAATTGGCCTGCTAAGCCCGCTGGGCGGGCTTAACAAGGTCAATCAAGGGAAAATAGCGTGGGTTGGCCACAAATCGATGGTTTATTTCCCTCAAGTGCCTATCCAGTCTCCCCTTGAAAACATTGAGGGCTCGATTTTGTCAATGGGGACGTGATGGAGGCGGGACTCCCACTTTTTGGGTTGTAGTCCTGCCTCCATTGATTTGTGGCCAACCCACGCTACTTTCCCTTGATTGACCTTGTTAAGCCCGCCCAGCGGGCTCAGCAGGCCAATTAAGGGACACCTGGATACTGGTGACGTCAGCGATTGACATTTCATCTGTCAAGAGCTTTTGACAGATGAAATATCAGCGTTTGACAGCTCTGTGAAGCTGTCAAACACTGACAATCTGTCTTCTAACTTGAGTCCTTCTACTCAGACTCAGTTAGAGCGCTCTCCAGACCAGAAAGCAGAGGCTGCAGCTTTTGACAGCTCAGCGGCCATTCTGATTTCTGTGCCGGTGAGCTAAGGGACTCCCGAGAACTGAAGGGAGGAAGCCTGGAGGAGAAAGTAAAGGTAAGTAAAACTTAATGGCCCAGAAATTAAACACTGAGTGTTCACGCAGGGGTAAGGCTTCCCCGCGATATCTCACTCCGCGCCTACCTTTTTCCTCTGGGCCCACACGAACTTTAGTTTCAAGGCTGCAGCTGTGCAGTGCTTGTGTGACCCAGAGACGCAATTAGTTCGTGCGAGCTCTGGGATCACGTGATTCAGTTAGAGCCAATGGCAGCACACCATCTTTCATTCATAGTTTTGACAGGAAGACCTGTCAAAGCTATGAATACTATACCCCCCCAAAAGAACAGCTAAACCTCAATTAAATAAAAAAAAAGCCATCACATTAATAAAATAAGTATAGTTAAATAAATTAACCACTTTAAACAAAAAATTAAATTTTTGAAAAAATTTAAAATCTTTTTAAAAGTTATAAAAATAAACTTACCTTTCTTTAAAGTCTCTAAAAAAGATAAACCTGTTGAAAAAAATTTAAAATAATACTTAATTAACTACTTACCTTGTTAAAAGAGGGTCTTACGCCTCCTTTCTTTATGTGTAAAATCTTCCATGCTTACCTGCGCGTTCAAAGCACTAAGTGCACTGCGTGCGCGCAGCCTGTAGCGCGCACGCGGTTCACCTAGGAACCGCCCCCTTTTGAATTCACGAAGTGCCGGTTTCCCGCGCATGCGCAGTGCATGCTGGAAACCGGCAATTGGAGACCTAAAACGCGAGAGTACACAGTGCGTACTCTCGCGTATTAGGTCTAATTTTTGGGCCATTAAAACACTTTACACACACCAAACACACTTACCTCTGCACTCATACACCCATCACTCAGCTGTACACCGGACATCTCGACCCCTCCAAGCCCTGCAGACCGACGGTCCGTCTCGCTAACTTGGCGTGGTTTGGAGCCGTCGGGCAGCCCACACTTCAGGGCTAAAAATAGGGATTAGCCAAAAAAACTGCCTGTTAACTACCTGTTAACAGGAAGTTAATTGGCACTAATCCCCTTCCCGCCTCGGGGAGGCGGCTCCCAGCACAGGTCGGGTACCCGCCTCCTGGGACATTGGCATGGAGGCGGGTTGGGGGCGGGATGGGTACGTGCCCCCCGAATCTGCAATTTTCCCACCACTCCCGCCTCCAAACCCGCCTCCACGGGGCTTGGAAATTCAAGCCCTGAGTGTGTCCGCTTCCACCACTTCCGTCAGCAGCGAGTTCCAGGTCCTCACCACTCGTTGCATAAAAAAGTTTTTCCTCACATCCCCCCTGTATCTCTTGCCCAAAACCTTAAATCTGTGTCCCCTAGTCTTTGTACCATCAACTAGTGAGAACAGCCTTTCCCCGTCTAGCCTATCCAAACCCGTCATAATCTTGTACACCTCTATCAAATCACCCCTCAACCTCCTTTGCTCTAATGAAAACAAATCCAGCTTCTCCAACCTGTCCTTGCAGCTAAGATCCCCCATCCCCGGAACCATTCTGGTAAATCTCCTCTGCACCCTCTCAAGGGCCTTCACATCCTTCCTAAAGTGTGGTGACCAGAACTGGACGCAATACTCCAGTTGTGGCCTAACCAGCGCTTTATAAAGGTTCAGCATAACTTCTCTACTTTTGTACTCAATACCTCTATTTATGAAACCCAAGATCCCATATGCTTTGTTAACCACTGGCTCAATATGTCCTGCCACCTTCAGGGACCTATGCACATTAACTCCCAGGTCCCTCTGTCCCTGCACAAGTATAGGCAGGCAAACAGTTCAAGAGCACTGTAAACAATATACCAGTATTAAATATTATGGCATGAGAAAAGGCAATTTGGCCAATTAAAGCTTATTCACACCGTAATCCATGCACAATTTGTACTTCCGTGGATTCCATTCAGCTCTGTCAATCTCCTGAGGGATGTAACCCACTACAGGTAAACCTCCACAAAAGATAATGCTGTAAAACTCTCACGGGTCCCTGCAGGCAGTCAATTCAAATCTGAGAATATTAATTCAATCACACCTGCTCCTTCCGGCTCTACATTCAGATCAGTAAACGTTTTCGTGGCTGTTGGTTTGGCTGCTGTTCACCTGAGAAAACTGACTGCAGCATCCGCGGCGCCTGTTCGTAATAGGCACTCGATCCTGATTTGCATAGGCAATGGGCCTATCGCCTGTTGCAGGCGGGCACTCTGGATGACAAGAGGGCGCTCTAACCAATATGGCTTGGGCGCATACCCAGAGCTGAATGAATGTATGCACATCATATTGGTCCCTTTCGCCTGAAAAATGGGCGCTGCCTGATCCAATATCTAGACCAGTGAGGTCATGATCTTAGTCATGCCAGCAGAGCTGAGTAGAAGGCAAGGGTACCTTCATGGAGAGGAAAACATGAAGGTGGAGTCACCCTAGACCACTCTTGGGCCACTCTAATCCCCTTCCACTCTTTCCCAACATTGTGTTTTCCCACAGTATTGTTCTTTATCCTTCAGTTATGCTTCTCAATAAAAACAAAGAGGGTAATTTTAACCTAACCGCCCGGCGGGAAACTGACAGGATCAGATCAGCCGCCCATTTTAAACCCCATCCCATTAACTTCAGTGGAAAGTAAAATTGGACTGGGTGTGAAATGGGCAGCTGATCTGATCCCATCAGTTAGGTTAAAATGACCCCCAGAGTTAATTGGCACAGCATCAACTGCTTTGGATGAAATTGATTCCACAAATACGAAGGTAACTGTATAAAGAAACTGATACCTGTGGTTTGATAATTAATTGGCAATAGAAATTTCTTCCTTCACCAGGTGTGGGATTCTAAAGAAAATAAATTAAACTTGCCTTTTGTCAAAGTTGAAGACGTGGCTACATTTTAAATCATTTTGAATGACTCACTGAGAACAGTTATTATATTTCTTGACTGATTAATTGATAACAATTTCTCTACTTTGACTTTTGAGAACAGGGAGCTGTAAATTTTGACTGAGTCATTGAGAATACTGTACGTTTTAGATGTCATTAAAACAGATACTGTATTGCATTAATCAATTAAAGGGTATATTTTCCACTGTTCACTATTTATAATGAAAAATATATATATCATCATAAAGTAAGGGACACTGCTTTATATTCAGGTCTGCTTTTTCACTAGAAATTATTTTTGACTCCACTATCCTACCAGATGATCATTCCAGATAATAGTCACTCTTTGCATCAAGAAGTACTTTGCGACTGGCTGCTATGAGGAAACCAGTCTTTTTGAACTTGATGGACCCTGGGTTTATGTCCCACCAAACCATCTGAATTTTGGGACCAAAGTGTCCCCAAAATATACGAATGTATAAGGACAGGTAAAGACCAGCTGGTCTGTCAAGTCTGTCATGGCAATCAAACAAGTACTAGGAAATGACAGTGACTGAGAGACACATTCCCCAGTGACCCACCTACCTTCTATATGCAGTTACATTGGCCACACTGAGGAATTCATCCAACTACCATTTTGAATGTTTGCAGCGAGTCCACAGTCACTGCACATGCTGGCAGCTTGTTCCAGAGGTCGAGGACTGTCTGCGAAAAGAAGTACCTCCTAACAGCTAACCCAGTCCTATGATTAGATAACTTATACCTATGTCCCTTGGTCGTCCCTAAACTATCTAGCTCAAATAGTCTATTCACATTGACCTTTCATTATTTTAAAGACCTCAATCAAATCTCCTAGAAGGCTACGCTTTTCGAGAGTAAAAAGTTCGAGTTCTTTAGAGCCTATAAATGACCATGCCCTCTGAACCTCTCCCAGGGCTTCTATATCACCAACCACCCACCAAAACAGGACAGAGTATTCTAGATGAGGCCTGACCAAGATCTTATACAGAGACAGAATAGTATTGCTTGTTTTGTATTTTATTGTCCAGGCAATACATTCTAATACTCACAGCACTGGCTATGGACCTTCAATATCTCATGCACTATAACTCGCAGCTCTTTCTCCACCTCAGCAGCCCTGCATGATGTATACATATTTTCCCTTACCCAAGTGCATAGTGCCACATTTATCTATATTAAAAGACATCTGCCAGATATGGGCACATTTCCCCCATCACATCTGCCTGCAATCTGTTTTACTCATGGAAATTCTTTACACCCACACAAATCTTTGTATCATCCACAAATTTGTAGACAGTTCCTCGACACCTTCATCCAGATCATTGGTACAGTGCTCTGACCTTGCCTCCAAAGTCTGGGCGGTGTCAGTATCTAAGCTGGAGCTTGAGAGAGTCAGATCAAGTGACGGTGCACCTTCAGGAACATTGCGCTCCTCTTCCTCCACTGGCTGAGGGCATTAACAATCTGAAATGAAAGAAAGGAACAAATGCTAGCTTGTGGTGTGAGGGAGAGCAAAGAGAAACAAGTGAGTGTTGAAAGCATCTGCAGCTTGTTATGCAGAGTGTGTGGGGTAAGGGAGAAGTCAGAAGAGACAAAGAGGATTATGTCTAAAGAAATCCTGTGTGGTGCCTCCTCCAGCGTTGCCAGTGGACACGGCCTCCACTCTGCCCCTTCCCATTATAGCCAGGACGCTCTATTCAAGGGGGGAGAGAGTGTGCAGATGGGCTCTTCCTCCTCTGGTGGCAGCCTGTTGCCTTATATTGTGTACGACCTTCTCCTGCAAGAAAGAGTGAAGTCTGTTAGTGAGAGTCTTGTGAGGAAATTGGACAATGTGGCTGTCATAGGAGAATAGCTGATAGTGTGTGAGATGTGAATTGTGGTTAAATGAGGGTTGTAATAGCGGTGAGTGTGTGAACATGAGGAGAAGGGTGTTTAGTGCAGTGTGGTGCAGTGATTGCAGGACAGTGCAGGGTAGTGGGGGAGGGCAATGTTGTACGTGTTGTAATTAATGAGGCTGTGAGTGGTGCAGTTGTGATAAGAAAGTATTTTAGCAGTCTTCTTACCTTAACAACTCGAGTTAAATTATTGAATTGGGGCAATGCTCCTGGCATTGATGTTCTCAGCAATCTCTTCCCACTGACTCCTGAGTAAATGGCTGGAGGGTTTGCTGCAACCAAGGAGTGGATAAAGGATGTCCCTTCTCCTCTCCACTGTCTGCACCAGTGCAGCATCAGAGAATCTTGGTGCCTGTTCGCTCCCTCATTCAGCCATTTCTTAATCAGGTTCTTGCACAGTCTTTGCGGCCAAAATGCACCACCCCTTTAAGTGGTGCTGGCTGCCTTTAAGTAGTGTCCTGGAATCCTGATATCGGCCACCCGCCCCGATAGGCGTGCAGCCAATGAATAGCTGCTGGGTAGCGTTGGCTGCACTCGCAAATCGTTTTTATTAGCAGGCAGTATAGATAGTGCGTGCTGCCTGCATTGGTAGAAAATGGCACGGATCGTCGCATTCCCAGTCCCACCCCCCGCTTTCAGGCACAATCCAATTTCTAGGCCTAGATTTCCAAAATGATGATTTCTAGAGAGTTCCAATGAGTGGACCTAATTTCAAAAGCTTATAACGGTGAGCACTGATAGCCTCTTACCACAAAATCTGGACCATTGTACTTATGTTTATCAAAATTGTACTTGTAGTATTTTCAGATTTTTGTGCTTCATATTAGTATTATATTTGAATAAAGATATTGGTTGTTTCAGTCTGTAAACCTCTAGCTGTCTGATGATATCTAACATTTCAAGGAGAATTTGTAGTGTGATGTAATTGTTAACTCCTTGCGTATGCAGCTTTGCAAGGGCAGCTCTTGTGGATTGTGAGGGCAAAGTTCCCTAATAGGAACAGCTGTCCTACTGTTGAAAGAGACAGTGCTAAAAACCCACAATTGTAACATCATAGGTAGTGTGAGCGAATGAAACATATAAGTTAAACATTTAGTTTTCTTTTATTTGAATTTTTATGTGGGTGGAAGTCCTTTTTTACAGGGCAAAAATCATAAATGAAAGGGAGATAAGTGCACCTTCTATATACATTTATCTTTGTTTATTTTTCTTTGTTGTCTGTTGCTAAATGTGCTAGCCAATCTGAAAAAGTCATGTATTTAACTCAACTGCTCAAAAAGTAAACTCCAAGGGGGAAAAATTCAGTTGCTTTGCGCCTCCGGCGCTAACGGGGCGCAAAGCAACTGGCACCCGGACGTGGCGCTGCCCACACCTCCCGCAAAATTCAGCGGGAGGTTAGCGGTGGCAGTAACCGGTAGCGCCCCGCGGCGCTGCGCCACCGGCGATGATGTCATCACCATGTGCAGCGCCCTGCTCGCGCCCTGGCCGCTGTCGGGAGCGGAGAGAGCAGCAGCACAGTGAGTATTTAAACTCACTTTCGCGGGCTTTTTTTCAGTGGCTTACCAATCTCACAGACCGGCGGCGGCGTTTCAGAGCCACGTCACAATTCAAAAAGTGACGCGGACAAGAGGAAGCAGCTGATTGGGTGAGTAGGGCCAGGGGAGTGTTTGCTAGTGCTGTTGGGGAGGGTTTAAACTAAAATGGCAGGGGGTTGGGAACCTGTGCAGGGAAACAGAGGAAAGGGAAGCAAGGATAGAAACAAAAGACAGGAAGGAGAAAAGCAAAAGTGGAAGGCAGAGAAATCAAGGGTGTAAATCAAACAGGGCCACAGTAAATAATAATTCTAAAAGGACTAAGAGTGTTAAAAAACAAGCCTGAAGGCTTTGTGTCTTAATGCGAGGAGCATTCGTAATAAGGTGGATGAATTAGCTGCGCAAATAGATGTAAACGGATATGATATAATTGGGATTACGGAGACATGGCTTCAGGGTGACCAAGGCTGGAATTCAACATCCAGGGGTATTTAATATTCAGGAAGGACAGACAAAAAGGAAAAGGAGGTGGGGTAGCATTGCTGGTTAAAGAGGCGATTAACACAATAGTAAGGAAGGATATTAGCTCTGATGATGTAGAATCTGTATGGGTAGAGCTGAGAAATACCAAGGGGCAGAAAACGTTAGTGGGAGTTGTATACAGACCCCCAAACAGTAATGCTGAGGTTGGGGATGGCATTAAACGGGAAATTAGAGACGCGTGCAATAAGGGCACAGCAGTTATCATGGGTGACTTTAATCTACATATAGATTGGGCTAACCAAATTAGTAACAATACTGTGGAGGAGGAATTCCTACAGTGTATACGGGATGGTTTCCTGGACCAATATGTCGAGGAACCAACTAGAGATCAGGCCATCTTAGACTGGGTATTATGTAATGAGAAAGGATTAATTAGCAATCTTGTTGTGCGAGGCCCCTTGGGGAGAAGCGATCATAATATGATAGAATTCTTCATTGAGATGGAGAGTGAAGTTGTTGATTCAGAGACTAGGGTCCTGAATTTAAATAAAGGAAACTACGATGGTATGAGACGCAAGTTGGCTAGGATTGATTGGGGAGCGTTACTTAAAGGGTTGACGGTGGATAGGCAATGGCAAACATTTAAAGATCACATGGATGAACTACAGAATTTGTTCATCCCTGTTTGGCATAAAAATAAAACAAAAAAGGTGACTCAACCGTGGCTAACAACGGAAATTAGGGATAGCATAAGATCCAAGGAGAGGACATATAAATTGGCCAGAAAAAGCAGCAAACCTGAGGATTGGGAAAAGTTTAGGATTCAGCAAAAGAGGACAAAGGGATTAATTAAGAGGGGGGAAATAGAATATGAGAGTAAGCTTGCTGGGAACATAAAAATTGACTGTAAAAGCTTCTATAGATATGTGAAGAGAAAAAGATTGGTGAAGTCAAGCGTAGGTCCCTTGCAGTCAGAATCAGGGGAATTTATAATGGGGAACAAAGAAATGGTAGACCAATTAAATACATACTTTGGTTCTGTCTTCACAAAGGAGGACACAAATAAACTTCCAGAGATGTCAGGGAACATAGGGTATAATGAGAGGGAGGAATTGAATGAAATCAGTATTTATAGGGAAATGGTGTTAGGGAAATTGACAAGATTGAAGGCCGATAAATCCCCAGGGCCTGATAATCTACATCCTAGGGTACTTAAGGAAGTGGCCCTAGAAATAGTAGATGCATTGCTGGTCATCTTCCAAAATTCTATAGACTCTGGAACAGTTCCCATGGATTGGAGGGTAGCTAATGTAACCCCACTATTTAAAAAAGGTGGTAGAGAAAAAACGGGGAATTATAGACCGGTAAGCCTGACATCGGTAGTGGTCAAAATGTTAGAGTCCATTATAAAAGATGTAATAGCAGAGCACTTGGAAAACAGTGACAGGATCGGACAAAGTCAACATGGATTTACAAAAGGTAAATCATGCCTGACTAATCTACTGGAATTTTTTGAGGATGTACCTGGTAGAATAGATAAGGGAGAAATAGTGGATGTGGTGTATTTGGACTTTCAGAAGGCTTTTGATAAGGTCCCGCATAGGAGATTAGCGTGCAAAGTTAAAGCACATGGGATTGGAGGTAAGGTACTGATTTGGATAGAGAACTGGTTGGCAGACAGGAAGCAAAGAGTTGGAATAAACGGGTCTTTTTCCGAGTGGCAGGCAAGGACTAGTGGGGTACCGCAGGGATCGGTGCTAGGACCCTAGCTAATCACAATATATATTAATGATCTAGACGAGGGAACTAGATGTAATATCTCTAAGTTTGCAGATGACACAAAGCTGGGTGGGTGTGTGTGCTGTGAGAAGGATGCAGAGAAACTCCAGTATGATTTGGACAGGTTGGGTGATTGGGCAGATGCATGGCAGATGCAGTATAATGTGGATAAATGCGAGGTTCTCCACTTCGGTGGCAAAAACAGGAAGACAGATTATTATCTGACGGCAATAGATTGGGAAAAGGGGAAGTGCAACGAGATCTGGGAGTCTTTGTGCATCAGTCACTGAAGGTAAGCATGCAGGTGCAGCAGGCGGTTAAGAAGACAAATGGTATGTTGGCCTTCATTGCGAGAGGATTTCAGTACAGGAGCAAGGATGTCTTGCTGCAGTTGTACAATGCCTTGGTGAGACCACACCTTGAGTATTGTGTGCAGTTTTGGTCGCCTTATCTGAGGAAGGATGTTCTTGCCATGGAGGGAGTGCAGCGAAGATTTACCAGACTGATACCTGGGATGGCAGGAATGACGTATGAAGAGAGATTGGGTCGATTAGGCTTATATTCGCTAGAGTTTAGAAGAATGAGAGGGGATCTCATTGAAACTTAAAAAATTCTAACAGGACTAGACAGACTAGATGCAGGAAGGATGTTCCCGATGGCGGGGGAGTCCAGAACCAGGGGTCACAGTCTAAGGATAAGGGGTAAGCCATTTAGGACTGAGATGAGGAGGAATTTCTTCACCCAGAGAGTGGTGAACCTGTGGAATTCTCTACCACAGAAGGCAGTTGAGGCCAATTCATTAAATATATTCAAGAAGGAGATAGATATATTTCTTAAGGCTAAAGGGATCAAGGGATATGGGGAGAAAGCGGGGACAGGGTACTGAATTTGGATGATCAGCCATGATCTCATTAAATGGCGGAGCAGGCTCGAGGGGCCGAATGGCCTACTCCTGCTCCTATCTTCTATGCCTCCTATCTTCTATGCTTCGGGATCGCCCCCTGACTGACGCTATGTCTGACGGCGTCGGGGGGCCTACCTGCGGCCGGGGAGGCGCTATTTAAAGGCAAGATGCGGGGTGGCCATTTTTGTTACTGGCCGCCTGCCAGCACCTGCCTGCACTCCCGTCCCTGGCCACCTGAACCGCCCCCCCCTGCGGAGTGACGGCTGCGCTGCAAGAGCCCAGCACTTCTCTTGAGTGCCGGGCTCTTTTGCCGGTACTCCCAATCCCCGGGGGCCCAGCTGGGCCCCGGGTCGCGCTGCGCAAGGCCCCTCCCCTTTAAGAAGGGGAGGAAGGCCTGCAATACCGCGGCACATAGCGCCGCGATATTCCCTCTTGGGGCGCTACCACTCAATTTCCGTCGCGGGGGCGCTAATTTTTCCGGCGCGCTAAAAGCAGCGCCCAAAAGGGGGCGCTACTCAGTTTTTAGCCCCAAAACATCAACTTCTCAATGAAGCCATTTGGAAGCTTTGAAAGGTTGAGGACTCTGCCCTAAGATTTTGGCGGCTATCAAGAAAATCATTCAGTTTGAGAATATCACAATTTGACCTGTTTGCCCTGATAGACGTAGATACTTGGAAAATGAGGGTATTAATGGGTATGATAACAAATTCACTGATAGCACATTACCAGCAGAGAACCTCACTCACGGGAAGTATCGGTTGACAATAGGCCTACAACACTGTAGTGCCAATTCTCAAACTCATGCTATCTTCAAGCATGACTCTCCATTGGGATTACGGGATCGATGAGTTTAATCTATTAAGTCAAGGCAAGGAATTGGGATTAAAAAGATGGAGTAGAGCAGGTTCGATGGGCTGAATGGCCTACCCATGTTATTATGTTCTGTCTTTCTGATTTGACATTAAACTGAGAGTCCATGGCTATCTGCTCAGGTGGGTGTAAAAGCTCCTATGCAATATACGAAGAAGAGCAGGGAGTTCCTCAGATGTCCTGGCTATCAATCATCCCTCAAACACTGCCAAAAACAGATGATCTGGACACTTATTTACTTGCTGTGCACAAATTATATGCTGTGTTTGCCTACTTAACAACAGTGACTACACTTCAAAAAGTAATTCATTGGCTACGAAGCACTTTGGGGATGTAAAAAAGAACCATATAAATGCAAGTTCTTTTTCTTAAGCCAGTGTGGTGAGCAGAAAGCAAGGTTTTATTTTAATGGAGATGTTGCCACAGCTTGTAACTCTGTATGTTTTCCATATACTTTGGAGGTGATCATTTGTTAGGATACTGGTCTATAGCTACTCTTTCTATAGATAGATTTCTAGACGCAAAAGGCATCAAGGGGTATGGGGAGAGAGCGGAATATGGTATTGAGATAGAGGATCAGCCATGATCATATTGAATGGCGGAGCAGACTCGAAGGGCCGAATGGCCTACTCCTGCTCCTATTTTTCGATGTTTCTATGTTTCTACTAAGGTCTGGATTTGTAGACAGCCTCAGTATTGGTTGTTCATACTCAGATGGGATAACAGTGGCTGAGAGGGATAACTTAAACTGACAAAAAAAGGAACAGCTAGTTAAAATGTCAACTAGATGCCCAACAGCATCCCCTATTTTATATAAATAGGCAGAGACTAATTTGCTGGCCACATGAACTGAGGGCTGTATAAATAATAATACCCAGCTTGATTTTATTTTGGTTGGAGCAAAAACATCTGAGTCTAACTTGTCTACGAAAATAAAACTAAATAGCTATGTTTGATAAATCGAATGATATGGATTTGTTGTAAAGCATTTTCCACCTTAATTTTGCAGCCTAATTTTTCTGAGGAACTCACCCACTGCTAGTGCATATCGGAAACTGTAGAAACTGTAATTTTCTGTTATTAAATATTCCTCACTACTGGTGCATATTTGTAAAATACAACTCATCCTAAAAGTATACTGATTTGGAGGGTGCTGGTGTGGATCAGATTATTAAGGGATATTTACTTGTGATCAACACCAATGCTCAGCCAAGCATCTATGCCAACATGTAAAGGGACAAGCCTTCCCCTCTTTATTACCCAGCTCAAAGTTAGATGTACACAAAGCACGTTAACTGAGAAATATAAAAGGCAGATTATTAAACAGCAAATACGTGCACGTGAGAAATACAACAGGCTAGAGAAAGGACAGCAAGATTTAAAAATCGAAACAAATTTCGCCAGGCCTGGTTTTCCTCCCATAAGGTATAACTTGGAGACAAAGGCTTTATCAATCTGTCACTCAAACTTTGTGCTAGTAGAACCCTTCCCCCACAATTGACAAGTGTCAGCCGTGGCTCAGTTGGTAGCAGCCTCACCCTTGAGTCGGCAGGTTGTGGGTTCAAGTCCCACGCCAGAGACTTGAGCACAAAGATCTAGGCTGACACTCCAGTGCAGTACTGAGGGAGTGCTGCGCTGTCGGAGGTGCCATCTTTCAGATGAGATGTTAAACCGAGGCCCCGTCTGCCTGCGCAGGTGGATGTAAAAGATCCCATGGCACTATTTCGAAGAAGAGCAGGGGAGTTATCACTGGTGTCCTGGCCAATATTTATCCCTCAATCAACATCACTAAAACAGATTATCTGGTCATTATCACATTGCTGTTTGTGTGAGCTTGCTATGTGCAATTTGACTGCCACGTTTCCTACATTACAACAGTGAGTCATAGAATCATAACGGCACAGAAGGAGGCCATTCGGCCCATCGAGTCCGTGCCGGCTCTCTGTAGAGCAATCCAGTCAGTCCCATTCCCCTGCTCTATCCCCGCAGCCCTGCAAGTTTATTTCCTCAAGTGCCTATCCAGTCTCCCCTTGAAAACATTGAGGCCTAAAAATTCGGTTGCTTTGCGCCCCGTTAGCGCCCTCTTAGGCCAGGCGCGGCGCCACCAACGCCTCCTGCAAAATTCAGCGGGAGGTTAGCGGCAGCGGTAACCATTAGCGCCCCGTGGTGTTGCGCTGCCGGCGATAACGTCAGCGACCCGGCCGCGATCTTCGGTAGCGCCCCCTGATTTACTGCCAGACACTATGTCCGATGGGGTCAGGGGGGCCTTTCTGCGGCTGGGGTGGCAATAATTAAAGGCAAGGTGCCGGGGGGCCATTTTTGTTGCTGGCCGCCTGCCAGCATCTGCCCCCGTTGCCGTCCCCGGCCTCCTGACCAGCCCCCCCGCGGAGTGCTGACTGCGCTCCGTGAGCCCGACACTTCTCTCCAGCTGTGCCCCTGGTCATGCTTCGCAAGGCCCCTCCCCTGTAAGAAGGGGAGGAAGGCCTGCAGTACCGCGGCACGTAGCGCAGTGATATTCCCTCGCAGTGCCCCAAGAGGGAGGTGGGGCGCTTCCAGTAGCTCCCCGCTTCCCTCTTGGGGCGCTACCGATGAATTTCGGCCACGGGGGTGCTACCGGCAAAGTTAGCGCCCCAAAAGGGGCGCGACTCAATTTTTCCCCCAGTGTCTCCGCTTCCACCACTTCCATCGGCAGCGAGTTCCAGGTCATCACCACTTGCTGTGTAAAAAAGTTTTTTTCTCACATCCCCCCTGTATCTCTTGCCCGAAACCTTAAATCTGTGTCCCCTAGTCCTTGTACCATCAACTAGTGGGAACAGCCTTTCCCCGTCTAGCCTATCCAAACCCGTCATAATCTTGTACACCTCCATCAAATCACCCCTCAATCTCCTTTGCTCTAATGAAAACAAATCCAGCTTCGCCAACCTGTCCTTGCAGCTAAGTACTTCATTGGCTGTAAAGCGCTTTGGGATGTCCGGTGGTCGTGAAAGGCGCTATATAAATGCAAGTCTTTTTTTCTAAAGTACATCAACGTGCTGATGGGGAGAGGGGGAAATCCAAATCCAAGTGTAACTCTAAGGGGTAAAAATTCCTCAGTTTGTTATTTTAACAACATTATTAACCTGTTTAAAATAAATGACTTTGTTTTTAAAAAAAAGTGCACAGAGGAACTTCGAGCGCGTAGGCATTAATTAAGAAGAAGACAGCTAGTTTCCTCTTTATCCTAACTGCCAATTATGTCATGACATATTTAGCAAGTTGTTATTTAAAGTATTTCACGTTAAGGATAAAGAAAGCTGAGGGAGAGAACTTTAAGTACAGAGAACACCCACACATGTGTAATTTATTTTTTTCAAAAAATCAAGAATGTAACTTTGAATTACTGAATCAATTAAACTCCAGTGCAGACACAAAGTAATGACTCATCGGAAGGGAAATTACTCCTTATATTAAAGTTATAGTAGGAGATACATTTTTATTATGCATACGGGCTGTACCTTGTACTCAAAATATTCCACCACACCTTCGTTCTGCTTTCTTTTCTCAATGACTTTAATATTAACCAGCAGTAGGCATGCTTTCCAGAGGAGGACTGCAGATCATATGAAGTGGCCTTTGATTAGAGAATATAATGATGTGAAAATATCACAAAATAATTGCAGAATTTACTTTTGAATTTACAAATTATATATATCACAGCATCCATGTGATGACTAAGAAGGAAAGAAACAGTGAAAAATGTACTTACCTTCCTTTAGCATGGTTTTGCCTTCATCCTTTGAATGGAGGTCATTCTTCACATTAAGCCCACTCATCCAATATGAGAAATCACAGGAATAAGATGAATTTGGAACAAGATGATCTCAAATGGAACTCCACAGTGAACACTCCATTACTCTCAGTGAACACACATCTCCCAGGCATAAGGCATAAGAAAAAATGAGCGAAGACCCATTACGGCAGGGCTCCATCTTCTTTACATTGCCCAGGATTTCCCGATGGGATGAAGCAGCAACACTCCAAGAAGGCAGGCATGTAAATGAGGTGCGAGGGGCAGTTATAGTGGTTGCAATCAGATCATTAAAGCCTTGATAGTGGGTCATCTGCAAGGCTCCAAATCTGCTTGAGGTAGCCCTCTCTAAGCTTGCGAGGCCACTTCAGAGGGCTGTTAAGAGCCAACCACATTGGTGTGGGACTGGTGTCACATACAAAGCAGACTGGATAAGGACGGCAGGTTCCCTTCCCTAAAGGACATTAGTGAACCAATTGGAGTTTTATGACACTCCGACAGCTTCATGGTCACTTTTTTACTGATATCAACTTTTTTAAATTCCAGAATTTTTAAAACTGAAATAAAATTCTCAAACTACTGTGGCGGGATTTGAACTCCCGTTCTCATGATTATTAATTCAAATATCAAGATTGCTCCCTCAATATCTAAGTCCACATCTTGAATTCATGTATCTTTCCAGTCAGAGAAGTTTCCTTTTACTCTTACCCTTCGCTTTTGGTCTTCCAACTATCTCTCTATCCATCTGTCTCTATTCCCCTTATTTCATGTACCATTATTGTTGCCATAAATCTCTTATGTAGCACCTTATCAATTTTTTTTTGGACAATCCACATAAACCCCAACCACTGCATATCCTTTATCTATCTTCTCTTATTTCTTCAAAAAATTCAATGAATTTGGTCAAGCACAAGCTGCCTTTTAGAAATCCATGCTGTCTGGCCCTAACTAATCTTCTCCAAGTGATTAGTAGGTTCATTCCATATTTTAAACTCTAGAGGGGCCATGCTACACCTCTGTGCTGCTGGCAGAGGCCTCACCCCTTGGCAGGGCATATTGGTAATTTGGGTGTGTACTGCTCGTGATCTTCCAACCATTAATTTTCGGGTGTTCCTGAAATAACAGTTGTTGTCTGCGTGGGTTCTCTGCCAAATCCTAAGATAAGAGGCGACAAAAGGAATGAATAAACAGCTGCTCCCTTTCAGGAGACTCAGACACTGTTGACAGCAACCATTCTTTCAAAATTGTGCAGCAGAACCTCACCAGCGACGGGATCTATTCCTGCTATCTCTTAGTTGGATTATGAAGATAATGGTGTCAGTGGAGTCCATTCTTATGGACGCATTTCTTCCTCATGTATGGTATCCATCACCACATTCTGCAATCCTACAAGAACGTGAAATGCTGGTGCACATGGCACCCCTTCCACAACTGAAGTACATGTCTGTGACTGGGACCAAGCACCTTGGGGCTGAGTGCACTGTGATGTGTATCTTATGAAAGCGATATCTGTCTCCAGAATGAGTAATGGTCGCAGAGATTGTAACTTGAATCCACATAAAATGTTCCTGTCTTCGGACAACCAATTGAGAGCTGGTCTTACATTTCAGGACAGTGAAATATATTTGAGAAACAATTGAGTAAAAAGCTTAATTGAAAAGGAGGATAGCAGCAGACTTCAGGAGCACATACACAGACTGGTGAAATGCGCAGACACATAGCAGATAAAATTTAATGCAGAGAATTATGAAGAGATGCATTTTGGGAGGAAGAATGAGGAGAGGCAATATAAACTAAATGATACAATTTCGAAGGGAGTGCAGGAACAGAGAGACCTGGGGGTTCACATGCACAAATCTTTTGAAGGTGGCAGGATAAGTTGATAAAGCTGTTAAAAAAGCATATGGGATCCTTGGCTTCATAAAGAAGAGTACAAAAGCAAGGAAGTTATGCTAAACATTTATAAATCACTGGTTAGGCTTCAGCTAGAGTAGTGTGTCCAATTCTGGGCACCACACTTTAGGAAGGATGGCAAGGCCTTGTAGAGAGTGCAGAAGAAATTTACCAGACTGATACCAGGGATGAGGGACTTCAGTTATGTAGAAAGACTAGAGAAGCTGGTATTGTTCTTCTAAGAGCAGAGAAGGTTAAGGGGAGAATTAAGGGGATAACAAGATGCAGTGTAGCAACTCGCCAAGGCTTCTTCGACACCACCTCCCAAACCCATGACCTCTACCACCTAGAAGGACAAGGGCAGCAGGCACATGGGAACACCACTACCTCCAAGTTCCCCTTCAAGTCACACACCATCCTGACTTGGAAATATATCGCCGTTCCTTAAGTGTCGCTGGGTCAAAAATCATGGAACCCCATCCCTAACAGCATTGTGGGAGTATGTTCACCACACGGACTGCAGTGGTTCAAGAAGGTGGTTCACCACCACCTTCTCAAGGGCAATTAGGCATGGGCAATAAATGCTGGCCTTAGCAGCAACGCCCACATCCCAGGAACGAATAAGAAAAAAAATTAGAGGTGCTCAAAGTTAAGAGGGGTTTTGATAGAGTAAATAAGGAGAAACTGTTTCCACTGGCAGGAGGGTCAGTAACCAGAGCACACAGATTTAAGATAATTAGCAAAAGAACCAAAGGGGAGATGAGGAGAATTTATGTTATGATCTGAAATGAACTGCCTAAAACGCTGGTGGAAGCAGATTCAATAGTAACTTTCAAAAGGGAATCAGATATACACTTCAAAAGGAAAAATTTGCAGGGCTATGCAGAAAGAGCAGGGGAGTGGGATTAATTGGATAGCTCTTTCAAAGAGCTGGTACAGGCATGATGGACTAAATGGCCTACTTCTGTGCTGTAAGATTCTATGGCCTTAATATTAACCCCCCACGACGGGTGGGAGAGGGTCAGAGTGGGGTTAGAAAGTGAAATGTGTGGGACGCGACCCCAACCCGCCGCACACATGCTCCACCATGGTGGCGGATATCGGGGAGTCTGAGTGTCCTGCCATGGAAAGGCGGAACACTTAATTAACATACTTAAATCAGGCTTCCACAATGTAACTGGGAGCCTGATTTGAAATTTATTATTGCTGCACAGGTTTCTCAGGGTCGGGATACTCGGGAAACCGAGGTGGGAACTGTCGGCTCCCCAAGGTAAGTGGCTGTTTCAGCACTCCTTGTTGATAAGGAGGAGCAGGAGTGCTCCCCCTGGCCCCTCAAGGAAACCTTTGGCCTTCCCCAACCCCGATCACCTGAAGGGATAATTACAAGTCCTAGCCCTTCTTGGGCTACCCCAGATCAGACGTATTCCCCAGACGTTCCCCTTCAACTAAAGTTAGAGATAGCCGAATCCTATAAGACGCTTAATTGGGTCTAAAGGTCCAGACTATCTCTCCCTAAAGGAAAGAAATGACTTGAAGATATTACCGTCCTCCAGATAGCACTTTTAATAAGTTTAACTAGACTGTAACCTTCCGGACATTATGAGGGTCCGGAAAACCCCCCAGAATTCTGCAACTCCTCACAAAGGAGTGTACAGAGATTTGAGTTTGCGAGGTTGATACAGAAATACTCTGTGAGACAATTCTAAAAATATATAGATTTATTAAGGAACCGACATTTAGTTAACAGTTGATGAGTCAATCGCAACTTTAACAGTTCAAAATACAAATAGCTTACAATTCTATTCTCAGAGATCCTTATTCTCAAATCTTAACTTCGTTACATTTTTACATTTCTAAGTCTTATTCTTAATCCAGAATATCCACCAAAATCAATTAAAGTACCGTTTGATCCCCGAGACTCAAAGAGTTAAAAACTTACAGAGCCTGCCTCTGAAGAGTGAGAGAATCGCTTGCCTCATTCCAGTGACTTCTGTTTTCCCATTTGAAAATCCCATATCTTATACTCTTTTTGCAGTAGTATCTCCTTTGAAGTTTTCTGCTGATGTAAGCTAATTATCTCTAGTCAGTCTTTCTGTTGACTTATTTCTATTCTTACTGTTAGTTCAGCTGATAACTCTCAGAATCCTGTCTGCTGTATAGGTGTTTCATAACTTATCATCAAATATGGTTTAACAGATTTATCTATTTGATGCCATTCTTATGAGGTTTTCTATTGAATTCTTAATATCCCCTTAACTGGTTATAAGCAGACGTCATGTCTCCCAACTGTTCCAAGTTCAATACAAACACAATGTGATTGCTTGGTACATCTATTGATATTATATCTTCAAAGTGTTCTGTAGGTATCATATTTACAATATGTAAATCAAAACCACTTCAACCAGGGTGTTCCATGCATTTCTTAGCTACTTCAATTGGTTGTATATATAATTGTGTTTCCTGTTTCATTTGATGTTACTTTTACAAAGGCACATGGTTTTTTAATGTTCTGTGTTTCTGTTCGACGTATTCATTTTTAACACTTTAAACTGGGTATAGCTATTGTGTTGGTTCCAAACTGCAGGCTCCTTGGAACCAAGCCTTTGCTTCTTCAATCGGCCATTCTCTCAGTGTCAATAACCATTTCCCATTTCAAAAGCTTGTGTGGTGGTTACAACTTTTGTGTTAACACTTCATCTTATCTCAGAAGACTGTATTTCTGTTTACAGCTTGTGTCATTGAGGCTTTTAGATTTTTAAACCCAGTTTGTCATATTTTAATAAAGTCAGAATTCTGTTCATAGGATGGTATATTTTTCTGAAATATGGCTCATTCCTTTACACACCAACCTTTCCCCCTGCCCCCCCCCCACCCCGCTCCGCACCCCCAACCCTGATCTCCAGCCTCCCCCAGCATCAGAGTAACTTCAACAGACCCATCATTTTGTTGACATAAGGAAACCTTTATAGGGCTTGAAAATACAGCAAATCCTATGAAGCTGGAATGTCCCTGCTAAGAGCACTTGGATTCATTCAAGAAAATCCCTCTTGAGAAAAATCTTGTTTGGTGCCAATTGAGCTCATTTATCTAATGGGGCTCAGCAAAGTTCAATGTTTCAGGAGTTGGGCTAGAACCAAGATTTGGGAAAACAGACTTTGAATAATTACAAACGTCAACAGAATTATTGCAATTTAACTGAAAACAGAAGGTATATGGTTTTATCTAAGGGCGTACCAGAACTTTGGGATGCTAAAGCCTCTTTGCTTTTTTCAGGAATAGATGAAGTACCTCAATGGCAGTGGATGCTAGAATGGGAAGGAAGATGTTAGAGTTCTTTGAGCAGATGACAGATATGGTGCACAAATGAAGCAGAACTTCCTCCCCTTTGTATTCCAACCCTCTTGAGGTAAAGGCCAACATTCCATTAGCCTTTTTGATTACTTTTTGTACCTGTGCACTAGATTTTAGTGATTTGTGTATCTGGACACCTATATCTCTTTGCTCCTCCACAGTTTCTAGTCTCTTGCCATTAGGAAAATACTCCAATTTGTTATTCTTGAATCCAAAGTGGATTACCTCACACTTCCTCACATTGACCTCCTTTTCCTCCTAACTTGTGTCACCTGCAAACTTGGATATACAACTATATATTCCTTCATGCAAGTCAATGATATATATTGTGAAAAGCTGAGGAACCTGGGGAATACCACTTATTGCATTCCACTAATCAGGGTACATTCCCTCCCTTTATCCCTACTCTCTGTCTCCTACCTCCCAACCAATTATCAACCCATGTCCCAAGTTTACCTCCAATTCTATGCTCTCATTTTTGCTAATAATCTCTTGTGCGGAACCTTATCAAATGCCTTCTGGAGGTCCATATAGACAATATCCATAGACACTCCCCTGTCAACCTTGGTAGTGACCTCCTCACTAGATTAGTCAGACATGACCTACCCTTAACAATTTGCAATTTTCCAATCCAAAGGCATAATTCCCGAATCTAGAGAGATTTGGAAAATTATGACAAAAGCATCTGCAATTTCCCCACCTATTTCTTTTAATACCCCAGGGTGAAAACCACCAGGTCATGGAGATTTGTCTACCTTAAGTCCCATTATTTTCTCCATTGCCAATTTTTACTTATATTAAATCTACTAAGATTCTGCCCTTAACTTATGTTTAGGTTCCCTTGTACACCGCTGGAATTTTGTCCACTTCCTCTACTGTGTAAACAGATATAAAGTATTCATTTAACAAGTCTATCATTTTTTTATTATCCATTATAGTCTCACCTGCATCTGTCTTTAACAAGCCACCTTACTATTATTTCTTTCTTAACATATTTATAAAAGCTTTTACTGTTAGCTCTGATATCTCTTTCAAGTTTTTGTTCATGCTCCCTTTTTGCACTTCTTGTTATTTGCCTTGTATCCCTTTGTTGTTTTTTTTTTATAGCTATCCCAGTCTGCTGGAACAGTCTAACATGAGGGGACATAGATATAAGATTAAATGTAGCATTTAGGACAGAGAGCAGGGGAAACATTTTTTACACGGAGTGTTGAGAGGTTGGGGAACGCACCACTAGAGTTAACGATGGAAGCAGAGACCATGTCAACATTTAAGAATAGGTTAGAATGATGCTTGAAGGAAAATGGAAATGAAGAAATATGGAAACAGGGCAGGCACATGGGATTAGGCCTGCTGCTCGTGTGGAGGATAGACAACAACACTTAACAGCTGGTTGTGATTTCTATGTAATTAATTATCTCCAATGTCTGGATAAGAAATTTGCAACACAACCAGAATGTTGATGCCTTTAAAACCAATGCCAATTAAGATGCATCAATCAGCACCAGAGCATCAGTTGTAAGTCAGCCAAAACCCCTGTAGGATGTTGCAATGGTGCAGACAGAATTAATATTAATGAGGAGCTTTGGCACTGTTTATGGTTTTTGTTACTTCCACGCTGTGTCCACTGCAATTCAAAGAACTCAGTGGACAGTGGAGGATTGACAGCATGTATCAGAATTAAAAGTGATAAATTCCTTGCTTATGCCTAACCCAAAAAGTGCTTGGTATAGTTTAAAAGGTGTTTATTCTCCCCCTTTTCTCAAAGTCTTGTGTGAAGTTATTTCCTCCCAATACCAGAGTGGCACTCCAGTATTAGGAAACATTTTGGGGAAAGATTTGAAATAATGTGATTTTTAAAAATTCAATTGTTTTTCAACATTCTCAGGTTGTATTATAAATATATATCTCTGCGACAATCAATGCACTTTTCAGAATCAGCACATGAAATAACAGATAACCTTAGAAATTATTTTATATTAAAATAAGTGTCTCAGTACTTAAAGGTCATGGGGCAGATCTTCCATTTTTGCACTTGGATGTTAAATAATTGTCTGGGTGGAGCACATGGGCAGTAAGTTTGGCTGGAGGATTGCAAACAAGTAACGGAACCCACAACGGGCGGACTCCATTATAGGAGTTCAAGGAGATCCAATAGACCTCTCAAGAGAGAACAGCCTAGAAATATGATGGCGCTGTGCCCGTTTTTCAGGCGCAAAATGCATGCCTAAACATCCAATATGGCAAGCAGGGCCGAGCGCTCACTACACTCTGGAAGTGCACCACCCACCATATTGATAAAGGTAGAAAAAGAGATGTCCAGGGCCCGTTCGTGAAACAGGCATTAGGCTCGTTACATATGCAAATAGGGGGTCTAACACCTGTTTGAGGACCTCTTTGCAATATTGGGTCTACATGTGGCCTAACCAGCGGTCCTAAATGGACCATTGTAAGCGCCACCAAAAAGTAGGTTGTTAAAAAAAATACTTACCTAAATGTGGAGTTGGCAGGCGTGCTTCTCCTGATTGCCTCCCCAACCTTTCCCGCTTTTCCCCCTCCCTTCCAATTGCTTTCTCCCTTCAACCAGTTGGCGCCCCCTTCCTCAAGATCCCTTCAGCCCTCCCTCAGTTGCTCCTCTCCCTCCTGATCACTTCCCCCCTCTTCCAAGACCTACCTGAAGGCTGCTGCTTGTGACACAGTGGCCTGAAATTGAAATTCTCTTCTCTGCCGAGCTGCCAGGGAACGCCCAGAAGGTGTTTGCAGCTCACCGGTCTCATGTAACTGAGACCTGAGGCCCATTATCAGTTGCGCTTTAGGCCTACATGTTCCAGCACTGGGATTGTTCCCTGTACCCAATCCATGCCGTCAGATTGGCACTATCAAATTTCTTGGCCAGTCTATCCAACTCCCCAACTGGTCAATTCCTCAATGGTCAGGGAGCTCGCCTTTTTATACCTGGAAATGAGTAGGCCAGAGGCTTCCTCTGATTTGAGTAGCTAGCATCCCAGATTTAACAAAGAACTGTTAGTAAAATACAAACTGAATCACTACAGAGATATATATATCTATATATATATTTGAAAACTAAGTCAGCGATTCCCTCTAAAACTTGTTGCCAGGGACAACACTCTTTACAAAATAGTATCAGATAGCTGTAGCTGGCTGCTAGCTCCTTTTCCGTAGTGACTGAGTTTTGAATTCATACATACCAACAATACAACATTTGGAAAAGCTAACAAACAGCTTCTTAAAAGCTGATACAGCGCCAAAAAAGCCAACAACTTAAAAAACCACATACAACTGAATGAAGGTCCACGACCAAAGCCACAGCTTCCAGGGAACTAAATAAAATCCTTTTTTATTACATTGCATTTCAGGGTATTTATTAGTGTTTCGAGATCACATTCAGAAAATGAGTTTGTTTTTCAGTGAAAACTGAAACCCTATAGCCTCGTGTAAGGCATATGAAAACAATTAGTTACAACGGAAGTGCAGTGGGACATGAACTTGCTATGATTTAGCTGCAACTATACCCAATATTCCATTAGTTATATTTCAGGGGAAAAACTAATGTACACAAAAGTTGAATTTTTAGAGAGCTGAATTTGGACATTTTTGAAGGGAGAAATGCGCTCTGGTGATGCAAAATTTATTTTTTTAGGGTTTCTGGGGCACACCCCTTCAAAACAAATTGAGTTTTCATATTGCCAGCATTTTTAAAGTGTATAATAGCTCCTTTTCTGCAGATCGCCTCTCTTCGACCTCTTCCACACCCCCCGCCCCCCCATCTGCCTTTACTGACCATAAACTGGCAGATTTTTCTACAGGTTAGATCAGAGATTGTCGGGGGTGGAATTGTTTATCGATGATAGCGCGAAACGGGCGAAAGTGAATCCGCAGCCTGATCTTTCTTTTCCATTGAAGGAAATGGAATGGTCAGTGTGCTGCTCATCGACCCATGTTACCTCTCCTCTCTCCTCCGAGAAATGGCTGAAAATGGCAATCAATAAAACTTTCTCTTCAAGTGTGAAAGAAAGATGTAATACCGCCTTCTAAAATGTTGTTAATAAAAAGCAGAAAGAAGGATAAACTCAGTTCAACATGTTAGAATTACATATTACATCGAATCTACAGCACAGAAACAAGCCATTTGGCCCAACTGGTCTGCGCCGGTGTTTATATTCCACATGAGCCTCCTCCCACTTTAATTAGCTCTTCCCACCCAGCCCTTGTATCCCTTTATAGAAGAGTAGGAATCTTACATGGATTTGAGAATATATGCAGGTTTTACTTGTTTACTTGTGCAGTAGTAACATTTTATGGTGGAATACGCCAAGATGGGATTCATAAAATTCTTCTTCAGGAGTATAATTCTTATTTAATTAAAAATACATGAAAATCTAAGCAAAATGATTTTTATAAAATTATTTTCCTATTATAGATTTCACCAATTGCAGTCTTGGAGGTCGATTTTAACCCACCTCCCCCTCCCCTCACCACCTGAAGTCGGCAAACGCTCTCACTGCAGGCAAGTGGGGGCCTAATTTATGTCTAAAAGTCACAGCCCAATGATGTCATTGGCGTTGAGACGGGATTTTTTTTATGTGACTCGGGGTGCCAGCCTGCTCAGTGTCAAACACTCCGGAGAAATCTAGCGGGATGCATGCAACAGACTGCATAGAAGAGGCCAAGGTAAGTTGTATTTTTTATTCTTCGCTTGGATTCCTTGGGGGCCAGAGGGAGCAGGTGGGATCTTACCTTATGCCAGGAATCGTTCCCTCGGGTCCCAGGTAGCGGCCAGTTCCTGCCCGAATTCCCACTCCTGCCCACCAGCCTTGATGTCATTTCCAGCGGCTTTGGCCAGGAGACTGGTTTCATAGAATCATAGAATGATACAGCACAGAAGGAGGCCATTTGGCCCATCATGCCTGTACCGGCTCTTTGAAAGAGCTATACAATTAGTCCCACTCCCCTGATCTTTCTCCATAGCCCAGCAAATTTTACCTTTTCAAGTATTTATCCAATTCTATTTCAAAAGTTATTATTGAATTTGCTTCCACCACCCTTTCAGACAGTGCATTTCAGATCAAAACATCTCATTGCATAATTTTTTTCCCCCTCATATTGCCTCTGATTCTTTTGCCTATCACCTTAAATCTGTGTCCTCTGGTTAAGAACATAAGAACATAAGCAACCGAGACTCCAGGATGGTGTGTTGCCTCCCTGGTGCAAGGGTCAAGGACGTCTCGGAGCGGCTACAGAATATTTTGGAGGGGAGGGCGAACAGCCAGCTGTCGTGGTGCACATAGGCATCAACGATATAGGTAAAAAAGGGGATGAGGTCCTAAAAGCAGAATATAGGGAGTTAGGAGGTAAATTAAAAAATAGGACCTCAAAGGTAGTAATCTCAGGATTGCTACCAGTGCCACGTGCTAGTCAGAGTAGAAATAGGAGGATATTTCAAATGAATACGTGGCTAGAGGAATGGTGCAAGGGGGAGGGATTCAAATTCCTGGGACATTGGAACCGGTTCTGGGGGAGGTGTTACCAGTACAAACCGGATGGTCTGCACCTGGACAGGGCCAGGACCGCTGTCCTAGGGGGAGTGTTTGCTAGTGCTGTTGGGGAGGGATTAAACTGAAGTGGCAGGGGGTTGGGCACCTGAGCAGGGAGACAGAGGAAAGCGTGTCAGGAAGGGACAGAAGGTATGGAGTAAAAGGTAAAGTGTTAAAAAAGGAAAAAGCAGGAACTAAGTGTCACAAAACATATTTGAAAGTTCTTTATCTGAATGCACGTAGCATTCGTAACAAAATGGACGAGTTAACGGCACAAATAACTACGTATGGGTATAATCTTGTGGCCATTACAGAAACATGGCTGCAGGGTGACAACGACTGGGAATTAAATATGCCAGGGTATTTAACAATCAGGAAGGACAGGCAGGAAGGAAGGGGAGGTGGGGTGGCTATGTTAATAAAGGAAGGAATCACTGTAATACAGAGAAATGATATTGGGTCAAAGGATCAGGATAATGAAACAGTTTGGGTGGAGATAAGGAATAATAAGGGGAAAAAAACACTAGTGGGAGTAGTATATAGGCCTCCAAATAATTGCAACTCTGCTGGAAGAAGTATTAATCAGGAAATAGTTGGGGCATGTAATAAGGGAACAGCTATAATTATGGGGGATTTTAACTATCATATTAACTGGACAAATCAAATTGGGCAGGGCAGCCTTGAGGAAGAGTTTATTGAGTGTATTAGGGATGGATTTCTTGAGCAGTATGTAACTGATCCTACAAGGGGGCAAGCAACCTTTGACCTGGTCCTGTGTAATGAGTCAGGATTAATTAATAATGTCCTAGTTAAGGATACCCTTGGAATGAGTGACCATAACATGGTTGAATTCCATATCCAATTAGAGGGTGAGAAGATTGGTTCTCAAACAAGCGTACTGAGCTTGAATAAAGGAGACTATGACGGTATGAGAGCGGAATTGATTACATAAGAACATAAGAACATAAGAAATAGGAACAGGAGTAGACCAATCGGACCCTCGAGCCTGCTCCGCCATTCAATGAGATCATGGCTGATCTGATCCAACCTCAACTCTAAAGAACACAAGAAGTAGGAGCAGGACCAGGCCACTCGGCCCCTGGGCCCGCTCCGCCACCCACAGGGCCTTGACCGATCCGAACTCAAACTCATGTCCAATTTCCAGCCCGCTCCCCGTAACCCCTGATTCCCTTTACTTCTAGGAAACGGTCTATTTCTGTTTTAAATTTATTTAATGAAGTAGCTTCCACAGCTTCCTGGGGTAGCAAATTCCACAGACCCACTACCCTCTGAGTGAAAAAGTTTCTCCTCATCTCAGTTTTGAAAGAGGAGCCCCTTATTCTAAGATTATGTCCCCTAGTTCTAGTTTCACCCATCATTGGGAACATCCTCACCGCGTCCACCCGATCAAGCCCCTTCACAATCTTATATGTTTCAATAAGATCGCCTCTCATTCTTCTGAACTCCAATGAGTAGAGTCCCAATCTACCCAACCTCTCCTCGTATGTCCACCCCCTCATCCCCGGAATTAACTGAGTGAACCTTCTTTGTACTGCCTCGAGAGCAAGTATGTCTTTTCTTAAGTATGGACACCAAAACTGTATGCAGTACTCCAGGTGCGGTCTCACCAATACCCTATACAACTGCAGCAATACCTCCCTGTTTTTATATTCTATCCCCCTAGCAATAAAAGCCAACATTCCATTGGCTTTCTTGATCACCTGCTGCACCTGCATACTAACTTTTTGATTTTCTTGCACCAAGACCATCAGATCCCTTTGTACTGCAGTACTTTCCAGTTTCTCGCCATTAAGATAATTAAAGTGAACTGGGAAAATAGATTAAAGGGTAAGACGGTACATGAGCAGTGGTGTTCATTTAAGGAGTTATTTTACAACTTTCAAAAAATATATATTCCACTGAGGAAAAAAGGGTGTAAAAGAAATGACAGCCATCCGTGGCTAAGTAAAGAAATTAAGGATAGTATCCGACTAAAAACAAGGACATATAAGGTAGCCAAACTTAGTGGGAGGATAGAAGATTGGGAAGTTTTCAAAAGACAGCAAAAAGTAACTAAAGGATTGATTAAGAAAGGGAAGATAGATTATGAAAATAAATTAGCAAAAAATATAAAAACAGATAGCAAGAGTTTCTATAGTTATATAAAAAGAAAAAGGGTGGCTAAGGCAAACATAGGTCCCTTAGAGGATGAGACGGGAAATTAATGGTGGGAAACATGGAGATGGCAAAAATGCTGAACAAATATTTTGTTTCAGTCTTTACGGTAGAGGACACTAAGAATATCCCAACACTGGACAAACAGGGGGCTCTAGTGGGGGAGGAGCTAAATACGATTAAAATCACTCAGGAATTGGTACTCAGTAAAATAATGGGACTCAAGGTGGATAAATCCCCTGGACCTGATGGTTTACATTCTAGGGTCTTGAGGGAAGTGGCAGAGGGATTGTGGATGCTTTGGTAATAATTTTCCAAAATTCCCTGGACTCAGCAAAGGTCCAGCAGATTGGAAAACTGCTAATGTAACACCCTTATTTAAAAAGGGTAGTAGGCAGAAGGCTGGAAATTATAGACCAGTTAGCCTAACATCTGTGGTGGGTAAAATTTTGGAGTCTATTATTAAGGAGACAGTAACGGAACATTTAGATAAACACAATTTAATAGGACAAAGTCAGCATGGCTTTATGAAGGGGAAGTCATGTCTGACAAATTTGCTTGAGTTCTTTGAGGACATAACGTACAGGGTGGATAAAGGGGAACTAGTGGACGTAGTGTATTTAGACTTCCAGAAGGCATTCGACAAGGTGCCACATAAAAGATTATTGCTCAAGATAAAAAATCATTGGATTGGGGGTAATATTCTGGCATGGGTGGAAGATTGGTTATCTAACAGGAAGCAGAGAGTTGGGATAAATGGTTCATTCTCGGACTGGCAACCAGTAGCCAGTGGTGTTCCGCAGGGGTCGGTGCTGGGTCCCCAACTCTTTACAATCTATATTAACGATTTGGAGGAGGGGACCGAGTGTAACATATCAAAGTTTGCAGATGATACAAAGATGGGAGGGAAAGTAGAAAGTGAGGAGGACATAAAAAACCTACAAGGGGATATAGACAGGCTGGGTGAGTGGGCGGAGATTTGGCAGATGCAATACAATATTGGAAAATGTGAGGTTATGCACTTTGGCAGGAAAAATCAGAGAGCATGTTATTATCTTAATGGCGAGAAACTGGAAAGTACTGCAGTACAAAGGGATCTGGGGGTCCTAGTGCAAGAAAATCAAAAAGTTAGTATGCAGGTGCAGCAGGTGATCAAGAAGGCCAACGGAATGTTGGCTTTTATTGCTAGGGGGATAGATTATAATATCAGGGAGGTATTGCTGCAGTTATATAAGGTATTGGTGAGACCGCACCTGGAATACTGCATACAGTTTTGGTGTCCATACTTAAGAAAAGACACACTTGCTCTCGAGGCAGTACAAAGAAGGTTCACTCGGTTAATCCCGGGGATGAGGGGGTGGACATATGAGGAGAGGTTGAGTAGATTGGGACTCTACTCATTGGAGTTCAGAAGAATGAGAGGCGATCTTATTGAAACATATAAGATTGTGAAGGGGCTTGATCGGGTGGATGCGGTAAGGATGTTCCCGAGGATGGGTGAAACTAGAACTAGGGGGCATAATCTTAGAATAAGGGGCTGCTCTTTCAAAACTGAGATGAGGAGAAACTTCTTCACTCAGAGCGTAGTAGGTCTGTGGAATTTGCTGCCCCAGGAAGCTGTGGAAGCTACATCATTAAATAAATTTAAAACAGAAATAGACAGTTTTCTAGAAGTAAAGGGAATTAGGGGTTACGGGGAGCGGGCAGGAAATTGGACATGAGGCTGAGTTCGGATCGGTCAAGGCCCTGTGGGTGGCGGAGCGGGCCCAGGGGCTGTGTGGCCGGGTCCTGCTCCTACTTCTTGTGTTCTTTAGATTTGAGGTTAGGATCAGATCAGCCATGATCTTATTGAATGGCGGAGCAGGCTCGAGGGGCCGATTGGCCTACTCCTGCTCCTATTTCTTATGTTCTTATGTTCTTATAAGAAATAGGAGCAGGAGTAGGCCATTCGGCCCTTCGAGCCTGCTCCACCATTCAGTGAGATCATGGCTGATCTTCTGCCTCAACTCCATTCACCAGCCCTATCGCCATATCCCTTGATGCCCTTACTAGTCAGAAATCTATCAACTTCTGTTTTGAATATACCCAATGACTGAGCCTCCACAGCCCTCTGGGGTAGAGAATTCCAAAGATTCACCACCCTCTGTGTGAAGAAATTTCTTCTCATCTCAGTCCTGAATGGCCTACCCTTTATCCTGAGGCTGTGGCCCCTGGTTCTAGACTCCCCAGCCAAGGGAAACATTCTCCCAGCATCCACCCTCTCAAGCTCTGTAATAATTTTGTATGCTTCAATGAGATCCTTTCTCATTCTTCTGAATTCAAGAGAATACAGACCTAGTTTACTCAATCTCTTCTCATACGACAGTCCCGCCATCCCAAGAATCAATCTCGTGAACCTTCGTTGCACTCCCTCTATGGCAAGTATATCCTTCCTTAGGTAAGGAGACCAAAATTGTCTCACCAAGGCCCTATATAATTGGAGTAAGACTTCTTTACTCCTGCACTCAAATCCTCTTGTAATGAAGGCCAGCATACCATTTGCCTTCCTAATGGCTTGCTGCACCTGCACATTCACTTTCAGTGACTCATGTGCAAGGACACCCAGGTCCCTTTGAGCATCTGCATTCCCCAATCTGTCACCATTTAGGAAATACTCTGCCTTTCTGTTTTTTCTACCAATGTGGATAACTTCACATTTATCCACATTATATTGTTCTCGCCCACTCACTGAGCCTGTCGAGATCCCCTTGAAGCCTCTTCAAATCCTCTTCCCAACTGCCACTGCCACCGAGCTTTGTATCATCAGCAAATTTGGAAATGTTACATTTAGTCCCCTCATCCAAATCATTGATATAGATTGTGAATAGCTGGGGCCCAAGCACCGATCCTTGCGGTACCCCACTAGTCACAGCCTGCCATCCTGAAAAAGACCTGTTTATCCCTAGTCTTTGTTTTCTGTCTGTTAACCAATTATCAATCCATGCTAGTATATTACCCCCAATTCCATGTGCCCTAATTTCGTTCACCAACCTCTTGTGTGGGACCTTATCGAAGGCCTTCTGAATATCCAAATACACCACATCTACCAGTTCCCCTTTGTCTACTCCACTAGTTACATCCTCAAAGAACTCCAATAGGTTTGTCAAACAGGATTTCCCTTTCATAAATCCATGTTGACTCTGCCCAATCTTACTATTAGTTTCTAAGTGCCCAGTTATTGCATCCTTTATAATAGATTCCAGCATTTTCCCAACTACTGATGTGAGGCTAATAGGTCTGTAGTTCCCCGTTTTCTCTCTCCCTCCTTTCTTAAATAGCGGGGTTACCAACCCTTCTGCCACTGGAAACAGTTTCTCCTCATTTACTCTGTCAAAACCATTCATGGTTTTGAACACCTCTATCAAATCTCCCCTTTAACCTTCTGTGATCTAAGGAGAACATACCCAGGCATTTAGAATAGGCTGGGCCTCGCTTCCTTCAGAACTTCTGCCTACACCGTCCACTTTGCGTCTCCCACGTGCTGGTCCCTCCCGCCCTGTAAAATCTCCCCATTAAAGATGTCCTAATTTTGTTACTTTGTGCATGTGACTGTGAAGAAGCATGTTGGCTAGCTTCCAATAACTAAGGACGGAATTTTGCGGGGGGTCAGCGGGCGCGATCGGTGGCGGGTCGGGTGGGAAAGTGGTTTTTTTTCCCCAGCGGGTCAGGACCCCGCTGTGAACCCTTCACCACTCGCCTTTTACCAATGTCGGGTCTGTCAGCGCTGAGCAGACCCGACAACCAGCGGCGGGGGACCCAATTGAGTTGACAGCTTCAAATGTACAGTAAAAGCTCCCACCTTACAGAGATATCTTTCCTCAGCCACAAACTCTTCCTCACTGCATTTCCACAACAGATTCACCATGCTGCAAGTCTTTACACAAGTCTCCATCCAGTCTGACATCATTACCTCCCTCACCATTGACAGATCACTTCTGTCATCTCTACTTCACCTGCCATCTATTTCATCAGCATGGGTGCCCTTTATACTCTCTCAGCTTGGTCCTCAGGATCCCACCACGATCAGCCCCAATACCAGCAGCACCAGGCACACCAACAGCAACAACAACTACACCGCCAACCTTCTCCGCAATCACCTGATGCTGCACAGGACAGAGGGCATCAGCACTCGACCACATTGCTGCCCGGGAGGCCAGGGATGGCCTCACCATGGCCAGATTTACTTCACTTGATGCTGTACACCCTGGCTGCCACATGATGCGCCAGGTTAGCACCACCCCACACCAACACCATAAAGTATCCCTACAATGCCCAAGCCATTCCTATCACACTCATCACCATTGCGGGGGATACCATTATGTCTCACCATTCACTGCAACTCACTAAGCCACTCCCAAAGGTGCACACAAATCTGTCCAAGAATGCAAAGGAGTGAATTTTTCAGGGGGGTCAGCGGGTGCGTTCGGTGGCGGGTCGGGTGGGAAAAAAATCTTTTTGAGTCAACCCGCCGCCATGCGACTTTCCCAGATGTGGGGTCTGCCAGCACTGAACAGACCTGACACTCAGCGGCGGGGGAGCCAATTCAGGTCGTTATGACCTTGTTAACAGCCTGTTAACAAGTATTTTGAGCTCACCTTTACATTTTACGAGGTCGCCCACGGGGTCCACGCTGCTCAGTGATCACATCAGGTAAAGCAGGTTGGGAGTTGTATGACCATGGAATCATCTCATTACTTGACAGCTGCAAATGTGCTATAAATGCTCCCATCTTACAGCTGTTTGCTTTCCAAGTTCAGAAGCTGTTGCTTACTGCATTTGGAAGACAGATTGAGCTTTATACAGGTTGCAAGTGTTTGGAGTAAACTCTCTATCCAATGTCACCTCATTGGAACAACCTCTCTCACCATTGACAGATTGCTTCTGTCATCTCAAGTTCACCTGCCATCTATTACATCAGCATCGGTGCCCTTGAAACTATCACACCTTGGTCCTCAGAATCCCACCACGATCAGCCCCAACACCAGCAGCACCAGGCACACCAGCAGCACCAACAACAACACCAACCTTCTCTGTAAACAATTGATGCTGCACAGGACACCAGGCATCAGCACTCAACCACATTGCTGCCCGGGACGCCAGGGATGGCCTCACCATGGCCAGATTTACTTCACTTGATGCTGTACTCCCTGGCTGCCACATGATGCACCAGGTTGGCACCACCCCACACCAACACCAACATCCCTACAATGCTCAAGCTATTCTTTCACACTCATGACCATTGCGGGGGGTACCAATATGTCTCACCATTCACTGCAATTCACTAAGCCACTTCCAAAGGTGCACACAGATCTGTCCAAGAACGTAAAGTGTTGAAAATAAAGATTTCAATGTTTGACACCACATTAACGGAAACTTTACATGAACATTGCATAAAACATCCAAGCGCCTACCCTTGTGTGTTGTTAGTTGGTTTAATTGGATGAGGGTGAGTGTGAGGGGTGGCTCGTGAGATGGGGATGCAATAATGTAGCTGGAGAGGGATGGGTGGAGGTGCACGGTAAGTTGGTATGAGTAAGGATGTGCAGGAGTAGGGTAGGGAAGGCAGAGTGATGGGGATGTGATGAGAGGCACAGCAGGATGAGGTTGAGTGTGGCTTTGTACTAACGTTTTGTGATCTACTGAGACCATTGAAATGTTTGCGGTACTGCAGCCTGGTCCTCCTGACCACACCCCTGCTTGTGACCTCCTCTGCAATGTGCAACCAGGTTGTGTTGATCTACTGGGAGGTCTCTTGCGCCCATGGGAAGTGAAGAGGACCCCCCTGCGTGCTGTGACTCCCTCCATATGCTTATGGAGGGAGTCATGGGAGAGCCTGGGTGCAGTCCTATGCCTTTGTGCAGTGCTTGTCAGTGTTTGCAGCACTTCAATGCTGTAGAACACTGACAGCTCAAATGTCAAAATAAATTTGGACATGGTCCCTTTAAGGAAACTGGCTGATGACGCATCATCAAATGACGTCACCAGACCCGCTTCCTCTAATTGGCTGGAAAATGTTCTGGGCGGGCTTAACAAGCCCAATCAAGGTAAATTCATTTTACAGAGCGGGTTGGAGCCAGCAGCGGGGTCGGGAGCTGCCACCAACGTCAAGCGCCACGGACTCACTGGGGTTCGTAAAATCCCAGCCTATATGTACATATTGAGGTTTCCCAACTTGTTGAGTAGTCTAAGTCTACTGTTCTTTTATTGTAAACATCTGTCCCTTATTGAGACTGGTGGGCTAGGGTTCAAAGATGAAGTTACATAACATCTTTATACATCTATAAAAAGGCCAGTATATTTTCTTTGAACTCACTGTTAATGTACATCTGAACTCAATCCCAAGTTTTTCCATAATTTATAAACAACATTATTCCCAAATTACACCACCGAGCATGGGCCTCCTATACTTTGGTGTAATTTTTTATTCGTTCTCAGGATGTGAGCCTCGCTGGCAATGCAGGCTGAAGCACAGAATGCATCGTAAACAGCGAGGGAAGTTCAGAATTTGGCGAGAGTGGGAATTTGCGGCAGAGCGGGAAGGAGGTGCTCCTTTTTGCCTTTAATACTTGTGGTTCGTGAAAGCTTGAGGCAGTAAGTATTCAAAATGTTGTCCGGTGTTTTAGCGCTTAGTACAAGTTAGGGTGTCAAAAAAATCAAAACAGACTACAAAGTAACTGTCTATAAATAAATATAAACTAAGATATGGCAGGGCAGGTTGTGTGTCTGGACTGTAGTATGTGGGAGTTTGTGGACAGCGAGATTGTCCCAAGTGAACACATCTCCAGCAGATGTCTCCGTCTCGAATCTCTCCGGCTCAGAGTCATTGAGCTGGAGTGCGAGTTGGAGACACTCCGACACATAAGGGAGATGGAGGCGTATCTGGACAGTTTGCTCCAGACCTCGGTCACATCTCATAGAGAGGTGCAGGATCAGAATGGGGTTGGTGTGACCGATAGTGTGCAGAGTAAGGGGAACCCCGTGAGATAGAGAACGAGGATCTGCAGAAACTGATCCTTTCCAATAGGCAAAATATACTTGCTACCTGTGAGGATAAGGACTATGTAATTGGACCGTCAGAAGGACAGCCAGAATGCTGACCATGGCACCTTGGAGCAGGAGGCTGTCCAAAGGGAGGAGGTGGGGAAGCGTAATGTGGTAGTTGTAGGGGATTCAATAATTAGGGGGACAGATAGCATCCTTTATAAGCAGGATCGAGAGTCCCACCTATTATGTTGCCTACCTGGTGCCAGGGTGAGGGACATCTCGAACCGGTTTGAAAGGATATTGGAGAGGGAAATGAGGATCCAGTCGTTGTGGTCCATGTTGGGACCAACAACTTAGGAAAGAGTAGGTAAGAGGTCCTGTTCAGAGAGTACCAGGAACTAGGAGCTAAATTAGAAAACAGGATCTCAAGGGTTATAGGCCTAGAAATTGGAGGTTTTAGCGCTGACTGTTATGGCCCATTTTGGTGAAAACAATAGTGACCGCCTGCTTCTGGCAGGTCCCGCGGTGGCTGCCATTTTCAGCAAGTTGGCAGTGCTGCCGTTGCCTGTGCTCGCGGAAAGTAATTTAATTAACAGGAGCGTGACGTCAAATCGGCGTGCAACGCCAATTTAACACAAGCTCATCAGTTTTGGAGCTTGCCACTGAGGCGGGAGAAAGCGGTGGTGAGCTATAAACCGTACAGTAAACAGCTGTTGGGATAACTGGTAACTATGGAGAGCTCAGACTATGTAATTGGAGTGAAAACTGCTTCCAATGAGATGCGTCAAATCTCCCCCTGCTCAGTCAAACATTATAGGAGGTAAATACTTTTAAAAGTAAACTATACTGTACTACAGTTGTAAGAATCTCAGGAAAAAATCAAAGCTGCATTTTCTTAAATTTTATACATTGTGTTTTCTAGTTTAGGAACTGATAAAATAATATGCAAAAGCAAAATACTGCAGCCGCTGGAAATCTGAAATAAAAACAGAAAATGTTGGAAATACTCAGCAAGTCACGAAAGATCATCGACCCAAAACTCTGTTTCTCTCTCCACAAATGCTGTCTGACCTGCTGAGTATTTCCAGCATTTTCTGTTTTAATACATAATAAGCAAAGTTTGGAAGTCTGTTTTTAAAAGACAGAGGCCACGAAATTCGGCTCTTTTGCGCCTCTGGGGGCGCTAACGGGGTGCAAAGGGCTTATTGGCTGGACGGGGGCACTAGCGCCCCCATAGAAATTCGGCAGGGTGCTACTGAGGCGCTAGCCGAAAGCGCCGCACCCCCGCCGGTAGCGCCCCGGGCCGCTGCACCGCCGGCGATGATGTCATCATCGTGCTCCGCGACCCCTTACTGCCCCGCAACAGAAATTCGGCTGAGCCAGGCCAACCTCCGTTCGCGGGGCGCTACTTAAAGGGAGGTGTGGCCGCGACGCACGCCGCCATTTTTTTTGGCCCGACCTCTAGGTCGGCCTTCCGTGGCGACCCTTGGCATGGTCCGTGGCCGCCATCGCGCAGACTGCCACCGCGTCTCAGTGCCGGCTGCAGACACGGCACCACGCCGCCCTGGTGGGCTAGTGTGGGCCATTGGAGGCCCTGCAGGGCTCGCAGCGTCCCTCCCCTTTAACAGCGCTACCATGCTTTGCGCCCCCGACACTGCCCCGAGATGGTAAGCCGAATTTAACAGCCGGGGCGGTACTTCCACGCCGGGCGCTAAATCTCCGGCGATAATGCGGATACTGCCCCCAAACGGGGCGTAACCGAATTTCGCCCCCTTAACACTATATTCTCACCAAGAATTCTTCAAAAGTCTGCTGTTGTTAAAAATGTTGAACTCTCTTCTGCACCATTTAAATAAGTAAACACCTGACCAAGAGGTTCATGTTCCCCTTTTTAAAAAATATTTATTTCCATTGATGTCTCATGCAACGTTTTAAGGACACCTATGCCAGTCTTTACGTGATGTTTCCAGTCACAGTCCCTCCAGATCTGAGCCTGTGCTTTAAAAACCACTCACCAGGGAGTGAATGCCCTGTGCGATCTGCAGGCTCGTGGACTGTCACTGCTAGCTGCAAGATGGTACATCCCCCTGCCCATCCCCCTCCAGCACCGTAGTGGAGCACAAACCTCCACCCAGCAACCATCTGGGTGAAAGATCTGTGGAGCTATGGCAACCAGAAAAGGTGGGAGTACCAGACAATGTGTCACCCATCTGTGGACGCCGCACAAGACCCAGACAAATGTCCACGAAAGTAAGAGTGGAGTCGTGGACAAACAAATGCCTCGTCACCTGCCACAATGCACAATGCTCCAACCCTACAAGGGCCATCAGCGGACTCGACAGCAAAACCCAGGAGCCGTCACCAAATGATCCGACACAGCACATTGCCCGAGAACGGCGCACCGAGCCTTCAGACGCGACCTTCGGCCGGAAGGAGCGCTGGAAGGAGCGCGTTGCACAAGAGATTCTCCGCTCTGCTCATGGTAATCAGCAGGAAGCACCAAAATACCGATGCTGCCTGCGCTCTACTTGTAGGCGGCCGTTAGCCTTGGCCTGCAGTGTCACCAACCATTTTTCAGCCTAATCGAATTTCTAGGCCACTATCTCTGGATTGTTACCTGAGCCGCATGCAAATTGGTGTAGGGATCAGCAGATTAGAGAGGTGAACACGTGGCTGAAGGAGTGGTGTGGGAAAGAGGGGTTCCATTTCTTGGGACACTGGCACCAGTACAGGGCCAGAAATGAACTGTACTGTTGGGATGGGCTCCAGCTGAACCGGGCTGGGACCAGGGTTATAGCGGAAAGGATAAATAGGGCAGGACTTTAAACTAGTAAATGGGAGGGAGAGGGCTCAAGTGGAAATGGTAGTATAAATAATAATTCTAAAACAAACAAAAGAGAAGAGAGTAGAGTAAGGTTTAGAAATTCATTATAGCCCAGGAATGGGCAGTATAATTAGAAAGGTTGGAGAATTAGCACTAATGCTTTAGCCTGCACACAAAATCAATTCTCACTGCTCAAAGAAATGATTGGAGTGCTAATTCAAGTCTTTAAGCCCAAGCTCATTGGCGTTACATTCAAAGGGTAGACCAATATCAGGTGCAGTCTAATCGCAAGTCATGATTGCCACAGGCTTTTTCCAGTTCTTAAAGGGGAGGTTCATTGATGCTGCAGAACCTCATTCTCAGCATTTCTGGCTATGCAGCTGTCTCAGCAAGCAGACGCAGGACAAGGAAAAGGAACTGGAGGACTGAAGCAGCTGTACTCATGGCAGATCCATGCCCCAGGGAGAGAGCCTGCAGATTCTGCGATCAAGCGTTGGAGGTGTTGGTGTTTGCTGAGGAAAGACGCAGTGCGGTGCTCTACCCGACAAGTGGCAGGAGGCCCTTGCCACAAGTCTTCCACACCATGTGGAGGGAGGTAGCGCAGCACGTCTTGGGCAGCACTGTGGTCCCCAGGACCCACACACAATGCAGGAAGAAATTAAACGGCCTCACTCGGGTGGTCAGGGTAAGTGAATGCTTCAACAAATGCTACATACCACTATCTGCTGCATCCAGGAGGTAAGTGGCTTTAAACCTACCTTCTGGATCCAGGGTCCCTACCTAACCTACCCCCCGTGATCGGAGACCCCCTCACGAGGCCTCCGATCACTTTCATGATGATGAGGCCGGCCACGATTCTCTGGTTGCAGGCCCTGGTCCTCCGCCCCCCCCCCCCCCCACCGATGCCCGATCACATACCATCGCCTGCCGATCCCCTGCCAATCCTGCAACCCCCGCCAATCCTCTCTCCCCCCCTCCCGATTACCAACCCCTGCCAATCCTCTCTCCCCCCCTCCCGATTACTGACCCCCCCCTCCTGATTGCAGACCCCCCCTCCCATGATCCCTCCGCCGGACTGACCACTCGCAACTGAGGCCTACCCACCCGCAGCCAGCCAGCCTCTCAAGCCAGGAAACCAAGGCCTCACATTCAAATTAGGCCCTGCTGATAAAATCAGCAGGGCATCCGGGAAACCCGCCTCGGACAACCCCCCCCCACCCCCAACCCACCTCCCCGAAGAAAATTCTGGTCTGTGGTTGAAAGGGTGAAATGCAAAACAGCTACTAAGATTTTAAATTTAAGTAAGGCTGACTTCAACAGGATGAGGCAGAGACTGTCCACAGTAAACAGAGCAAAATTGTGAATGGATAAAATGACAGAAGATAGTGGGAGGTGTTCAAAAAATAATTTAACGTGATACAGAACTAGTTTATCCCCCTAATGGGCAAGAGCTCTACTTGCCAAAAAAACCCAGCCATCGATGACAAATAGATAAGGGACAACATAACACTAAAAGGAAAAGCATACAAAACTGCAAAAAATAGCACAGATCCTGGTGACTGGGAGCAATACAAAGAACAACAAAGGCTGACAAAACAGAAAGTAAGAGTATGAAAAGAAACTTGCAAGGGATATAAAAAAAATACAATTATATTATGAAAAAGAGGGATGTCAGGAGCAATGTGTGCCCCTTGAAAACTGAGAACGGTGATTAATGTAAATGATATCAGGAAATGGCAGACATGTTGAATAATTACTTTGCATCAGTATTTACAGTAGAGGAAGAGGACAGCATGCTGGACATCCCAAGGAAACTAATATTGAATCAGGAGCTGGGACTTACCAAAATTAAGGTAAGCAAAATAACAATAATGAAGAAAATAATGGCACTAAAGAGTGACAAATCCCCAGGACCAGCTGGTTTCCATCCCAGGGTTTTAAAGGAAGGTGAGAACATTGCAGATGCCCTAATTATAATCTTCCAAAGTTCTTTCGATTCAGGGACCGTTTCTTCAGATTGGAAAATTGCACATGTCACTCCACTACTTAAGAAAGGTGAGAGGGAAACCAGGGAATTATGGACCAGTTAGCCTAACATCTGTTGTCGGGAAATTACTAGAGTCTATAATTAAGGATAGAGTGACTGAACACCGTGAGAATTTTCAGCTTATCAGAGAGAGCCAGCATGGATTTGTAACGGGTAGGTCATGCCTGACGAACCTGATTTATTTTTTTGAGGAGGTGACTAAAGTAGTGGACAGGGGAATGTCTATGGATGTCATTTATATGGACTTCCAGAAGGCATTCAATAAAGTTCCTCATAAGAGAGTTAGCTAAAGTTGAAGCTCATGGAATTGAAGGCAAATTATTGACCTGGTTAGGAAATTGGCTGAGCGGCAGGAGACAGAGAGTAGGGATAATGGGCAGATATTCTAATTGGCAGGATGTGACTAGTGGTGTCCCACAAGGATCTGTGTTGGGGCCTCAACTATTCACTGTATTTACTAACGACTTAGCTGATGGGACAGAGCCACATATCCAATTTTGCCGATGATACAAAGATAGGCGGCATTGTAAGCAGCGTAGGTGGAAGCATAAAATTACAAAGAGATATTAATAGATTAAGTGAATGGGCAAAACTGTGGCAAATGGATTTCAAAGTAGGCAAGTGTGAGGTCATCCACTTTGGACCTAAAATAGATAGATCAGAGTACTTTCTAAATGGTAACAAGCTAGAAACAGTGGAGGTTCGAAGAGACTTGGTGGTCCATGTACATAGATCATTAAAATGTCATGGACAGTTACAGAAATAATCAAAATGGCTAATGGAATGCTGGCCTTTATATCTAGAGGATTAGAATACAAACTGGTAGAAGTTATGCTACAGCTATACAAAGCCCTGGTTAGACCACAACTGGAGTACTGTGAGCAGCTCTGGGCATCACACCTTAGGAAGAATATATTGGCCTTGGAGGGAGTGCAGCAAAGATTTACCAGAATTGTACCTAGACTCCAAGGGTTAAATAAAAAAGGAGAGATTACACAAACTAGGGTTGTATTCCCTGGAATTTAGAAGGTTAAGGGGTGATTTAAGCAAAGTTTTCAAGATATTAAAGGGAATTGATAGGGTAGATAGAGAGAAATTATTTCTGCTGGTTGGGGATTCTAGGACTAGGGGACATAGCCTAAAAATTAGAGCCAGGCCTTTCAGGAGTGAAGTTAGGAAACACTTCTACACACAAAGGGTGGTAGAAGTTTGGAACTCTCTTCCGCAAATGGCAATTGATGCTGGGTCAATTGTTAATTTTAAATCTGAGATTGATAGATTTTTGTCAACCAAAGATATTAAGGGATATGGGGCAAAGGCGAGTATATGGAGTTAGATCACAGATCACCCATGATCTCAATGAATGGCGGAACATGCTTGAGGGGCTGAATGGCCTACTCCTGTTCCTATGTTCCTGTTGACCATCCCTAGTTGCCCAGAGAAGGTGGTGGTGGTGGGCCTTCTTCCTGAACCACTGTGTGTAGCGACTTGTTATGCCACTTCAGAGGGACAGTTAAGATTCAATCACGTTGGTGTGGGACTGGAGTCACATGTAGGCCAGACTGGGTAAGGATGGCAGATCTCCTTCCCTTTAGGACATTAATGAAACAGTTGGGATTTTATGACAATCTTTTTTATTGATACTAGCATTTTACTTCCAGATTTTTAAAGCCTGAATTCAAATTCTCAAACTACCATGGTGGGATTTGAACTATGCATTATTTGCCCAGACCTCTAGATTACTAGTCCAGTAACATAACCACTACAATGCCATATGTATAATCGGGATAGTCCAATAAGGTTGTCCCTCCGGTAGTGTAAATCCAGTGTTGATCAATGGCAGCAGTAGTGTTATATCAAGAGACAAATTAATAGATCAATACTGTTTTGTTTTTCCAATGTGGCAGTGAGAATGTTGCTATTGTGAGGTATGAGATATAAAAATGGAAATCTGAAACATAAGCCAAAAATGCGGGTCTCCTCGGGATCTGTATAGTTCTGATGAAGGATTAAAGCCAAAATATTAACATGTCATTTCTCTTTACAGATGCTGATGAACATGCTGTATATTTCCAACATTTTCTGTATTTGGTTGATGGGAAGAAAAAGAAATAATTTGCATCTATATAGCAACTTTCACATCCTCAGGATGTCCCAAAGCACTTCACAGCCAGTGAAGTACTTTGGAAGTGTTGTCACTGTTGTGATCTGTGCAGATGTGGCAGCTGAATTGTGCACAGCAGGGTGCCACACACAGCAATGAGGTAAATGACCAGATAATCTTTTTTTGAAGGATAAATGTTGGTCAGTACACTCGGAGAACTCACCGGCTTTTCTTCAAATAGTGCCATTGGACCTGACACTGAGCAGGGCCTTGGTTTAATATCTTGGGTTAGAAATTGGTATGCATTGAGCCCATTTTTCACCTGTAAAATGAGCACAAAGTAGACCCATTTTGCTGTAGGGCCCAATCTGTGCAGGTGTTGGTTCCACTGCCAAATTCGCAGAACCCAAGGTCTTAGGCCCCTTCATATGTAAATGAGAGGCCTAAGGGCCTGTTAAAGGACCCCTTTCACAATTGGTCACCTCATGAGGTGGCCCGAAATTGACGTCTCCCGAAATTGATGCTTTCCATTGGGAAAGCTGCCTAAGGAGGTAAGACTAGTACCAGCAGCTCCTCCCGAGTAATTAAATAAGGTTCTAGGACCAAGTGGCAAATGGAATTCAATCCGGAGAAGTGTGAGGTAATGCATTTGGGGAGGGCTAACAAGGCAAGGGAATACACAATAAATGGTAGGATACTGAGAAGTGTAGAGGAATATACGGACCTAGGAGTGCATGTCCACAGATCACTGTAAGTAACAGGACAGGTAGATAAGGTGGTTAAGAAGGCATACGGGATTCTTTCCTTTATTAGTCGAGGCATAGAATATAAGAGCACAGAGGTTATGCTTGAACTGTATAAAACACTAGTTAGGCCACAGCTAGAGTACTGCGTGCAGTTCTGGTCACCATATTACAGGAAAGATAGAAACATAGAAGATAGGAGCAGGAGTAGGCCATTCGGCCCCTCGAGCCTGCTCCGCCATTCAATGCGATCATTGATGTGATTGCACCAGAGAGGGTACAGAGGAGATTTACGAGGATGTAGCCAGGACTGGAGAATTTTAGCTATGAGGAAAGATTGGATAGGTTGCGATTGTTTTCTTTGGAACAGGGGAGGCTAAGGGGAGTCTTAATTGAGGTGTATAAAAGTATGAGGGGCCTAGATAGAGTAGCTAGGAAGTACCTATTTCCCTTAGCAGAGAGGTCAATAACCAGCGGCATAGATTTAAAGTAATTGGCAGAAGGATTAGAGGGGAGTTGAGGAGAATGTTTTTCACCCAGAGGGTAGTGGGGCTCTGGAACTCACTGCCTGAAAGGGTGGTAGAGGCAGAAACTGTCATTGCATTTAAAAAGTACTTGGATATGCACTTGAAGTGCCGTAACCTACAGGGCTACAGACCAAGAGCTGGAAAGTGGGATTCGGCTGGATAGCTCTTTTTTGGCTGGCATAGACATGATGGGCCAAATGGCCTCCTACTGTGCCGTAAATTTCTATGATTCTACGATTCCATGACCAATGCTGTAAAGCAATATGTAGAGCGAATAGGGTGTTAGGGTGTATTTAGGAACATATGAAGATAGGAACAAGAGTAGGCCAATCAGCCACTCAAGCCTGTTCCGTCATTCAATTAGATCATTGCTGATCTATATCTTAACTCTGTCTACTGAAGCAGCCAAGGAGGAGCGGACCTAACTGGGAACCGGAGCAGAGGCAAGTAAATAAAGAGCGTGGTCGGAGAGGGGCCTGAACTCACAGCGAGTAGCCGAGGAGGAGCGGACCTAACTGGGAACCAAAGCAGAGAGGGAAAAAAAATCCAGGAGTGACATCACAAGACAGCTGGTAACTGATTGGTTGGTAAAGGTCACATCGGTTTTTTATGCTCTTCAAGTTAGGGACCGGGGAGTGAATGTCCACCGGTCCCTGTAAGTAGCAGGGCAGGTAGATGAGGTGGTTAAGAAGGCATACGGGATACCTTCCTTCATTAAGTAAAATAGCTCATTAGGGATAAAGCAGGAGCTAGGAGATTAGTAACTGTTAATACTATGTTAAATTAGTAACTGTTAATACTATATTAAATTTTGTGACTGTTAATAATATATTATATAAATAACTTGAATTAGATACATCTTAGTCTTAAGTTTCTGTAAAGTTAGTTAATAGTCGAATAAATAAAGGCACAGCAGGGCAGCTCATTCCCGCGTAATGCGCATCGTGTGCCATGTGGGAAATCCAGGACGCTTCCCGTGAGCTGGACAAACATGTGTGCAGGAAGTGTCGTCAGCTGGAGGAGCTCGAGCTCCGGGTTTCGGAGCTTGAGCAGCAGCTGGCATCACTGCGGTGCATCCGCAAGGCTGAGAGCTTCGTGGACAGCATGTTTCAGGAGGTGGTCACCCCGCAGCTAAGGAGTGTGCAGGCAGAGAGGGAATGGGTGACCGCCAGACAGAAGAAGAGGACCAGGCAGGTAGTGCAGGAGTCCCCTGAGTGCATCTCGCACTCCAACCAGTATTCTGTTCTGAGTACTGGTGAGGGCGATGGTTCCTCTGGGGAGTACAGCCAGAGCCAAGTCCACGGCACCACAGGTGGCTCAGCTATACAGGGGGGCAGGAGGAAGAAAGGGAAAGCAATAGTGGTAGGGGATTCGATAGTTAGGGTAGCAGACAGGCATTTCTGTGGCCGCAGACGTGACTCCAGGATGGTAAGTTGCCTCCCTGGTGCCAGGGTTAAGGATGTCACCGAGCAGCTGCAGAACATTCTGAGGAGGGAGGTTGAGCAGCCAGAGGTCGTGGTCCATATCGGTACCAACGACATAGGTAGAAAGAGGGATGAGGTCCTGCAGGCAGATTTTAGGGAGCTAGGAGAGAGATTAAAAAGCAGGACCTCAAAGGTAGTAATCTCTGTATTACTCCCGGTGCCACGTGCTAGTGAGTATAGAAATAGGAGGATAGAGCAGATGAATGCGTGGCTGGAGAGATGGTGCAGGAGGGAGGGCATCAGATTTCCGGGGCATTGGGGCTGGTTCTGGGGGAGGTGGGACCTGTACAGGCCGGACGGGTTGCACCTCAACAGAGCCGGTACCAGTATCTTCATGGGGAGGTTTGCTAGTGCTGTTGGGGAGGGTTTAAATTAAGTTGGCGGGGGACGGACACCAGGAAGTAGCATTAGAAAGAAGAAACAAAGGACATAAAGGATTGGGAGAGATGGATAGCACTAAAGTAAGAAATAGTAAGGTATTAGGTGAGGTCAGACTAAGAGAGAACACAGGATGGTCTAAGATAGGTTTACAGTGTATGTCTGTGAATGCACGAAGCATAGTAAACAAGGTTGGTGAGCTGTAGGCGCAAATAGCCAAATGGGAATATGATGTTGTGGCAATAATGGAGACCTGGCTCAAAAAAGCGCAGGATTGGGTATTAAATATTCCTGGATATAAGGTGTTCAGGAAAGATAGGGAAGGAAAGAGGTGGTGTGGCAGTATTGGTTAAGGAGAATGTTACAGTGCTGGAGAAAGAGGATGTCCTGGAGGGGTCAGGGACAGAATCTATATAGCTAGAGTTGAGAAATAACAGAGGTGCCATTACACTACAAGGTGTATTCTGTAGGCCACCAACTCGTGGGGAAAATATGGAGGAGCAAATTTGCAGAGAAATTACAGAGAGATGCAAGAACTATAGAGTAGTGATAATGGGGGACTTCAACTATCCTAATATAGACTGGGATAGTAATAGTGTAAAGGGCCGAGAGGGGGAAGAATTTCTGAAGTGTGTTCAGGAGAACTTAATTGATCCAATGAGGAAGGAGGCATTGCTGGATCTGGTTCTGGGGAATGAGGTAGGTCAAGTGGAGCAAGTGTCATTAGGTGAACATTTAAGGAACAATGATCATAGTATCATAAGGTTTAGGTTAGCTATGGAAAAGGACAGGGAGCAATCTAGAGTAAAAATACTTAATTGGAGGAAGGCCAATTTCAGTGGGATCTGGCCCGGGTAAATTGGAATCAAAGATTGGCAGGCAAAACTGTAATGGAACAATGGGCTGCCTTTAAAGAGGAAATAGTTCGGGTACAGTCGAGGTACATTCCCACTAAGGAAAGGTAGGGCAACTAAAGTCAGAGCTCCCTGGATGACGAAAGAGATAGAGAGTAAGATGAAGCAGAAAAAGGGGGTGTATGACAGATGTCAGGTCAAGAATATATCTGAGAATCAGGCTAAATATAGAAAGTTCAGAGGAGAAGTGAAAAAGAAAATAAGAGGGGCAAAGAGAGGGTATGAGAATAGAATGGCAGCTAACATAAAAGGTAATCCAAAAGTCTTCTATAGGCATATAAATAGTAAACGGGTAGTAAGAGGAGGGGTGAGCCAATTAAGGACCAAAAAGGAGACCGACACATGGAGGCAGAGGGTATAGCTAAGATGCTAAATGAGTACTTTGCATCTGTCTTCACCAAGAAGATGCTGCCATACACACAGAGAAGGAGGAAGTAGAGGAGATACTGGATGGGATAAAAATTGATGAAGAGGATGTACCAGAAAGGCTGGCTGTACTTGAAGTAGATAAGTCACCAGGACCAGTTGGGATGCATCCTAGGATGCTGAGGGAAGTGAAGGAAGATATTGCAGAGGTACTGGTCATAATCTTCCAATCCTCCTTAGAAACGGGAGTGGTGCCAGAGGACTAGAGAATTGCAAATGTTACACCCTTGTTCAAAAAAGGGTGTAAAGATAAATCCAGCAACTACAGGCCAGTCAGTTTAACCTCGGTAGTGGGGAAGCTTTTAAAAACAATAGTCAGGGACAAAATTAACAGTCACTTGGACAAGTGTGGATTAATTAAGGAAAGCCAGCACGGATTTGTTAAAGGCAAATCGTGTTTAACCAACTTAATCTTTTTTGATGAGGTAACAGAAAGGGTTGATGAGGGCAATGTGGTTGACATGGTGTACATGGATTTCCAAAAGGGGTTCGACGAAGTGCCACATAATAGACTTGCCAGCAAAGTTAAAGCCCATGGAATAAAAGGGACAGTGGCAGCTTGGATATGAAATTATCTAACTGCGGCTAAATGACAGGAAACAGAGAGGTTTTTTTAAATTCGTTTATAGGATGTGGGTGTCGCTGGCAAGGCCAGCATTTATTGCCCATCCCTAGTTGCCCTTGAGAAGGTGGTGGTGAGCCACCTCCTTGAAACGCTGCAGTCCGTGTGGTAATGGTACTCCCATAGTGCTGTTTGGGAGGGAGTTCCAGGATTTTGACCCAGCGACGATGAAGGATCGGCGATATACTTCTAAGTCAGGATGGTGTGTGACTTGGAGGGGCACTTGGAGGTGGTGGTGTTCCCATGCGCCTGCTGCCCTTGTCCTTCTAGATGGTAGAGGTCGCGGGTTTGGGAGGTGCTGCCGAAGAAGCCTTGGCGAGTTGCTGCAATGCATCTTGTAGATGGTACACACTGCAGCCACGGTACGCCGGTGGTGGAGGGAGTGAATGTTTAAGGTGGTGGATGGGGTGCCAATCAAGCGGGCTGATTTGTCCTGGATGGTGTCGAGCTTCTTGAGTGTTGTTGGAGCTGCACTCATCCAGGCAAGTGGAGAGCATTCCATCACACTCCTTACTTGTGCCCTGTAGATGGTAGAAAGGCTTTGGGGAGTCAGGAGGTGAGACACTCGCCGCAGAATACCTAGCCTCTGACCTGCTCTTGTTGCCACATTATTTATGTGGCTGCTCCAGTTAAGTTTCTGGTTAATGGTGACCTCCAGGATACTGATAGTGGGGGATTCGGCGATGGTAATGCCATTCAATGTCAAGATGAGGTGGTTAGACTCTCGCTTGTTGGAGATAGTCATTGCCTAGCACTTGTGTGGCGCAAATGTTACCTGCCACTTATCAGCCCAAGCCTGAACGTCGTCCAGGTCTTGTTGCATGTGGGCATGGACTGCTTCATTATCTGAGGAGTTGTCAATGGCGCTGAACACTGTGCAGTCATCAGCGAACATCCCCATTTCTGACCTTATGTTGAAGAGAAGGTCATTGATGAAGCAGCTGAGCCTAGGACACTGTCCTGAGGAACTCCTGCAGCAATGTCCTGGGGCTGTGATGATTGACCTTCAACCACCATCCTTTGTGCTAGGTATGACTCCAGCCAGTGGAGCGTTTTCCCCCTGATTCCTATTGACTTCAGTTTTACTAGGGCTCCTTGATGCCAGACTCGGTCAAATGCTGCCTTGATGTCAAGGGCAGTCACTCTCACTTCACCTCTGGAATTCAGCTCCTTTGTCCATGTTTGGACCAAGGCTCTAACGAGGTCGGGAGCCGAGTGGTCTTGGCGGAACCCAAACTGGGCATCAGTGAGCAGGTGCCGCTTGATAGCACCTTCCATCACTTTGCTGATGATTGAGAGTAGACTGATGGGGCAGTCATTGGCCGGTTGGATTTGTCCTGCTTTTTGTGGACTGGACATACCTGGGCAGTTTTCCACATTGTCAGATAGATGCTAGTGTTGCAGCTGTACTGGAACAGCTTGGCTAGAGGCGCGGCTAGTTCTGGAGCACAATAGCCCGGATGTCGTCGGGGCTCATAGCCTTTGCTGTATTCAGTGCGCTCAGCCCTTTCTTGATATCACATGGAGTGAATCGAATTGGCTGAAGACTGGCTTCTGTGATGGTGGGGACCAGGCCGATATGGATCATCCACTCGGCACTTCTGGCTGAAGTTGGTTGCAAACGCTTCAGCCTTGTCTTTTGCACTCACGTGCTGGGCTCCACCATCATTGAGGATGGGGATACTCTTGGAGCCTCCTCCTGTTAGTTGTTTAATGGTCCACCATCATTCACAACTGGATGTGGCAGGACTGCAGAGCTTTGATCTGATCCGTTGATTGTGGGATCGCTTAGCCCTGTCTATAGCATGCTGCTTCTGCTTTTTAGCATGTAGTCCTGTGTTGCAGCTTCCCCAGGTTGGCACCTCATTTTTAAGTATGCCTGGTGCTGCTCCTGGCATGCTCTTCTACACTCCTTATTGAACCAGGGTTGGTGGTAATGGTAGAGTGAGGGATATGCCAGGCCATGAGGTTACAGATTGTGGTGGAATACAATTCTGCTGCCCCACAGCGCCTCGTGGATGCCCAATTTTGAGCTGCTAGATCTGTTCTGAATCTATCCCATTTAGCACGGAGGTGGTGCCACACAACACAATGGAGGGGGTTCTCAGTGTGAAGACAGGACTTCGTCTCCACAATGACTGTGCTGGTGGTCACTGACAGATGCATCTGCAACAGGTAGATTGGTGAGGACAAGTAGGTTTTTCCCCTCGTGTTGGTTCACTCACCACCTGTCGCAGGCCCAGACTGGCAGTTATGCTGCCGAGCCACTCTTGGTGATGGACATTGAAGTCCCCCACCCAGAGCACATTCTGTGCCCTTACTACTCTCAGTGCTTCTTCCAAGTGGTGTTCGACATGGAGGAGTACTGCTTCATTAGCTGAAGGAGGGCGGTAGGTGGTAATAAGCAGAAGGTTTCCTTGCCCATGCTTGACCTGAAGCCATGAGACTTCATGGGGTCCAGAGTCAATGTTGAGGACTCACAGGGCCACTCCTTCCCGACTGTATACCACTGTGCCAGGACATACCCCAGGGATGGTGATGGAGGATTTTGGGACATTGGCTGAAAGGTATGATTCTGTCAGTATGACTTTGTCAGGTTGTTGCTTGACTAGTCTGTGGGACAGCTCTCCCAATTTTGGCACAAGTCCCCAGTTGTTGGCTGGGATGCGTGTGCCATTGCCATGTCCGTAGCCGGTGCCGAAGCCGAAGTCAGGTGGTCCGTCCGGTTTCATTATTATTGTTATTATTTTGTTTTGTAGCAGTTAGTTACAACTGAGGGACTTACTAGGCCATTTCAGAGGGCAGTTAAGAGTCAACCACATTGCTGTGGGTCTGGGGTCACATATAGGCCAGACCAGGTAAGGACAGCAGATTTCTTTCCCTAATGGACATTAGTGAACCAGATGGGTTTTTACGACAATCCGATAGTTTCATGGTTAGCATTACTGATACTAGCTTTTTATTCCGATTTATTTAATTAACTGAATTTAAATTCCCCAGCTGCTGTGGTGGGATTTGAACTCACGTCGCCTGGATCACTAGTCCAGGCTTAACTGGATTACTAGCCCAGTGACATTACCACTACACTACCATTCCCAGAGTAGTGGTGAATGGTTGTTTTTCAGACTGGAGGAAGGTATACAGTGGTGTTCCCCAGGGGTTGGTTCTAGGACCACTGCTTTTCTTGATATATATTAATCACTTGGATGTGGGTGTACAGGGCACAATTTCAAAATTTGCAGATGACACAAAACTTGGAAGTATAGTGAACAGTGAGGAGGATAGTGATAGACTTTAAGAGGGCATAGACAGGCTGTTGGAATGGGCAGACACATGGCAGACCATGACGATTCTGGAGACCCTGGCTGTTATGTACTGAAGGGCTCCTCCAGATCTGTCAAGATATCTGAAGGGCATTTTCAGCATGTCTATTGTCTGCTTTATGACACATCTGGTGTAAATGTGGCTTTCATTATATCTCTCCTCAGCCTCAGTACTTGGCCTCCTCAAGGGTGTCATGAGCCATGTCTTCAGTGGATAGCCCTTGTCTCCAAGCAGCCAGCCGGAAAGTCTGTTTGGAGGAGTGAAGAGCTGAGGGAGGGTGGACTGGCGCAGGACGAAAGAGTCGTGGCAGCTGCCAGGAAATTTGGTGCACACATGCATGATGATCTTCCTATGGTTGGAGACGAGCTGCACATTGAAGGAGTAGAAGCCCTTGCGGTTGACAAAGACTCCTGGATGATGATGGGGTGCCCTGATGGCCACATGTGTGCAGTCGATGACACCCTGCACCCGTGGGAAGCCAGCCAGAGTGGCAAAGCTGAGCGCCTGTTCAGTAACAGTTTCTTCTTCAGTGGCAAAGTTGATATAATTGGCTGACTTGTCAAACAGGGCATCGGTGACCTGTGTGATGCATTTGTGGGATGCCGACTGCGAGATGTCACAAATGTCTGCTGCAGATCCCTGGAAGGAGCCTGAGGTGAAGAAGTTGAGGATGCTGGTGACTTTGACAGCCACTGGTAAGGCATGTCCACCAGGTCCTCTGGGCTGCAGGTCTTGCTCCAGCAATCTGCAAATGTCTGCGACGACCTGGCGCGATAGCTGGAGCTTCCTTTGGCACTGCTGCTCAGTCATGTTGAGGAAGTTCATCCTCTGTCTGTATACCCTGTGTTGTGGGTATCGCTTCCAGCACGGTGCAGCCCTGCGCTGATGCCCTCTATCAGGTGGTTGAGGAGAAGGTCGGTGGTGTTGTTGTTGCTGCTGCTGGTGTGCCTGGTGCTGCTGGTGTTGGGGCTCATCGTGGTCCAATTCTGAGGACCAAGGTGAGACCATATAAATGGCACCCATGCTTATGTAATAGATGGTAGGTCAAGTAGAGATGACAGAAGCAATCTGTCAATGGTGTGATAGGTTGTATCAATGAGGTGAACTTTGCTGAAAACACTTGCAACTTCTAGAAAGCTAAATCTGTGCTGACAAGGCACTCAGCAACAGCATCTGCCTTAGGAAAGTAACCAGGTGTCATATGGGAGTATTTATTGTGCTTTCCATGCTGTGCACTAATGAGTTGGATCAATGGCCACTGAACTTGCGCCTCAGGTTCACAGACGTGGTTCCTGAGCTGCGTGATTCCCGTGGTCATCCAGGGAATTTGAAAGGTAGGGTTAAAAAGAGGCTTAATGGTCTGACAAGTACCTAATAATGATCTAAACGTTCCCTGGACCTAGTGACAGCTATGGGGTTAATATTTTAAAACTTTAATAGTTGCTATTAGCAAGACTATAAAAATATTTGTGCATTCAAATCCTCCTTTGGCAATATTTGTAGAGGTTTTTTCCATTAGTTTACTTCTGGCACAATCCACTGCTGGACCAACAATACACAGGATTCGAGCTTGGTTCTGACTTTTAAGTAATTCATATTAGGATAGGAACAACTATAGAATTACATTAATATTATTAATAAATTAGTTATCAAAATACATAAAAATCAAACCATGCTTACAAGAAATTAAAGAAAAGCATTACTTGTTTCAGAGCATCTTTTTCTGCATTCTCTGTAATCCCGACTAATTCTACTTCTGTTTCACAGTATTTGCCTCATTCTTTTTTGCCGTTTCTTTCCTGCCGCACTTTTCTCACAAAATTCTTTCTTTTAAGCCTATTGCACTTCTACTGAACTCTCATTCCTGGGCTGCTTTTATTGCCATCGACCCTCTCATTCCTGCCACCCTTATTTTCTCTTGGGTCTATTCTCTCCTTCTTATGATGTTATGCTTATGTCAAATGCAGTACTTGACAAAAAAATATGATTTCTTCCTAGACTTACTCTTTTCCACTGAACTGTCTGTGACTTATTCACTTATCTTTCAGATATACAGACTCCTTTCACTAGGCCTCTGTTGTGCATTTTGGACTTTTCCTGAAAAATCTAAATCCTTACAACAAGCGGCAGCCATGGTAGATATGTCCTGAGAGCATTCTTTGACATATGATCCATCAAGCGGCATTGAAATGTATTGCAAAATTCTTCTGGCACAGTAATACACCAATCTGACCACATTTAGCGAAGCTTATTTCATAGTTTCATAAAACAAGTATAATATAAATAGGATACATCATTGAACTCTATGGTTTGTAGAAAAAAGAAACAGTGGAACAGATCAGCAAAAAACAACCCTTTAGGCTCATTAGTTACCTGACCTAATATAATTTTGTAGTTTATATTTTGGTAACCAGTTGTTTGTATCCTATGTGATGTATTACTTCATATATTATTTTAGATTATGCTTTTCTCCCATTCCATTACTCAGTCAGTTGAGCAGCAGACTTGGTGCAGAATAGAGTTCGAATCCTGGCAGGCTTTGCTCAGCCTTTCATCCTGCCTAGGTGGATAGAATGAGTAGCCATGTCTTAGGATGCAGAGAGTTACTGGTCCTTCCCACACTATTGCAGTATCATCCATCTGCTTAACAATAGAAATGGGGATCAGTGTCCCATTTCATCCCGAATGGGAACTGACCTCTCCAGGCAAGCAAGCAGTCTGTCTGTGTCTGTCGGTCTCTCCTTCAGGTAGGAGGGCCTGGATCATAAGTCTTTTTGTACCCATTGTTAGTGCTATGTTGCATCATTGAAGGTATGCTTATTAGGAGAAAGTTATGTCCTCCAGTAAAATGAGAGCTGTGGGATAATGATGAGCCCCATTTTGAAGTCTGACAAAGGACAAATGAAATTTAATATAAAGGATAGATGAGCTGCAATGGTAGTTGAAGCTAAAATTGGGATTCAAGTTCAGGATTTTTAAATAGCTTAAGGATCTATCTTTGGAAATATCAGGCCACTCGGTTAAGATAGCGAAATCCAGGATCCAAGGTAAAAAAGAGTCTATAGGTAATGACAGAAAATAAAGGAGAAAAATGAAGGCAAACTAATCAATAGAAAGCCTCAGGCTGCTCAGTGGGCTACGTCAATGGGCAGCACTCGGTTTCCCTTTGTTGGTGCTTCTTTCTAACACCATGTTTTCTAACATTCTAAGCTGAGCATTTAGTGTACCTTTATAAAGCCTGACACTTCATTCTAGTTGTCAGGATTTTATACTGTCACTCACAGTTTATATAGATGTCCATTTTGTGTAACAGATTGCATACTTTCTGAAGAACATTATAAAATGTATCTTCTGGAAAACAAATAATGTTGAATTGAAAATGATGGGGTTGACTTTAACCCTACTAGCCTGGAGGACACCGGGCAGGTGGGCAGTTTAAAAAAAAGAAGTTTACTTACTTGCTCAGATCCCGAACACTTTTGATTTTAACCTGCAGGGTATTGGAGGCAGATGAGGCATGTGGGAGCCTCGTAAATTTATGCAAATCGAGATCCTATTAGGTCAGTAGGACTCCGATACAGTTTTAACTGGGGTCTGAGTGGGGAAGCCCGCTAGACAGAAGCAGGTCTGACGACAGAAGAGGCCCTGTGAGGTACGTCTAAAACTTTCCTTGGTGGAGCCAGGAGGAGGAGGGGGAGTGCTCCTCCAGGCCCCACAAGGAAAGTTGTGGCCTCCCCTGCCCCGGACTTCCCCCACCTTCCCTCCCACAAGACCTGCCGGAAGCCCCCTCTCTGCCACTTACCTGGAAGCCAGTATTTAAATGAGGCCAGGGAGTTAAAATACCCTGGGCCTGATATTTAGACCAGCGAGTGCGTTTTGCACTTTCCTTGTGCCCTGCCCACCCTAAACCTATTTTGGGTTAAAATTGACCCCTAACTTATTCAGAACAGATGAATCTTTTTGTACATGTATGGTATCCTTTCCAACACTGAGATAACACAAATGACTTGAAACAGGTGAAAGGCATGACACGTCCTCTTTATGAGCATCAGAGGCTTTAGGGTGTCAATTCACATTAAATGTGTAAAGTGCTCATACATAGTTACCACTGTTGCTATGAAGGAAATTCCATTAACTGCTGGTAATTTAAAGTCATTTTTTGTGCTAAAATTATGTGTGCAATAATTTGAATTAAGCAATGTAAATAACACATCAATGTGGGAAATTAGGACTAAAAAAATCTGAATTAGATGATTTTAATTAAGCAACTTTGAATTAAGAGGAGTAGACTATAAATGTAGCCATCCCATTGCATGCAAATTGCAGTGGGGCATCCTAATTACGTCAACAACCTCAAAATTACCCATTTAATATTTGTAAATGCGTGTAGCGGTCTCAATGCCGGTGGAAAGTTTGTACTATAAACTGGAAGATTGGTGTATAAATATGCTCTCAGTGCCTGCCACTGTGCAGTTTCTTAACATTGATTCCTTCATCCACAGTTTCATGTCATGTTTAAAGCTGCTGTTGCCTACAAGCTGTGCATAATTTTTTGTTAAATGTTATCTTTTCTCATTTTGGATGGAAATTAAAGCCTTATGTCCCATCTCCATTCCCCATTTATGTTCTCCTCATTTTTTTCATTATTCGTTCCTGGGATGTGGGCGTCACTGGCAAGCCTTCTTGAACCGCTGCAGTCCGTGGGGTGAAGGTACTCCCACAGTGCTGTTAGGGAGGGAGCTCCAGGATTTTGACCCAGCGACGATGAAGGAATGGCGATATATTTCCAAGTCAGGATGGTGTGTGACTTGGAGGGGAACTTGGAGGTGATGGTGTTTCCATGCGCCTGCTGCCCTTGTCCCTCTAGGTGGTAGAGGTCGCTGGTTTGGGAGGTGGTGTCGAAGAAGCTTTGGCGAGTTGATGCAGTGCATCTTGTAGATGGCACACACTGCAGGCACAATGCGTCGGTGGTGGAGGGAGTGAATGTTTAAGGTGGTGATGGGGTGCCAATCAAACGGGCTGTTTTGTCCTGGATGGTGTCGAGCTTCTTGAGTGTTGTTGGAGCTGCACTCATCCAAGCAAGTGGAGAGTATTCCATCACACTCCTGAGTTGTGCCTTGTAGATGGTGGAAAGGCTTTGGGGAGTCAGGAGGTGAGACACTCACTGCAGAATACGCAGCCTCTGTCCTGCTCTTGTTGCCACAGTATTTATGTGGCTGGTCCAGTTAAGGTTTTGGTCAATGGAGACCCCAGGATGTTGATGGTGGAGTATTCAGCAATGGTAATGCCGTTGAATGTCAAGGGGCGGTGGTTAGACTCTCTCTTGTTGGAGATAGTCATTGCCTGGTACTTGTGTGGCGCGAATGTCACTTGCCACTTATCAGCCCATGCCTGAATGTTGTCCAGGTCTTGCGCTTGCAGTCATAGACTGCTTCATTATCTGTGGAGTTGCGAATGGTGCTGAACACTGTGCAATCATCAGCGAACATCCCCACTTCTGACCTTATGATGGAGGGAAGGACATTGATGAAGCAACTGAAGATGGTTGGGCCTAGGACACTGCCCTGAGGAACTCCTGCAGCGATGTCCTGGGGCTGAGATGAATGACCTCCAACAACTACAACCATCTTCTTTTGTGCTAGGTATGACTCCAGCAAATGGAGAGTTTTCCTCCTGATTCCCATTGACTTCAAATTTACTAGGGCTCCTTGATGCCAGACTCGGTCAAATGCTGCCTTGATGTCAAGGGCAGTCACTCTCACCTCACCTCTGGAATTCAGCTCTTTTGTCCATGATTGGACCAAGGCTGTAATGAGGTCTGGAGCCGAGTGGTCCTGACGGAACCCAAACTGAGCATCATATAACTAAAGATTTTTTTATATAATAAACTAATTCCAGGTAGAGATGCCAACTTGTGAGGAGTTCCACAGTAGAAAATGCATTTGCTTGCAGAATAGAGATCTGGATCGTGTGAATTTACCATTTGTGGTCATTGTTGACTAACTGATGTGTGGTAAATTGCCAGAACATGTCTTGATGTAATTATTAGCATAAGAATTGCCTGTTGTTATCGTACACTAGTTAGAACACTGACCTTTAACCTCTACAATGAGTTTGAATCTAACCCTGAATGTTATGTGACAGTCTCTTATCTCAATGTACTCCTACTAAACGTTTGACTTCGAAACTGCCATCATCACCGTCCTTTTCAAAAAGCCCATCCTTGAACCTTCCCTCCTCGCTAACTAGCACCCCATCTCCAATGTACCAGGCTTCTCCAAGGTCCTTGAAAATGTTGTCGTCTCTCAGATCCCTGTTTGAATCCATCCAATCAGATTTCCACCCCTCCCACAGCACTGAAATGGCCCTAACCAAAGTAATGAACTACATTTTATTTGACTGTGACCATGGTGCATTATCCCTCTCATCCTCCTTGACCTCTGTGCTGCCTTCAACAATGCCTCTCCTCCATTGTCCAGGTTCCACTCTTACCTATCCCATAGAGGCCAGAGTATCTCCAGCAATGGCTTCTCTTCCCACCCCCATACTGTCACTTCAGTAGCTCCCCAAGGATCCGTCCCTGGCGTCCTCCTCTTCTCATCTACATTACTGTACCTTGGCAACATTACCTGCAAACCTAGGGTCAGCTTCCACATGCATGGTGATAACACCCAGCTCTATCTTTCCACCACCGCTCTCGACCCTCCCACTGCATCTTTTCTGTCAGACCGCTTGTCCGACACCCAGGCCTGAATGTGCCACACCTCCATCTGAAAATTGTGAAGGCTAAAGCCATCAGCTTTGGCCTGTGGCACAAACTCTGTATCCTTCCCACCTCTTGCAGCAATTGTCTCACACTGAACTGAACTGCTCACAATCTCAGCATCAGTTTGACCCTAAAGTGAGTTTCTGGCCGCATATCTTGTTCGTCAGAAGGACTGCCTAGTTCCACATGTGTGATGTCACCCAGCTCTGCCCATCTGCTATTGAAACGTTCATTTATTATTTTGTCTCCAGACCCGAATGTCCCAAAATTGCAATTGGGGCTGAAGTGGAATCCCAACAAATCTCTAGATCGACAGCCAGAAAATGGTGTGGAACTCTTTTTTTAGCTGCAGCCATTTTCTGAATTATGGGCCATGGGCAGATCTTCCATCATGCACCTTACGTCAAGCAGGGGTGTCTAGAGAATTCCCAGGCAACCCCAGGAATTCCATTTGTTATGCCCTTAAAAGAACTCAGTAGATCAGTAGTACTGAAAGCTGGTGCCAGTCCTTTTCAATTCTTTTGAAAGGGCCCAGAAGCTCAGCAGAGGAAGGTTAACCATTCTTTCCTTGTCCTGCCAAAAGACTGCCTTCAGATCCCAAGACTTTTTCTTTTGCTCTGTGTTCTTCAGCGTACAATGGGCCTCGGGGTACCTCCACTTGAACAGTTATAGGTAACTCCACCTTAGAAGAGCAGATCAGGAGGACACCATTGAAGCTCCCTTGCAGGTGCCAGAAGCCCACCCCACTGCGTTAGTGGTCATGTTGCCGTTTTCAGCCATCACCAGACATACAGCCCACTCCACCACACTTCTGCCAGTGCAGCAGGCTGATCAGAATTTCGGGGCCAGTTACTCCAATATTCTCCTGGCTGGCCTTTCGTTGTCTACCCTCCATAAACATCAACTCATCCAAAACTCTACCTCCTGTATCCTATCCCACACCAAGTCCCACTCGCACGTCATCCCTGTGCTCGCTGACCTACATTGGCTCCTGGTCCCTCGCCACCTCAAATTTAACATTCTCACCCTCGTGTTTAGATTGCTCCATGGCCTCGCCCCTCCATATTTTTGTAACCTCCTCCAGCCCTACACTAGCCATTGCTCTTACCATTAACAGCTGTGCTTTCAGCCACCTAGGTCCAATGTCTGGAATTACCACCATCCCTCCCTAAACCCCTCCACTCTCCACTTCAAAGATGCTACCTTAAAACACACATCTTTCATCGAGCTTCTTGGTCACTCTTCTATTCTGTCCTCCTTTGGCGCAGTCTCCATTTCTCATTACAACTCTGTGAAGCACCTTGTAGTATTTACCTGTTACCAGGAATTTCCTTGGAGCTGCTCCCGCTCCACCACCGTAACTTCACTGGATACATCTGTGGGGTTTCTGCTGCACCACCGGCAAAGTTATGGCAGCGAGCGGGAGCAGCATCGAGGAGATTTTTGGCACATGTTAAAGGGACACTATAAATGCAAGTTGTTGATGTTAGGGGAATGTGACCAATTAGTTAAATGTGTTTCTCATTCAGTGCTGAGTAATGTGCAGTTTCATACTATGAACTCACAGCCAATATGCTAAGACTGCCCAAAATGATTTAATTTTGGGCATTCTGAGCATAGTGGCTGAGAGGTCACAGTATGAAACTGCACAAAGTTCAGCACTGAATGAGAAACACATTCTATTAATTGGTCGCATCATCCTGAATGTTGCAATGGAAGATATTTGTATATCTATCAGTATTACAGTGTTTTAAGGTTTAACATAATTAAGAGCCGTCCTGGGACCAGATATTTTATGTAGAAAGTCTCCTGATTTGGAAGGTCCCTGACACCAATAAAGTAAAGTAGTTTTCATAATCCCATGTTCCTGATGTAATTTGCCTAAAGACCATTATCTGCCTGGTGAGGGGTAGGCAGGGAGGACTAAGCAGGGTCTCTTTGGGACCAAGGTTAGTGATGGAAGATTGGCACTGAGTCAACTGTCCATGGCAGAGTTGATAATCCAATATTTGAGCCAGGTAAGTGAGAACTTGGCTCAGTGGTAACATTGTTACCTCAGCCCCAGTCCAGGACATGAGCACTACTGAAGGACTGGTGCAGTGTCAGAGATGCCATCCTTTTGATAATATGTTAAACCGAGATCCCATCTGTCTATTCAGGTGGACATAAAAGATCTTATGGCACTATTTGAAGAAGAGCAGGAGAGTTCTCCTGATGTCCTGGCCAACATTCATCCCTCAACCAACATCACCGAAACAGATTAGTTGGTGTGTGAAAGACTGATACTTGGATGTTTTTAGTCATAACATGTATAAGTATAAGTGTGAGTGTAGAATAGTGAACTTCACATTAACCAGATATCTATATTCTGTATGACCTGTGATGACTTGTGCATAAAATGATGCTCAAAATGTAACTGCAAAGACAGCCGGGACTAGTCAAGGCTGGTTCTGATAACGGATGGACACACAGCTACACGGCTCTAGGTTGGATGTCTGATAATGGTGAACAATGGTAGAACTGTTAGGCTGGGAGGGGCCGAGATGCTAACCTTAGTCTGAGTGACAATGGTATTTTGACCATTAGAGCCAATTAAAAAAGGTGATTTTGTTAAAAAATCATATATGGACATTGGCCAACCGAACTTTTGATAAGAAATGGGTTAAAACCTCAATACTCAAAGAGCAACTTCACACAGATCTACCGCGAAGAACCAAGAGCGAAGGAACAGACTGAAGACGACGTCACCTGTGTCCGAGAGGTTCCAGAGACCAAGGGCTGCGAGCTACTCATTAAACTATTGCCTGTTGTTAAGTATATTACACTGTAAGCTAAATAAATCTTGATCTATTGCCCAAGTACTACTGGTTGCTATCTATTTTGAGTGTCTCGTCCAAGAACTCTGAGAGATTATTAAGATCTTACATTGACCATTTATCTAATTTGCTGTTTTTGGGACCTTGATGTGTGCAATTGCCTATAAGACAACAGTGACTACTTTTCAAAAGTAATTAATTGGCTGTGAATTGCTTTTGGTCACCCAAAGGATGTGAAAGGTGGTATGTAAATACAAGTTAGTTTGTTCTTTTTAGGTCCACAGTTGATGTGCCTGGTGGCTGGTCAATTAATGGGACCTGGAAGGTGACCTAATCTGTCACTGGGACTGGGATTCTTTCCACTTGACGAGAAATAACCTTGCAAGCTATAGCTTCAACAGGTAGGATAGTCCTGGCTGGACAACTAATGGAAAGTTTTGTGCTTCCAAGCTGTGCGGTTTTAGTTTGATACTCCAGTAGTACCACTGCACACATTTGTCTGGATTTAGGTAAATTAAAACAATCAAAACTCTACCTCTGTGGATTTCTTAGTAGCTTAGTTATGGAGTCTCAAATATGATGCATAGGACTCAGCTGATCATAAACCACAATTACGAGGGAAAGCTATCAAACACTCAAAAGTGTTAAAGGTAGGATTATCCAACAGGTCAGCAGAGCATACGTTCCCTTAAAATTTTTATCCTTGTTCAAAGATGTCACAAAGATGGAAATATAAAATTTATAAATACAGTAGGGTATACTCTTCTGAGTTGGAATTAAGGCACATTGTTGAGATACAGGAAAGGGAGCTTTACTCTTCATGATACGTGCTATATGTGACCTGGTAATGCTTTATGTTGACACTGGGTGCAAAATGTAGAAAGGAATTTCATTCCTCAGCCTAGACATCCTTCACCTTGATGAGCGCACAAAAAAAATCACCAATATAGAAATGACAGTGATATGTTCACACTTTTGCAACGAAGAACATATTTCATTCATGAGCTGTCTGCTGAGCCTGTAAAGCCTTGGGCATTGCTTGCCAATTAGAACCAAGTATTTCCTGGGTCCTGGACACTGGGGTCTCCTCTCCTCCGGTGTAAATCATTAATATCTCCAAACTGGTAAACAGTTGCTACAATATCACCAATTTAGTAAGATGTGCTTCTGAGAGCATTATTTATAATGAACCCAACATAATGCAGTCTTGCTTCACCTCATACTAAATACCACTAGTGAATACTGGAATGTATTAGTGAAACTTGTGCTGAAGCATTATTTGTACTGTTCCACCCCTTATAATGAGCTCTTAATTAATGGTACTAAGTAATACAGCTGGCCATTAGTGCAGAGCAGATCATCTAAACTGACTGTAAATATCTCATTGGCGACTGCTGAGGCAAATAAGCTATTAGTAATGTTAAATCCACTCAAATGTGAGAGTGCCAGTAACAAAACCAAGGCCCAAACTTCTTATTTGTATTTCTTTGCCTTAAGAATAATTGTGCTAAGAATAACAGATTTAATTTTCAGCAAAAGATATTTTCCCGTATTTAGAACATTCTTTGAAATCGGACCGTAGTACAGTGCGATATTCTTTATCAGGCGGCCCAGCAGGGTGAGCTTCACCAGACTTGGACAGGCCACAGAAAACTGGAAAAAGAGGGACCCCTTCTCCCATCACTCGTGTACACGCCCCCCGCCCCATCTGTTTTGTAATGTAGACATTTGAGTTTTGATGCTATCCATTGAAGATCTGGGGATGGGATCATTATTCTTTCCCTGTCAAGGACATTATCAAGGAAAAGCATAGATAAAAAAGAATGAGAATTAAGTTATTTCGCTTTGAAGCTGTTCAAGCAAATGAAAAAGCCTTGAAGAGAAACTAACAACTTTCTGAACACGCCAAACAGCTGTTGCTAATATTATCCACAGGGGTCCCTTTCCTATTTTTCTGAAGCCTTTATATCCAAGTACAAGATGCTCGCATTCTCCAGCTGCATTTTCTTTATTACATTTCAAGTTTTTTGTCTTTTTGTAATATATGTTTTTGGGACTCGTCTGCTGATCATTTTTAAAATACTTTGTAACTTTTAATAGATATATATATATATATGACAGCAATTATCTTACATAATGCTGCAGTAAGAATCTAGTTTGTATAATTTGCCAGCATTTAGATGTATAACTAGGCCTTGAACCACAAAGGCTATATGGTTCAGCAAATGTTTATGATAGTTATTAAAATTATTAGCTAAATGCTATTTCAAAGCATGTTCAGTAAAACTACTGCTAGAGAATGTAGATTGATTGAGCAGAGTCCTGTGATTATACAATGACCTACATGTAATAATTATTTTGTGTATTTAATTAAGTATGCTGGTCTGTCACAAAGCCACAAATTGTGTATTGATATAACTGTAATGTCATCAATCTGTAATAATGACTTACAGGTTTTACTATAAAGTATTGGGCCACCCGTTTAAACAAGTAGCAATGTTTCCTGTTTATTGTTTGCAATATCAGAATACATGTGTAAAATATACAAGATATGCAACACAAAAATCATCTTTGCTAATTTTATTGAGGGGTGCTGTTGGTTCAGGTATTATAAATCAGAATGTTTCCATAGTGTCTTTCTGGGAAGTCTTCATTTAACATTTCACCAAATCTGCTATTTTTATTTTCCTCTAAGTTTTTGAGGTCACTTATACTTTTTATTCCAGACATTTTTGGCTTCTCTGTTTCAGACTATTCTTGTAGGTAAACCCTCACTGCCTTCATCCCAGAGAGTATCTTCACTTGCCCTGAAAATGGTCACATCATTAATGCATTCCAGGCCATAATTCCTGAGTCCTTTCAGAATGGAATCCACCAGCCGTTGGAAAGTGATGGATGCATTCTAAATTCCGAAAGACATGACTATAAACCTGTACAGCTCTAACGGTGTAGGAAACCTGGAGCGTAAATAGACCCCTGCGTTTAGTGGCACCTGCCAATAGCGATTTGTCAGGTTGACAGATACTTTGCACCTCTGAGCTTCTCAAAGATCTCCTTCATGAGATGCATAGGGTAGGTATCAGCTTGTGTCAGGACATGTAGTTTCCTATAATCTACACAGAACTGCATGATTTTGTGCTCCTTAGTCTTCCAACAGCACTGACAATGCCTTTGGTTAGGCCGCAGTTGGAAATTTGTGTCCGGTTTTGGGCCTCACACTTTAGGAAGGACATCAAGCCAGTGTCGAAGAGATGATAAAATTATACCAGGGATTAAATGATTTAGTTATAAGAGAGATTAGAGAGATTGGGTTCTTTTCATTAGGACAGAGACTTGACAGGTGATCTGATAGAGATATTTAAATTTATTACAGATTTTGATAACATGATTAAATTTATCAATGGGTTGTCTGTTGTGTCTTTTAATGCTTTCATCAAAGGTTTTACTTGAAGATCTCAGCCTCTCCCTGAGTTTGGACTTGATATTTTTGTCCAGAACTGTGACTCTGTGAGCTGAATTTGGATTAGGCAGTCTGAGAATGTACGACAGATTGACTAGTAGTTATTAAAATTATTAAAGCATGTTCAATAAATCTGCTGCTAGAAAATCTAGATTGATTGAGCGGGGTTTAGTCATTATGCAATGACCTACAGCAAACTGCACATATTGTAGCTATTATTTTGTGTAATTTATTAAATATGCTGGTCTGTCAAAAAGCCACAAACTGCATATTGACATAACCATGATGTCATCAATCTCTATTAATAACAACTTACAGGTTCTACTATAAAGTACTGTGCTATTTGTTAAACAATTACCAATGTTTCCAATATGTTTGCAATATCAATACGCGCGCGCAATAAATTTAAGGTATGCAACAGAAAAATCAACTTTGGCGTACAATATATGAGTAATTTCAGATCTGACATACAGTAAGTGTAGCATGCTTGGGAGGAACAGGTGACTTTAGAACTATGGGCCTAGAAATTGGATATAGGTGTGAAATGGGCAGTGTTAAGGCCTAACGATGTTTAAGAGAACAGCAGCATAGTGGTTATGTTTCTAGACTAGTAATTCAGAGGCCTGGACTAATGATCCAGAGATAAATCCCACCATGGCAGCTGGGGAATTGAAATTCAGTTAATTAAATAAATCTGGAATAAAAAGTGATCGGATTGTCGTAAAAACCTATCTGGTTCACTAATGTCCTTTAGGGAAGGAAATCTGCCGTCCTTGCCTGGTCTGGCCTATATATGACTCCAGACCCACAGCAATGTGGTTGAATCTTAACAGCCCTCTGAATGGACTAGCAAGCCACTCAGTTGTAACAAACCGCTACGAAAAACAATAATAAGAATAAAACCGGACGGACCACCCGGCATCGACCTCGGCACCGGTTTCGGACACGACAACGGCACACCCAGCCCAGTCGATCCTGCAAAGTCCTCCTTACTAACATCTGGGGACTTGTGCCAAAATTGGAAGAGCTGTCCCACAGACTAGTCCAGCAACAGCCTGACAGTCATACTCACAGACTCATACCTTTCAGCCAACGTCCCAGACTCCTCCATCACCATCCCTGGGTTTGTCCTGTCCCACCAGCAGGACAGACCCACCAGAGGTGGCGGCACCGTGGTATACAGTCGGGAAGGAGTGGCCTTGGGAGTCCTCAACATTGACTCTGGCCCCCATGAAGTCTCATGGCTTCAGGTCAACCATAGGTAAGGAAACCTCCTGCAGATTACCAGCTACCGCCCTCCCTCAGCTGATGAATCAGTACTCCTCCACGTTGAACACCACTTGGAAGAAGCACTGAGGGTAGCAAGAATGTACTCTGGGTGGGGGACTTCAATGTCCATCACCAAGAATGGCTCGGTAGCACCACTACTGACCGGGCTGGTCGAGTCCTGAAGGACATAGCTGCCAAACTGGGCCTACGGCAGGTGGTGAGAGAACCAACACAAGGGAAAATCGTATTTGACCTCGTCCTCACGAATCTACCTGTCGCAGATGCATCTTTCCATGACAGCATTGGTAGTAGTGACCACCGCACAGTCCTTGTGGAGATGAAGTCCCGTATTCACACTGAGGACACCCTCCATCGTGTTGTGTGGCACTACTACAGTGCTAAATGGGATAGATTCAGAACAGATCTAGCAGCTCAAAACTGGGCATCCATGAGGCGCTGTGGGCCATCATCAGCAGCAGCAGAATTGTATTCCACCACAATCTGTAACCTCATGGTCCGGCATATCCCTCACTCTACCACAACCATCAAGCCAGGGGACCAACCCTGGTTCAATGAGGAGTGCAGGAAAGCATGCCAGGAACAGCACCAGGTGTACCTAAAAATGAGATGGCAACCTGGGGAAGCTGCAACACAGAACTACATGCATGCTAAATAGCGGAAGCAGCATGCTATAGACGGAGCTAAGTGATCCCACAATCAACGGATCAGATCAAAGCTCTGTAGTCCTGCCACATCTAATCGTGAATGATGGTGGAAAGTTAAACAATTAACGGGAGGAGGAGTGCCAAGTGGATGATCCATATCGGTCTCCTCCTGCGGTCCCCACCATCACAGAAGCCAGTCTTCAGCCAATTTGATTCACTCCACGTGATATCAAGAAACGGCTGAGCGCGCTGAATACAGCAAAGGCTATGGGCCCTGACAACATCCCGGCTGTTGTGCTGAAGACTTGTGCTCCAGAACTAGCTGCGCCTCTAGCCAAGCTGTTCCAGTACAGCTACAACACTGGCATCATACCGACAATGTGGAAAACTGCCCAGGTATGTCCTGTCCACAAAAAGCAGGACAAATCCAATCCGGACAATTACCACTCCATCAGTCTACTCTCAATCATCAGCAAAGTGATGGAAGGTGTCGTCAACAATGCTATCAAGCGGCACTTACTCACTAATAACCTGCTCACCAATGCTCAGTTTGGCTTCTGCCAAGACCACTCGGCTCCAGGCCTCATTACAGCTTTGGTCCAAACATGCACAAATGAGCTGAATTCCAGAGATGAGGTGAGAGTGACTGCCCTTGGCATCAAGGCAGCATTTGATCGAGTGTGGCATCAAGGAGACCTAGTAAAATTGAAGTCAATGGGAATCAGGGGGAAAACTCTCCACTAGCTGGAGTCATACCTAGCACAAAGGGAGATGATGTGGTTGTTGAAGGCCAATCATCTCAGCCCCAGGACGTCGCTGCAGGAGTTCCTCAGGGCAGTGTCCTAGGCCCAACCATCTTCAGCTGCTTCATCAATGACCTTCCCTCCATCATAAGGTCAGAAGTGGGGATGTTCGCTGATGATTGCACAGTGTTCAGTTCCATTCGCAACTCCTCAGATAATGGAGCAGTCCATGCCCGCATGCAGCAAGACCTGGACGACATTCAGGCTTGGGCTGATAAGTGGCAAATAACATTTGCGCCACACATGTGCCAGGCACTGACTATCTCCAACAAGCGAGAGTCTAACCACCGCCCCATTCTATTCAACGGCATTACCATCGCCAAATGCCCCCACCATCAACATCCTTGGGGTCACCATTGACCAGAAACTTAACTGGACCAGCCACATAAATACTGTGACTACAAGAGCAGGTCAGAGACTGGGTATTCTGCGGCGAGTGTCTCACCTCCTGACTCCCCAAAGCCTTTCCACCATCTACAAGGCACAAGTCAAGAGTATGATGGAATACTCTCCACTTGCCTGGATGAGTGCAGCCGGTGGGACCGCGGGCGGATGATTCCATCCCGGATATCCCGGCCACAAAGAGGCTGTCTGGGATGCATCCTTCCATCTGATTCCTCCTCTTTGGCGTCGTCCTCTTCTGCACCTTCCTCTTCCCTCTGCAAGCGGATGCTGTAAATGTGAAATGACAGCTTAAACTGCTGGAAATACTCAGTTGGTCAGGCAGCATGTCGACCTGAGACATGAATTCTGTTTTTCTCTCCATGGATGTTTCATGATTTGCTGAGTCCAGGACAGTCACTCTCACTTCATCTCTGGAATTCAGCTCTTTTGTGCTGAGTATTCGCAGCATGTTCTGTCTTCTCAAAGGCCTTCATTTACCATTTGAGCCCTTGCAAGCATCCAGCAGCATTCCCTACACACTTACAAAACTTTTCACATCTATTGCAGCAAGCCACCATTTCAATAAAATCAAAAAAACACAGTCCAAACCTTAAATTCAAACTTACCTGAATGATGTGTGTGTCCCTTTAAGAGCTGCAGACATTGTCTGCCTGCTTGCACGCCAGGTTTACCTGGCATGCTTAGGACCCAGCGCTGAAATCAGCACTAGGGTCAAAGTTCGCGTTGGTGACGTTAAGTCGTCGTTGTATGCCGATTGACGTCACTGCGCCGCCATTTTTTTCCCAGGGTGCTGCCAGTTACCGGCAGTGCAAAGGGGAAGTGGAATATGGCAGCCGGCGCGGGACTCGACACCAGCTGGCGAAAGAGCGGCGTCCTGCCATTTTATCACCATTTCATGGCGCTATGGAGTGGCAGTAAGTAGATGAATTTCTAGCCCAGAGTCTCCAGGAACTGCAGCAGCAAACAGAACTCATGACCAAAACTGCAGCAACATGGCGATTTCTCCAGCAAAATGCAGTGAGTAGAGGATAGTTACGCAATACAAATTATGTGCGTAAAATCAATCCTAGTCACTTACAGCAGTGCGGTCTCCAGGCGTGGTTGACAGGGGAATTACCTAATCATCTCCATTCTGGTCGGGAATAGTGGTGTCATTATATGCAGCCTTTTTCGTCTAGCAATTCCTATGTTCCTATGGGGGAGAAATTCAGTATCGCCCCAGTTTGGAGCATAATTATCGGCCGGGCGCAAAGTTTAGTGCCTGGCGCTAATTATCACCTCTGATTGCCAACTTGGCTTCTATCACCCCTGGAGGTGATTGTAGCGCTAAATCAAGTGCTACACACCTCTCTAAAGGCGCTAATGCCGAGGAGCGAGGCGCTACCTCAGAGCGCTGGCGAAGCTCATGTGATGTCAGTTAGCAATGGAACACAGACACACTGGCGCTGGCCAGTTCTTAAACGGGAGGGTTGATCTTGCTCTCCATCCACACCCTGCTCATTGCAGCCTTGAATCTCGGCCTGGAGAGATCTGTACATCAAATCTGCTGGAAAGAACAATGGAGAGCCCCAGGGAAAGAGCTCAGAGTGCAGCCCCCATAGTCTCTTCTAAATCGATGCAAGGAAGGTCAAATCAAAATGAACCTGCAAAGTGCTGTTCAGTACCCAAAACTCCTTCAGCGTTGAATCTCTCTAGAAGTCTCTCTCTCTCTCTCTCAGAATGCGTGGTGCAAAAATGTCGCCGACAAAAAAAGGCAGGAAGCAGTCGCCTTTAAATAGCGCTCCCCCAGTCCCTTCCCAACTGCAAAACGTTCCCCTCAACCTGTCGTTGATAGCGGCTGGTGGAAAGGCAGGGGGCACCACTCAATATCCGGTCCGGGGCGTTGCACACTTGACTGACGTCACGATCTGCGGGTGCAGGAGATCGTGGCGGTAGTGTTTAGCGCTGCCACAAAATGTCTGGTCAATTTCGCGAGTGGCGCAAACATCGCCGCGCCCGGGCGCTAGTTGATTTGCGCCCCATTAGTGCCCTCTTTTTCCCTCTATGTCTTTAATCAGAAATCTTCCATAGTGTCTATCAGGGAAGTCAGGACTTGAGATTTCACCAATTAATTGGTAGCATAAATCTACTGTTCAATGCTTTCATTTTCTAGAAAGTGTAGAAAGCCTGGCAACACAACCTAGCTACATCAATTTCCTATCTGCATCTATCTTCAATCACGCACACTGTGAATCCTTAATCTCAGCCAAACCTGAGGCTTTACCTGAGGTGAGTTTCTGCCTTGGAGAGAAGAAAGGAAAGAAAGACTCAATGATGGGCTGTGTAAAACTACTCACAGACACAATGAGGCACTGAAGGAGGCCTGGGGACAGATGATTCTCCTCCAACAAATTGGCTGTCATGTATTTTACAGTGCAAGGAGGAAGAATAAAAAGGGCAAGAAACTTAAATTAGTGAGAATGGTGGCACAATGGTGCAGTTCATTGGAGCGCCAACCGAATGGAAGGATGCGGGTTCACATATGATTCCGTATACGATCCTGACCAGGGACACAACAAACAGAGATTGGATACAGGAAGATAGGGGAAATCAGATTGAGAGATTTTCCCTCCTCGCCCTTCCGCTCACGAAGCCAGCCATTTTCTCACAGCTTCTATCAACCAGCAGAGACCGTGGAGTTGTGCTCTAATTTGTCCTTCAGCCAGGAAGACAGTGTGGTACTGAGAGACTGAAAAAGAGGGAAAAAAAAGAAAATGATTAAATTACCACCCCCAAAAATTAGGAAAATAGCTAAGTAAAACCATCTGTTCAAATGTTGATTAACAAACTGAAAAAATCTGAATGATTTATGCATTTATTTGGGTGTTTTTAATTTTCTTTGTGAATTATATCCATCTATGTAACTAAAGGTGCTGGTGCTGAAACTCTGGGAGTTTTGCCCTCCTAGCGGAATTGTGGCAGTGTGGAACTCCCATCGGCCCATGGAGTAGGCCGCAAACCCAATTCAAAATCTCGGGCCGAAGGCAACCTGCTGGTAATTTTAATAACAACAGAAAGCGCTGGAAAAACTCAGCAGGCCAGGCAACATCCGTGGAGAGAGAAACAGAGTTAACGTTTCAGGTCAAAGACCCCTGTGTCAGAACTGAGAAAAAAGCAGGAAATGAAACAGATGAAAAAGCAAGTTTGGAGGCTGGGGGAGGGAATAAAAGAACAAAAGGGAAGGTCTGTGAGACGTAGAGACATTAAGAGATACACAAGGCGAGATGAGATGGTAATAGGACAGGTTAAGAAACAAAAGATGGCTCAGAAGTGTGAAATGCGCTGGCAGGATGAAAGACAGCTGCCGTGTGGGAGAGAGAGAAAAGGGAAAAGTCACAATCCAAAAGGGGGGATAAAAATGGTAGGGGCCGAGGTTATGATCTGAAATTGTTGAACTCGATATTGAGTCCAGAAGGCTGTAAAGTGCCTAATCGGAAGATGAGGTGCTTGTTCCTCGAGCTTTTAATTTTGTAGTTTTCACCAAAGGAAGCAATTGGCCGACATTTTAAAACTAATCAATTCCCTCTAAGATTGATTACTTTTCTGTGGGAACTTTCTGGGGCCTTCCCAAGGGCCTCAACAAACTCATGCCAGCTCTTAGCTAGGAAGATTTCCTTGATGCGTTGTAAAGGTGCAAAAGGGGAGCCTGGGAACTCTGCAGACACATTCCTTTGACATAGAGAGCAGGTGGAAGACTCACTGTCTTCCCACCCCCCATCAGAATTTAAGACAGCACTTTGGATAGGGCAGAAACCCAGTGGAACATTTTCCATCTTCCCGAAACTTGGGAATTTTCGGGCCTTTGTGTTTAGTAACACCACCCTATCAAAGGTGTCACATGTCAAATGTGTCAAGCATCTGTAGGGCTAATCATGCTTGACTCAAATAATCACCATCTGCTAAATTAACTGGTTCACATTTCATCAATCAAAAGGAGCTGCATTGACTAGGTCAGTGACAAAGTAAGCAGCAAAAAACTGAGCAAGCAAATCTCTCAGTTTTCTCAAAGCTACCAACAAATACCACAAAATCGGACAATCAAGTCACTCAAAAGATATTGCTCAAAATCTTTCTTAGCTGCTTTTAGTGTTACTGATTCCTTGGGGGGGAATGTTTCTCAGCTATACCTCCTTAAATTGGGAAGTTTAAGAAACATAGAAAAATAGGAGCAGGAGTAGGCCATTCGGCCCTTCGAGCCTTTAGAGGTAGAAAAAGAAGGGAAATAGAGTAGGGTGGCCTACCGCCCGATGCCTACTTTTCAGGGTGCGAATGGGAACTTTCCTCCCCCGCCCTGACCTTTCAATTCCCGTTGATTTCTCGAAGTGGAAGTTGGGCCAATCAGAGCTGCTTCTGGTGCACAGTAACGGCTAACAACCAGGAGCAGCTGTGATTGGTCCAACCTGCACTTGTAGTGCTGAGATCGCCCTATGTGAGGCTGTATCACTGTATACTTTCTCTTTGAATTGAAACTTAAATTTGCTTAGATGCTTTAAAACTTCCGACGGGCCACAGCGAAAAATCACATAGACCTCCTGAGAAGACGAACACAGGTCACAACCAACAGAGTACCCTACGTCGTCCAGTACTTCCCCGGAGCGGAAAAACTACGCCATGTTCTTCGCAGCCTTCAACATGTCATCGATGATGACGAACACCTCGCTAAGGCCATCCCCACGCCTCCACTACTCGCCTTCAAGCAGCCGCCTAACCTCAAAAGTACCATCGTTCGCAGCAAATTACCCAGCTGTCAGGAGAACAGCGACCACGACACCACACAACCCTGCCACGGCAACCTCTGCAAGACATGCCAGATCATCAACACAGATACCATCATCACACGTGAGGACACCACCCACCAGGTACATGGTACATACTCATGTGACTCGGCCAACGTTGTCTACCTCATACGTTGCAGGAAAGGATGCCCCGGAGCATGGTACATCGGCGAGACCATGCAGACACTGCGTCAATGTATGAACGGACACTGCGCAACAATCGCCAGGCAGGAGTGTTCCCTTCCAGTCGGGGAACACTTCAGCAGTCAAGGACATTCAGCCTCCGATCTTCGGGTAAGCATTCTCCAAGGCGGCCTTCGAGACACACGACAACGCAAAATCGTCGAGCAGAAACTGATAGCCAAGTTCTGCACCCATGAGGACGGCCTCAACCGGGATCCTGGGTTCATGTCATGCTACATGTAACCCCACCTGACGTAGAGTCATCCAGACTCGAGTCGTCGTTGGCTTGTACACAGATGCGGCCGGACCTGCTGTGATTTCCAGCAAAAAAAGTTTTTTGTTTTCCATACAGACCCCAGCATCTGCCACATTTGACCCCTTGTGACCCCACCTCATTGTCTTTGATGTAATGTTTTCCTGACTGACCTGTTTGGACACCATCCACACCTTTGATTGCCGTGATTGTCTCTCTGCCGAGGTGTGATAAAGGGCAGTTAGAAAGATTAACTGTAATCATCTGGCAGTGTTCTCTGACTATATATGCTGTGCCGATATACATCTCTTCACTTCACCTGACGAAGGAGCAGCGCTCCGAAAGCTTGTGATTTCAAATAAAACTGTTGGACTATAACCTGGTGTTGTGCGACTTCTCACATTAAAACTTAAAGAAATTCAGACATTTGATTGGCGATCTACCATAGAAGGTCGAGTGAGGCTGCATTGGTGGTTGCAACAAGTCAATGGGCCTGAATCTGCTGAAAATTTGTGCCATGGTAATGACGCGTCTACGGCGTACTTCATTATTATGATATAGAAATTCCAGGAAATTACGGCATGAGTGACTTATGTGATTATGTACACCACCCCATAATTTGCTGGCTCCATAGAGACCCTCGCTGAAGTAGTTGACTGGCTAATTATCATAGCTCCCATTAAAATCAATGGTGAATTCGTGTTTGCTTAATTAACGCCACTGTGATCACCACAGTCACTTGGATCATTACAGAGTGGTGCTGCAGGGCTCAGAATCAGTAAAATATTCAATCGCTCAGCAGGTTTTGACTCATTTTGCATGAAGTTCCCACTAAATAAAATTCCCTGAGGCTAAAATGTTGAAGGATAGTTATACTCAAATGCAGCTATTTTGGAAGAAGCTGATTACTTTACATGTCGAGGAATTGTACTGATTTACTTAAAAACTTAAGTCGAGTAACAGGAGATGCAATCACTTCCTGACATTGTTCAGTGTGGGTTCGAGGAATCTCCTTTTATACTAGTCCATTTTATTATCAGGAAAGGAAATATAAACAATTTCACCAAATGCATTCGATCTTTGTTAGAAGTGCAGTGCATAAAGAGTTGAATCCCCAGCATTCAGCCAATAAAACATCTGGCACACAATAACCCTGAGTCAAGGGTAGAATGGGAGTGAAATAAACCGGTATCATATGGAGATGTGGGTTGTGTGTGTGAGAAGATAACAGCTTCAGTCTTTCTCTATCAAACCAGCCTTACTTTAATGTCATAACTTTGTTTAAAATAAAGCAACCAGCCACCTATTGACAAGACAGACTGTCAGAAGTGAAAATAACCAGACACTGGGATCTGTGACAACAATGAACGGCCCTTGATTTAGCAGTCTGCTGCCCTTTGCGCCATCCTGATTATAAGAAATAAGAATGAACTATAAAAATGAGATAAAAACCTAACTCCATTTATACTAATCAGCTGCTTAAATATGAAAATAGAAAACCTCCACAAATTGTTTAGCTCTTTCACTTTTGTGGAAACATTAAATAAGCTGCTGTTCCGTCCTGTGTCAGGCCCGGGTACCTTGGATGTGTATCAGACATTGGCTGCGCTGCTCCTGATCGGCCTCCTGATGTGCTCGCTGTGGCGTATTCTAATTATTTTTCCAGCGAATTAAGGACCGCATTCGCCATTGGAGGATCGGGGAGCACAGGGCCTCATTTGCATATGTCAGAGTGTGAGCCAGTGGCGCAGCAGCTGAGGGTTTCCTAGATTTGCACTACTAATGCATTTGGGGTGACTCCGACTGAGATTTCTGCGATGCATCAGTTGCCAGGATCAGCTGATAGACGGAAGTGAGGAGTCCCTGACACAGAAGAGTCTGGACATTTTGAATACAGATTTCTGCAGCTTTTTAAAGTGGTTTTTGTTTTTGCCATTATGGCTATAGACACCAAGGTCAGACCATCGACAGACTTTCGCGCCTCTCCCCCACACTCCACCTTCCTACCCATAGTCAGGGGGTTCTCAGGAGCAGGTCTGGCATTTCCTATGTGCATATCTTTGTACGCCATTATCATGGTGGAGTAGGAGCACCACAGGATGGAGTAAAGGAGAGTCTGGCAGCATTTACTGCAAGAGGCATCATGACACATGTCATCACTGAAGTCTTCTTTTCTGTGGACATAGTCTTCCTTTGACACCACAGCCCTACCTCCACATTCAAATAAAGGGACCTTCCCTCAATTTACTACCCATCTGACCACATGACAAATCTGCACCACACTTTGCCCGTACATGATCGTGCCAATAATCATCACCTCAGTGAAGACGTCAGCACCACATAAGTGCACTCTTTATTACACAGAATTAATTCCAAACTGCACACAACCAAACTACTCTTTCTTAACACCATGCGACCCCAGGGTGCCTACACATACCTTACTTTAAAACCTATTCTCGTGCTTCTTCAAAGTGCCACCTTAAGGCCAGGATCATAGAATCATAGAAACTTACAGCGCAGGAGGCCATTTGGCCTGTTGTGCCTGTGCTGGCTCTTAGAAAGAGCAGTCGTGCTTAGTCCCAAATCCCCGCTTTATGTCCATAACCCTGTAAGTTCCTCATCCTCAAGTCCTGTCCAACTCACTTTTTAAATTATTTATGGAAACAGCTTCCACCACTTTTTCAGGTAGAGCGTTCCAGATCCTGACAACTCTCTGATTAAAAAAATTGTCCTCATCTCCCTCCTAGATCTTTCGCCAATGATTTTGAATCTATCTATGACCTTTAGTTATTGAGCCACTCACCAGAGGGAATCATTTTCTCTATCTACTCTATCAAAACTTCTCATCATCTTGAAAACCTCTATTAGGTCACCTCTTAACCTTTTCTGTTCCAAGGAGAACAGTCCTAACTTTTCCAACCTTTCCTAATAACTGAAGTCCCTCATCCCTTGTAACATCCTGGTAAACCTCCTCTGTACCCTTTCTAAGGCCTTTACATCTTTCCTGAAGTGTGGTGCCCAGAATTGTCCACAATACTCCAACTGAGGCCTAACCAGTGATTTATAAATTTCTAGCATGATCTCTTTGCTTTTATATTCTATTCCTCTATTTATAAACCCAAGTAGCCCATATGCTTTTTTTAACCACCTTACCAACATGCCCTGCCACCTTTAAGGATTTGTGTATATGGACACCAAGGTCTCTCTGCTCATCTACACGTTTCAAAATTGTGATTGCAAAGATGGTTTGCTGCTCATGTTCTACAAAAGGGTCATGGGACTGTGGTGACCCTTGTCTTCGTCTTGTAGTACATTGTATGTTTCCTGGTATAATACTCCAGCCATTCTAAAATAGCAGACCAAACGTGAAGAAAGCCATGGGTTTCACTGAAATTATGCGTTTTATATTCATTCACCACATTAGCACAACATCATTTCAGGTAAGGAATTAAATGCATTTCCATTATATAGCTGAAAACACCCAAAACGAAAAAAAAATCTTGTAAATTAGATTTTTATTGTTGAAGTATAAATTATATGGGAGTTGCTTGAAAGAGTAAATTCACAAAGTGTCTCTCTTACAATACTATGATTAATTATCACTTAAATAAGTAACTTATGTTTACCACCCGCAGACTATATGGCTCCTACATGGTTTCTGCAGTGAACCAAAAACATTCCATGCATTTTAATTTCTACTTCAAATGCACCAGCAAGCAGCAAGTGACAAAACTTTAAATATTCTCCAATATCTAACAGATTTGTATTCTGAAAACAACAAACATAATGCAAGTAACATCTATATACCGAATTGTAAAATTTAACAAGCAAACATATTGGATCATAGCTTATGGCAACTTGCAAGAAGTAATTAAATTAAACAATTGATTTTAAAGTTTGTTTTTACAATTTTGCAGTGGGTACAGAGAAATACGACATAGGTGAAAGGATGACAAATGCAATAGTAACAATTAATTTAAGAAAATCCAGAGGAAGTATAGGTCCTTCAGTCCATCAAGCTCACTCCATACAGAGCCCATGTTTGACTATTGGAGTCCATGTGTGACTATTCTATCTTGGACACTTAATTCACCGTCCACCATCACCACTAGTTAATCAATTACCTTAAGAAAAACTAAGGAGCTGAAAATCCACTCCTATATACTGGAGAAACAGGCAAGCGCTGGGTGTAGAAGGGGCAGAAAACGAGGATCAGAGGCCTTGCGCCTGATTTGCACTAGCCCCAGGTTTTCTGCTCGGACTGTACTTCGGGAGCGGGAAGCTTCTGCTGATCCTTGATACGGACCTCAGTAGCAGCACTAATTCTATGAGTTGTGTGCATGTATTTGCTGCCCCATAAATTCCAATGCATCGTGTTATTAGCATGATGTCATCATTATGCACCTGTAAAACCTGGAGCACAGCACACTTCCGTAGGTATGCAACCAGCAGAAATACCATTAAAAGTGTCATGCTTGACCTTGCGGAGTGATTTAGGAGACCTTCGGGTAGAAATTGAACTTTGTTGTGCCCGTTTTATGGGCGTAAAATGAACGCAATGAGGGCCAATTTTGTGGACCAATGCCCCACCCCCAAAGGACGCCTGCTCTGCAAGATGTTCGACCCAATAGTGGGTTGGGCCATTTTTCAGGCATTCCTGGTGGCCACCTAAAACTGTCTTCTCATGGCAGTGAAAATATGACAGCAACAATGCAGCCCCCTCCAAAGCAGGTATAGGAGAGAACCTTTGGTCTGGGCCCAGTATGCTTTGGACATTGCATTGAAACATTGCAATAAAGTCCAGCAAGGATTTCCAGAATTGCATTCTCTATAATTTGGCCATCACAAAAGGATTGGACCTTCCAAGTACAGAAGGATTGTTAATGCAGTGAGCACATTGGAAACTTAAGAGGTTTCCTGTATGAAAGCTTACCAGGTTGCTCTGGCAGCCACATCAAACTCTTTTTTGCAGCCTCCTGTTCCTCTTGGTGGTCCCCTTGCTGTCCATGGGCCTTCCTTCTCTGGGGCCTCCATGACGATGCTTCTTAGCCGGGAGAAGTTGTGTAGCAGCACATCGCTTGAAACCTTAGCCAAGTATTGCATGAAGCCCCTAGAACTGTCCAGGCACATGAAGCACTGAAGTAAAGGTATTATGACTACTGGCTAGGAAGCGAGTATTGACTTGCATAATTCAGAGCTGATAGTTGCAAATAAGCTGCACATCCAGAGAGTGACATCCTTTCTGATTCATGTAAGTACTTGCATTGAGCAGCAGAGGATGTGAGTCTACACAAGTGCAGTCTATAACCCCCTGGACCTTTTGAAATCCTACCATTCAGTAAAATTGCAAAGCCCTTTCACGCTGCTGCTGGTTGTCCATGGGGAAAGAGATGAAATTGGTGGCTTGAGCAAGTAAGTTGTCCATCACTTGCTTTATATGCCTGTGTGCTGTGGATTGACTAATGCGGGTAATGTTACCAGTGATACCTTGGAATGATGCAAAGGCTAAGCAGTTAGGAGCTATTAGGACCTTCACAACCACTTGCCTATGGACCAGTTTGGCTGACTGTTATTTTGCAACTTATTCACATTCTCCCTTGTGTATCACAGCCTACTCAAACAGTTGGAGGTATGTGCTTCTAAATGTCATCTGACATTACTGACAGATTTCCTCTGATGTAGTTTAACCTGTCTGGCATCCCTCTTTTGGATCTTTTGTTCTTTCTCCAAAATACAAAGATTATGGGGAATCCCATGGGAAAACCCACTGGTGTACTATTCCAGCTGTTGGGAAAAATGGCTGTACCATAATTGGCATAAATTAATAAAGACTCCTGATCATCTAAATGACAGCAGTCAAAAAAAAGAAAATTGACTGAGAAATGACTGAAAATTGCGCAAAGAATCTTCTGGGTCCCTAGCAACCATGGATGCCCATTTTATATGGATGGGAAGATGAATCAGTGTTAGGCATGCACGAACATTTGGAAATTACACAGACATCTAAATTCATTAGGACAGCCTATTGAAATGAAGACCCTGCCTATGCCCATGAAGCTCCCCCACCTGAAATGCACTTGTTGTACTGAATGGGTGGAGATCCTGTATTATGAATGTGCCCTCCTTTTTTCAATTGTATACACCCACTTTACGCCCAAACTCACAGCAGCTCTATGGTCTTTCCCCATGCTAATGGCTGTGCAAGATCTTCTTAGGCAGTCCCTCGGAACCGAGGATGACTTAAAGGGTGGAAGATGCCTGTGCGTGAATTCTTTTATCGAGGGGTGGCCATTGCACACCAGCTACCACACGGGCTTGACAGAGCAAGGTCTTGGTCCAATGGCAAGGGGATCCAAGATGATTGGAGACCAGGCTCTGCTACATCGGCCTAGCACACACACACAAACATACTCCTACTGTCATCCTCCCTCCTTCCCGCAGGTCCTCTCTGCCTGGGTTTCATAGGATGCAGTGTGATCCTCCCGACCTCGCTGTTGGCTCGTGCTGCACCTTCCCTGGGCCCCAACCCCACTGCTGGTCCACGCTGCGCGACTCCTGGGCCTCGACCACGCTGCTGGGCTCGTCCTCACTCCTGGGCCCCGTCCTCGCCCCTGGGCCTCGTCCTCGCTCCCGGGTCCCGACCTCGCTGCTCCTCCAGTCCCTGCTTCTGGGCCTCGACCACGCTGCTGGGCTCATCCTCGTTCCTGGGCCCCGTCCTCGCCCCTGGGCCTCGTCCTCGCTCCCGGGTCCCGACCTCGCTCCTGGGCCTCGTCCTCGCTCCTGGGTCCCGTCCTCGCTCCTGGGTCCCGTCCTCGTTCCTGGGTCCCGTCCTCGCTCCTGGGTCCCGACCTCGCTGCTCCTCCCATCCCTGCTCCTGGGCCTCGACCTCGCTCCTGGGCCTCGTCCTCGCTCCTGGGTCTCGGCCTCGCTGCTCCTCCCATCCCTGCTCCTGGGCCTCGTCCTCGCTCCTGGGTCTCGGCCTCGCTCCTGGGTCCCAACCTCACTGCTCCTCCCGTCCCTGCTCCTGGGCCTCGACCTCGCTCCTGGGCCTCGTCCTCGCTCCTGGGCCTCGTCCTCGCTCCTGGGTCCTGGCCTCGCTAGCTCGGGCAGACTAGCTAAAAGAGGATGCTGGGCTGAATACATCAACAGTTTTGTTCAAGGATGCAATAGGTGACAAAGGTTCTCATGGTTATCCTGGACTACCTGGACCTCTTAGCTGTCGTTCTTCAGGCTCCACCACTTAACTGACGTCACTTTTTCAGATGTAGAATTTTTTTCAGATTCTTCCCTGTGTCACAAACAAGTCTCTGCTCTCCGCCGCTTCTCCCACTGTTTATGGCTGTACATGCTGAGGGAGTGCCCAGCAGCAATGGGCATGCCAGGAGCCAGCAGCACTTAAATAAAATGCTGTTCTTAACTGCCACAGGCAGAGCTAGTCCTAGAGGTGAACTGCAGATTGTCCTGTAAAAGACGACTCAACTGCCTCACTAGTGAATCTCAGTCTCCCGTGGCATAGCTCCACTGATATCCCAAGAAATTGTCTCTGGGCCTGCACACCAATGTCATTGGGTAGGTCTTTCTGCACTACACTCACTCTCTTGTGGTGCAGGTGCTGTCTGTATTGTCGTTGCTGGTCCATTTCCTCCTCATCCTCCACCTGGCAAGGAGCTACTGGAATCCCTAAAGGAGTGCACATGATGTGGGTCAGGTTGCACGGGCTGGATGTTTTGTGGTACAGAAGTAAAGTTCCCCAACAAATATGAATAAATGGCTGCTCTACTCAAAATTAAACAGATTGCAAGGCACAAAAATAAAAAAAAACCTTAGCTATACACAGAACAGGAAATACGTTCGGCAAAGTTGGATGCAAAGGTAAGCGGGGGGGGATTTTTCAGGGGGCGTTCGGTGGCGGGTCGGGTGGGAAAATTTTCTGTTTGACATTGGGTCAAGAACCCGCTGTAAACCTGCCAACACGCGGCTTTCCCATATGTCAGGTCTGTCAGGGCTGAACAGACCCGACATGCAGTGGTGGGGGAGGCAATTCAGGTCATTATGACCTTGTTAACAGCCCATTAAAAAGTATTTTGAGCTCACCTTACCATTTTACGAGTTCACCCACGGGGTCCACGCTGCTCGGGGATCATATCAGGTAAACAGGTCGGGGGTTGTATGGCCATGGAATCATCTCATTATTTGACAGCTGCAAATGTGGTATAAAAGCTCTCATCTCACAGCTGTTCACTTTCCAAGCTGAGAAGCTGTTGCTTACTGCATTTGGAACACAGATTGAGCTTTATGCAGGTTGCAAGTGTTTGGAGCAAACTCTCTATCCAGTGTCACCTCATTGGAACTACCTCTCTCACCAATGACATCATGCTTCTGTCATCTCAAGTTCACCTGCCATCTATTACATCAGCATCAGTGCCCTTGAAACTATCTCACCTTGGTCCTCAGAACCCCACCACGATCAGCCCCAACACCAGCAGCACCAGGCACACCAGCAGCACCAACAACAACACCAACCATCTCCACAATAAACTGATGCTGCATAGGACAGAAGGCATCAGCACCCGACCACATTGCTGCCCGGGAGGCCAGGGATGGCCTCACCATGGCCAGATTTACTTCACTTGATGCTGTACACCCTGGCTGCCACATGATGCACCAGGTTGGCACCACCCCACACCAACACCATAATGCATCCCTACAATGCCCAAGCCATTCGTTTCACACTCATCAGCATTGAGGGGGGTACCGTTATGCCTCACCATTCGCTGCAACTCACTAAGCCACTTCCAAAGGTGCACACAAATCTGTCCAAGAACGCAAAGTGTTGAAAATAAAGGTTTCAATGTTTGACAGCCCATTAACAGGAACTTTACATGAGCATTGGCTAAAACACACAAGTGCCTATGATTGGACTAGGATGAGGGTGAGTGTCAGGGGTGGCTAGTGAGATGGGGATTTGATAATATAGATAGAGGGGGATGGGTGGAGGTGCAAGGTAAATTGGTGTGAGTAAGGATGTGCAAGAGTCGGGTAGGGAAGGCAGAGTGATGGTGATATGATGAGTGGCACAGGAGGATGAGGTTGAGTGTGGCTTTGCAGTAACGTTTCGTGATCTACTGAGATCATTGAAAGGGTTGCTTCCGCCCATTGGAAGGGAAGAGAACCTCCCTGAGTGCTGTGACTCCCTCCATCTTCAGCTGTTTCATCAATGACCTTCCCTCCAACATAAGGTCAGAAATGGGGATGTTTGCTGATGACTGCACAGTGTTCAGTGCCATTCACAACTCCTCAGATAATGAAGCAGTCTATGCCCGCATGCAACAAGACCTGAACAACGTTCAGGCTTGGGCTGATAAGTGGCAGGTAACATTCGTGCCACAGAAGTGCCAGGCAATGACTATCTCCTTGACATTCAACAGCATTACCATCGCCGAATCCCCCACCATCAACATCCTGAGGGTCACCATTGACCAGAAACTTAACTGGACCAGCCACATTAATACTGTGGCAACAAGAGCAGGTCAGAGGCTAGGTATTCTGCAGCGAGTGTCTCACCTCCTGACTCCCCAAAGCCTTTCCTCCATCTTCAAGGCACAAGTAAGGAGTGTGATGGAATACTCTCCACTTGCCTGGATGAGTACAGCTCCAACAACACTCAAGAAGCTCGACACCATCCAGGACAAAGCAGCTCGCTTGATTGGCACCCCATCCACCACCTTAAACATTTACTCCCTCCACCACCGGCGTACCGTGGCTGCAATGTGTACCATCTACAAGATGCACTGCAGCAACTCGCCAAGGCTTCTTTGACAGCACCTCTCAAACCCGCGACCTCTTCCACCTAGAAGGACAAGGGCAGCAGGCGCATGGGAACACCACCAGCTCCAAGTCACACACCATCCTAACTTAGAAGTATATGATTGTTCCTTCATCGTCGCTGGGTCAAAATCCTGGAACTCCCTCCCTAACAGCACTGTGGGAGTACCTTCACCACACGGACTGCAGCGGTTCAAGAAGGCGGCTCACCACCACCTTCTCAAGGGCAATTAGGGATGGGCAATAAATGCTGGCCTTGCCAGCGACGCCCACATTCCATAAACGAATAAAAAAAAATGCGCTGAGCAGGCTTAACAAGCCCAATCAACGTAAAATCATTCTATAGAGTGGGCTGGAACCAGCAGCGCAGTCGGGACCCGCCACCGACGTCGCCCGCTATAGACCCGCCGAGGTTGGCCAGTGCAGATCCAGTGCAAAACCGGGTGCCGGCCCCGAATTGGCGCCGAAACTGAAGCAGCAGTTTGCCGCTCCCTCTGTACCCAGCTTACCGGCACCACCAGCGCAAGGGAGCACAACTTCAGGCCCTTTCTTCTAGTATGAACATAGTGGTCCAACAGTCCGGTAATGACTGCCTTTCAGAGTAAACAGAGTGCTTGGCACCTCACGAGGTCTTCAGTACATTACACCGTGGGTAAGGTCCCATTGTTAGTCCTGTGGCACACTCTCTCACTCACAGTATGGAGGCTGCTTTTGGAAGACGCCCTTTTGCCATGAACACAAGTTGAAAGTTTTGGAAGAAAATATGAACCATAACAATTGGGATAAACATTACTCACAGATCAAACAGATTGTTTAAAGTTTAACTATGAGTAATTTAATAGCATAGGGACAAGAGTAGGCCATTCAGTCCCCACCCCCTCCATCCCCTCCCCCCACAACCCGAGCCTATTTCACCATAAATTTAGATCATGGCTGACCTGAACCTCAACTCCATTTACCCACATATCCTGTGATACCCATACCTAATAAAACTCTGTTGACCTCAGTCTTTGACCCAACATCGACAGCCTTTTGGGGGACAGAGTTCCACCTTTCTACTGCCCCTTGTGTGAAAAGGTGCTTCCTGGTTTCATTCCAGAATGGCCTAGCTCTAATTTTAAGATTACACCCTGTTGTCCTGGATTCCCCCACCAGAGGAAATAGCTTCTCTGTATCTACTCTGTTGAATTCTTTTATCCTTCTCGATTAGATCACCTAGTTTACTAGAAGCTAGTGTGAGTAATAGAACTAAGAAAAGACATGGACAATCTGGACAGCAGAGGAATTAGGACAGCTTGAAAGAACTTTAAGTGAAAAACTAGCTGAGTAAAATGGAAACTGAAAAGACTGAGAGAAGCGTAGGGAGAGTTTCCTTATTCAAAATAAAGGTGAAGAAAAAACATTGCAAGACCAGGCACCTAGGATATTTTTACATATATTCTAGTAATAGTTAGAAGGTAGTATCATTAGAGGCCTGAAAACAGATTACCTCCCTGACTTTCAAACAGGAAATAATATACAGCACAGGGAAATCTAAAGAGGAGAAAGGAAGAAAATAAAAAGCAACTTACGAGAAAAAAAAATTGTACATGTGTTCAGATAACTTTAAAAACAGGATGTTTTTTCAGTGAAGGAGAGACTATGTGGTGACAGTGCAGGTAGGAATGAAGTGCTGTGGACCTTTTGGAAAGTTGGCATCACTTAAAAGTACAGTAGTACATTTGGAAGCCAAACATGTGTAAAACATTAGAATAATGGTAATGTTTGTAGTATGGTACTAATAAGTAATCTGGACAATCAGCACAAAATAATAGACCGATGTTTGATCTGGAAACAATAGAGATTTTTATAATTAATCAGGCATGAGCTATGATTACTTGTTGACTATTAGGCAAAGTCAACAAAATAGTTCACATTTTCAGCTTCTAGTGAGATAAAAAGAAGTAACAGCATCTGCTGGTGGCATGCACGATATCACAGCTCACGGGGTTAACAAACAAAATCAAGATCTTAATATTGCCATGAAACTTAAAATAAATATTATTGTATAACTTTGAACTCATGGACTAAATGGATTACACTAATTATCTTAAAGAGAATCACAAAGATTTTGCAACTATATCATCGTTTCAATACTTTGCTCGTAAACTCAGTGCTGGGCCCATGTGTGTTGAACCTTATAGAAACATAGAAAAATAGGAGCAGGAGTAGGCCATTCGGCCCTTCGAGCCTGCTCCGCCATTCAATATGATCATGGCTGATCCTCTATCTCAATACCATATTCCCCCTCTCTCCCCATACCCCTTGATGCCTTTTGTGTCTAGAAATCTATCTATCTCCTTCTTAAATATATTGGGCCAAAAATTCGGCACTTGCCGGGTGAGTACGCACTGTGTACTCACCCGCAAGGCCTCCTGAAGTGCCGGTTTCCTGCATGCACTGCGCATGCGCGGGAAACCGGAACTTCCGGTCTCGTGAAGGGAGCGGTTCAGAGGTGAACCGCGTGTGCGGTAGAGGCTGCGCGCACGCAGCAAACTTAGGTTTTTTTTCAGGTTTCTCCGGGAGGGTAAGTATTGAAGAACCTGCGCTTTTAAAAAGGAGGCGCAGGACCCGTTTTCAACAAGGTAAGTGGTTAATTAATTATAATTTAAAACATTTTTCAACAGGTTTATCTTTTTTAGATACTTTAAAGAAAGGTAAGTTAAAAAGGGGGGAAAATTCAGTTGCGCCCCATTTGGGGTGCAAATATCGGCCGGGCGCAAAGATTAGCGCCTGGCGCTAATTATCGCCACTGACTGCAAACTTGACTTTTATCGCCCCTGGAGGTGATTGCAGCGCTAAATCAGGCGCTTCACACCTGTCTTAAGGCTCAAAGGCCGAGGAGCGAGGCGCTACCTCAGAGCGCTGGCGAAGCTCATGTAATGTCAGTCAGCAATGGAACACACACACAATGGCACGGGCCAGTTCTTAAAGGGGATGGTTAATCTTGCTTTCCATCCACATCCTGCTCATTGCAGCGTTGAATCTCGGCCTGGAGAGACCTGCACATCAATTGTGCTGGAAAGAACAATGGAGAGTACCAGGCAAAGAGCTCAGAGTGCAGCCCCCACAGTCTCTGCTAAATCGATACAAGGAATGGCAAATCAAAATGAACCTGCAAAGTGCTGCTCAGTACCCAAAACTCCTTCACACAACATTGAATCTCTCCAGAAGTCTCTCTCTCTCTCTCTCAGAATGCGTAGTTCAAAAATGTCACCAACAATAAAAGGCAGGAAGCGGTCACCTTTAAATAGCGCTCCCCCTTTCCCTTCTTGACTGTAGAACGCTCCCCTCAACCTGTCGTTGCTAGCGTCAGGCGGTAAGGCAGGGGGCGCCACTCAATATCCGCTCCGGGGCGATACCGGGGCGTTGCGCACTCGAGTGACGTCATGATCTGCCGGCGCAGGAGATCGTGGCGGTAGTGTTTAGCGCCACCGCAAAATGTCTAATTAATTTCGCGAGCGGCGCAAACTTCGCCGCGCCTGGGTGCTAGATGCTTTGCGCCCCATTAGTGCCCTCTTAAGGCACTAACGGGAGGCGCAACCAACTGAATTTTCCCCCCAAAGTATATTAATTTTTTCAAAAATTTAATTTTTTGTTTAAAGTAGTTAATTTATTTAACTTATAGTTATTTTAAAAATGTGATGGTTTTTAAAAAAAAATATTTTAAGTTTAGCTGTTCTTTTGGGGCCTGTCAAATCTATGAATGAAAGATGGTCTGCTGCCATTGGCTCTCCATGGCCCACGTGATCCCAGGGGACGCATCGCACTAACTACGCCCCTGGGACACGCAAGCACTGCGCACCGGCAGTTGGAGCAGGCCCAGGAGCTGAAGTCCCCGTGGGCCAGAAGCAGAACGGCAGACGCGGTAGGTAAGTGCGCGCGCGATCCTTACCCCCGCGGCAAGCCGGAGAGGCGAATTTCTGGGCCATTCAGTGACTTGGCCTCCACAGCCTTCTGTGGTAGAGAATTCCACAGATTCACCACCCTCTGAGTGAAGAAATTTCTCCTCATCTCAGTCCTAAATGTCCTACCCTGTATCCTGAGACTGTGACCCCTCGTTCTCGAACCCCCAGCCAGAGGAAACATCCTCCCTGCATCCAGTCTGTTTAACCCTGTCAGAATTTTATACGTTTCAATGAGATCCCCTCTCATTCTTCTAATCTCGAGTGAATACAGGCCTAGTTGACCCAATCTCTCCTCATACGACAGTCCTGCCATCCCAGGAATCAGTCTGGTGAACCTTCGCTGCACTCCCTCTATGGCAACTATATCCTTTATTAGGTAAGGAGACCAAAACTGCACACAGTACTCCAGGTGTGGTCTCACCAAGGCCCTGTATAACTGTAGTAAGACATCTTTGCTCCTGTACTCAAATACCCTTGTAATGAAGGCCAACATACCATTTGCCTTCCTAACTGCTTGCTGCACCTGCATGTTTGCTTTCAGTGACTGGTGTACAAGGATACCCAGGTCCCTTTGTACATCAACATTTCCCAATCTATCACCATTTAAATAATACTCTGCCTTTCCGTTTTTTCTACCGAAGTGGATAACTTCACATTTATCCACATTATACTGCATCTGCCATGTATTTACCCACTCACTCAACGTGTCTAAATCGCCTTGAAGCTTCTTTGCATCCTCTTCACAACTCACAATCCCACCTAGTTTTGTGTCGTCAGCAAACTTGGAAATATAACATTTGGTTCCCTCATCCAAATCATTGATATATATTGTGAATAGCTGGGGCCCAAGCACTGATCCCTGCGGTACCCCACTAGTCACCGCCTGCCACCCCGAAAAAGACCCATTTATTCCTACTCTCTGTTTCCTGTCTGTTAACCAATTTTCAATCCATGCCAGTATATTACCCCCAATCCCATGTGTTTTCATTTTGCACACTAACCTCTTATGTGGGACTTTATCAAAGGCCTTCTGAAAATCTAAATACACCACATCCACTGGTTCTCCCTTATCTATTCTACCAGTTACATCCTCAAAAAACTCCAATAGGTTTGTCAAACACGATTTCCCTTTCATAAATCCATGTTGACTCTGTCTAATCCCATTGATATTTTCTAAGTGTCCTGTTATCACATCCTTTATAATAGACTCTAGCATTTTCCCTACTACTGATGTTAGGCTAACTGGTCTGTAGTTCCCCGTTTTCTCTCTCCCTCCTTTTTTAAATAGTGGGGTTACATTTGCCACCCTCCAATCTGCAGGAACTGTTCCATAATCTATAGAATTTTGGAAGATGACAACCAATGCATCCACTATTTCAATGGCTACCTCTTTTAGTACTCTGGGATGCAGATTATCAGGCCCTGGGAATTTATCAGCTTTCAGTCCCATTAATTTCTCCAGCACTATTTTTTTACTAATACTAATTTCCTTTAATTCCTCCTTCTCACTAGACCCTTGGTTCCCGCGTATTTCTGGGAAGTTATTTGTGTCCTCTTCCGTGAAGACAGAACCAAAGTATTTGTTTAATTGCTCTGCCATTTCCTTGTTCCCCATTATAAATTCTCTCATTTCTGACTGCAAGGGACCTACATTTGTCTTCACTAATCTTTTTCTTTTTACATACTTGTAGAAGCTTTTACAGTCCGCTTTTATGTTCTTTGCAAGTTTACTCTCATACTCTATTTTTCCCCTCTTAATCAATCTCTTGGTCCTTTTTTGCTGAATTCTAAACTGCTCCCAATCCTCAGGCTTGCTACTTTTTCTGGCAACTTTGTATGACTCCTCTTTGGATCTAATACTATCCTTAATTTCTTTTGTTAGCCATGGTTGGGACGCTTTTCCTTTTGTGTTTTTGCGCCAGAAAGGAATGTATAAGTGTTGCAATTCGTGCATTCGTTCCTTAAATGTTAGCCATTGCCTATCCACTGTCATGCCTTTTAATGAAGCTCCTCAATCTATCATAGCCAACTCACTCCTCATACCATTGTAGTTTCTTTTGTTTAGATTTAGGACCCTAGTTTCGGATTGGACTACTTCATTTTCCATCTTAATGAAGAATTCTATCATGTTATGGTCACTCTTCCCTAAAGGACCCCGCACAACAAGACTATTAATTAACCTCTTCTCATTGTTGACCTGGAGAAAACAAAAGAAATTTAGAAATTCCAGCCCTGGGAGGGGAAGCAGCTTCTGGTGAAGTAGTGTTTGGGGAGGGTTTGAATTTGGAATGGAACCTGGATCCGTTGGGTTTCTGGTCTATCTAAATTAAGTTTGAAAGTCTCACTGGGGTGGCACCTTTTCCTCTTTGACCAGATAGGGGCCTAGGGCTCTCCCAGGGTATCACTCCAGATTTCCAGTGGCACAGCAGGTCGGGCACCTCTGTTGTGCCTGACCCACCCTGATTATTCTAATGACCCTACCCCTGTGCCTGGGAATGGGGTCATGGCAAGGTGAGTGAAAGTTCCACTCCTCGGCATTTCAGTGAATTTATGAAGCTCTAAGCTAAAATGCCCCCGAAGGCGCAACAAAAGAAATACACCAAAACATATTTGTCGGGAATTCTCTTGGGGGTTCTCTTGATTGGCCAGTGTAACTTTGGCAGGAGAGCAGTGGAAACCTTGTTTATGTGTCTATCTGGTGCTTCCGCCGATCCTCTGACAAAGTTACAACAGCCGACTGGGAGAACCCCCCACCAAGGAAATTCCCAGCCATAGATGTACAGACGTGTCAAAGTTGCATCTGCTCTGCAAAGTCTCTGCTCAAACACCTGCAGCAATGATTTTTTTTAAATTCCTTCTTGGAATGTGGGCATTGCTGGAAAGGCCGGCATTAAATGCCCATCCCGAGTTGCCCTGAGAAGGTGGCGGTGAACCGCTGCAGTCCGTTTGGTGAAGGTGCTCCCACAATGCAGTTAGGTAGGGTATTCCAGGAGTTTCCAACGATATTTAGCTTCTGTAGCTAGATTATTATACTTGTTCAATAACCTATGATGCGCTATGTAACAAACAAAAGTATTTATTTGATTCAAGTTATTTTGTTTAACTGTTTATAAGGAGGGCTCTGCTGATAGAGCTGATGATACATATTGTCACATTGCTTCCAGCATGGTATTATCATACTGGTCCTGTCGCATCAGGTGGCGTTGCCTACATATCTGGATTCAACTTCTGTGGAAAATAGCTCAGACAGAAATGTATATTCTCTTCCGTTTAACCAACTCCATTTCCCTCAAGGTTGGCTTTTCTGGAGTATTTTGAGCAGAAGGTTACAGGATGCCTTTTACCATAATGTGAAGACAACTACAAGGACAAGCTAGGAACTATATATTTGAACAACCCTTTGAAAGGTCATGTGATCCCTGAAGCCTCTCTGAACACTCTAATTTATTCAAAAGCAAAATACTACGGATGCTGGGAATCTGAAATAAAAACAGAAAATGCTGGAAATACTCAGAGTTCTGACGAAAGGTCATCGATCTGAAACATTAACTCTGTTTCTCTCTCCACAGATGCTGCCTGACCTGCTGAGTATTTCCAGCATTTTCTATTTTTATTTAACTCTAATTTATTTTTCGTATTCCTTTTTTCTTTTCTTCCTGCCTCGATGGTTCACCGCCCCTCCCAGCGCCGCCCCCCACCCCCCCACCCCCCAACGTATCCACTAAACAAATTTTAATTTCACGCCACTCTCTGAACTGCAGGTGGATAGATATTGCCCTTCCGTGAACAACATTGGCAGCTATGTGCACCTCCAATGTTTTGGCTGTATTTATGCCGTTTAAGCTTAACAACTGCCCAAAATTTATCATTCGAACTGCAATGTGAGGTTTTCATTTGTTCCCCATATGTGACATTACATCACTTTCTGTTGAGTTTCTCAGCCGAATAATACTTTCAATGGTGTCGTTCTGAAGTCCTGTTGCCTTGCATTGCTGTATCTGGTTGTGGTGAGGAGCAACAACTGAAAAATAAAAAGTTATAAAAAGAGTTGTGTTTTCATTCATTTACACATACAGATTTTTCACAATGAATATGCTTGGACTTATAAAACCACATTTTGTACATAGTCCCTTCAATTACTGGATCCAGGCAGCTATGATCTATTTTTCATAATAAATGAGTTTTGATCAGCTCATTTACCAAGTTTACATTCATAACTGCTATTAGCTGACTGTTTCTTCCAGTTGGTTGCCACTTTGGCTTCAATAGTATTGGAATGTACACTTGCTCATTCTCAATAATAAATTATATTGTTTTATCCCTCTTATTTTTCATTCTAAAATTTCATATAATTAGGTTACAAGGAAGCCTCACATTACTGAGAGCAAAGTTACAGCGGAAATTAGGTTATGGATGTTGCTGGATCTTTGGCAAAGCAGAATAATAGAAACAGGCCTTTGGAGGTTCTAGGACCAGACTGCAGTCTATACCCAAACAGAGGTGGCAATTTTGCCAGCCCTGGGGAGGCGGGTTTGGAGGCGAGACTGCCGGGAAAATGGCAGAATCTGGGAGCGGGTACCCATCCCGCCCCCAACCCGCCTCCGTGCCATCTTCCCAGGAGGCGGGTACCCGACCCACGCCGGGTCCCGTCTCCTCGAGGCGGGAAGGGGATTAGTGCCAATTAACTGCCTGTTAACAGGTAGTTAACAGGCAGTTTTTTGGCTAATCCCCATTTTGAGCCCTGAAGTGTGGGCTTCCCAACGGCTCCGAACCTCGCCAGGGTAAGCGAGGCGGGCCGTCGGTCTGCTGGGGTTGGAGGGGCCGAGATGTCCGGTGTTGAGGTGAGTGATGGGTGCATGTGTGCAGAGGTAAGTGTGTGAGGTGTGGGTAAAGTGTTTTAAAAGCTTTATTTACCTTTACTTCTTCCTGCAGGCTTCATCCCTTCAGGTCTCGGAGTCCCTCAGCTCACCGGCACAGAAAGCAGAATGGCCGCTGAACTGTCAAAAGCTGCAGCCTTCTGCTTTCTGCTCAGGAGAGATCTCTAACTGAGCCTGAGTGAAAGGACTGAAGTTAGAGGACAGATTGTCAGTGTTTGACAGCTTCACAGAGCTCTCAAACGCTGACATTTCATCTGTCAAAAGCTCTTGACAGATGAAATGTCACTCGCTGACGTCACCTGTAACTGGCTTTCCCTTAATTGGTCTGCTAAGCTGCAGGCGAATTTGCATACAGCAGGGTTCCACAACAGCAATGAGATAAATGACCAGATAGTCTGTTTTTAGTGAGATTGGTGAGGGATAAATGGTGGCCACGACATTGGGAGGAACTCCTCTGCTCCTCTTCAAATAGTGCCATGGGATCTTTTACATCCAATCGAGAGGGCAGATGGGTCCTCATCCAATAGACAGCGCTTCTGACAATGCAGCACTCCTTCAGTACTTCGCTGAAGTGTGAAGCTAGATTATGTATTCAAGTTCTGGCGTTGGGTTTGAACCCACAATCTTTTAACTCAGACATGAGAGCGCTACTACTTAGCCAAGGCTGACATTTATCAGAGTTTTTTCCTGGTTCTACTTCTTCCAGAAGTGTAAGTGTTATACTGGTTACAATATTGTTCTGTGATGAAAGTGTTTTTTTTTAAATTTTGTAATAGTCCAGTACTGTATTGAATGTTTCACACATTCATTTTTAAATTTAGTTTTTCATCTTCTTTATAGCTTTATGGATGTTGTTGATGGGAGTGTGTTATTGCATGTCCACATATGTTAGGGAGTGTGTTAATGCATGTCCACATATGTTAGGGAGTGTGTTATTGCATGTCCACATATGTTAGGGAGTGTGTTATTGCATGTCCACATATGTTAGGGAGTGTGTTATTGCATGTCCACATATGTTAGGGAGTGTGTTAATGCATGTCCACATATGTTAGGGAGTGTGTTATTGCATGTCCACATATGTTAGGGAGTGTGTTATTGCATGTCCACATATGTTAGGGAGTGTGTTATTGCATGTCCACATATGTTAGGGAGTGTGTTATTGCATGTCCACATATGTTAGGGAGTGTGTTAATGCATGTCCACATATGTTAGGGAGTGTGTTATTGCATGTCCACATATGTTAGGGAGTGTATTATTGCATGTCCACATATGTTAGGGGAGGACAAGGGACCAGAAGCTGAAAAACTGACTACAAGGTGAACATTCTATCATTGATGTCATTAAATCAGCTCAGCAAAGTCATTGGTATAAACAGATATTGCAAATGCTGAGCATGAAATGATTCATATTTGCACTTAATCAGATTGATTGTAGTTTACTTCGGACTACATCACTGGTTATTGGCATCACTAAGAACATAAGAAAGTATGAAATGAGAAAAGGCCATTTGGCTCAGAAAACCTGTTCTTTCCTTAGACGAGGGGGGGTTAATTTTACAAGTCTGTCCTACTGGTAGGAAGCCTCGGTATTAGTGCACAAAAACTCATGGGTGGTGTATGTGTTCCCAAGTTTCTCATTTCCGCTGCCAGCGGTTGAATTTCTCGCCCATTCTGTATATTTCACTCTATCACAGATCCTAGCCAGATCCCCTGAGGACAGGTTCTTCAAAGTTTCCCCCATGGCTCTAGTGGTTCAGGAACCATCATGTTCTACATAGCATTCAATCATCTGTCTTTGCTGTTTATATAATCTTCAATGCTATCTCTAATCAGATATTCACACAACTCTTTTTTAAAAGGAGTTGACTGACACATTGTTAACTGCATTAGCTGAGACTCATGTATCCACAACTCTGTGAGTAAGAATCCTTTTTTTCTGAGAATAGATCCAACTTCATGGCTGGACATGATACACTCCATCGTTTATCATAATGAACTTTCTGCTGTAATGCCAGCAAGAGCTGCTCCAAGTTCATCTGTACTTCAATAACGTTGATGAGTTTGTCTTATTTTGGTAATCACTTCTATGGTCCTCTGATTTGTGTTGTTTACTTGCACATATCACAACCAGGCAAATCAGAAGGAAAATAAAAAGCATGTGCTATAAATGGGCACAAAGGCTACAGGAGGCTTAAATTATTGCTGTTTTCATGCATCAGATCTGATACATTAAAACAAAGGCAAACACTGGCATCCTGCAAATTTCCAAAAGATTTTGGATGAAAAACCCTGCCATGGAGTCCGGTATTGTACATATGTTTTCACTTGTCAGTGGTTGCCAAGTATTGCATAAACATGCATTACCGCATCAGGTTTAGTCCTTTCCTATCTCATTGTAAGAACAAAGGGATTTTTGATGACCGAGATGGAAACTCACAGAAATGAAATCTATCTGTTCTGGTATTCCCAGAGTACAAATGGTACAATAAATTGTTCATTTTGGCTGCTCAGAATGTTAAATGGCTATGTGCCATTAGTTCAGAATAAAATATGTGGAACACTTTGGAGTCGATTCCAAACAAAACTGCCTAAAGACAGCTAGTCAAGATGATGGATAATACACCCACACATACAAAAGTAAGGCAAATGAAAAATGTAAACTTTAGATACACAGCATATTTAGTATATTATCATTTATATAAAGCTAGTGATAGTCTTCTTTCCTTCACAATAATTCTACTGAGATTGTTAATTTTGTGTATTTCCAAGACTTCTAAAGGAACAAAAATTTAAAATGAAACTTGGCACTTGGCACACTGAGACTTCCAACCTATAGGGGTAGATCTTGACTTTGTGCTTTGAAGTCAATGGAAATAAAAACCGGGAGAACTGTAAAAGAGGCTGTCGATTAGTTATCACTTTCGCACAGAGTCACAATTTACCCCCATGGATTTCAAGGTTCACAATTTGTATTAAATTATTTTGCTTCTTTTTCCCACCAATTTTCTCTCTATCCCACTACTAGTAGTAGTAGTGATCAGAAGCCAGAACCCTGGCCAATCCACTGGCCTTATTATATAAATTTCCTTTTTCCTCATTAACTGTTTTTTTATTTATTTCTAGATTTAAAAAATATTTGGGCCTAAGTTTTCCTCTGTGGCGGGATTTCGGCCAGAAATGCATTGGAACAGGACTTCCACCAGTCCAATTACTTCTGCCCTGACCCCAGTGGACTTTCTGAACTCAGGCTCATTAGTATGTTGGTGGCGGGCTCCTGATAGTATTTCTGCTGCCACCGGATACCCGCCTCAGGTGATGCTGAACTGCTCCGTCACTTGTTTGCAGACTCATACCTGCACCTTGGGTCCTCTTTTCCCTAGTTTTTGCCTGCTACTTCCCAATACCCTGCCCCTTCAGCCTTAGTAAAGGATGCTCATGGGTTGAGATGCGCTTTCACAAGATAATTATGGATGAGGAAGGCCATTCAGCTCTTGTTGATTCATCTATTCAGAGAGATCCTAATGTCAACTCATTGTAGCATCCAATTATTTGTTAAATGATTCCAGGGTTTTTGCCACCATATTTGGAAATTTATCCCACTTTTTGATCCCACTCTCTGTATGAAGAAGAATTTCCTGATATCTGTCCTAAAGTTACCCTTCTCTAGTTTGAACCTGCATCCTCTTGTTCTAATCTTGCAGTTTAATTTAAAGTAATATTCCAGGTTAACTTTTTCTATACTCTTACCTCTATAACAATCTAACACACCTCTACAAGATCACTTCTCAAACATTTCCTTTCTAGACAGAAATGCCTAAGTTTTTGCAGTCTTTTCACCTGCCTAGCTCTTACTTTTTAGTTTTGAAGGTGACATAGGGGGTTAAGACTCACCTATAAAAGTAGTCTAAAATATGGATGTTGAAATATCTACAGCAAAAAGGGCAGGAAAGTCTCCAAAAGGTAAGAATTCCCATCTCTTTAAATTTAGCTGGCACAGTTTTCCTCTTCCGCCACCACTGTCCTCCTTAGATCCATCTTTCTGCAACTGATGTTATGATTAATTATACAAATCGACTGCTATTAGTATTTGATCTTTCAAGCAGGAATTGTGCCAGTTCTTAACCATTTAGAGCTGGCTTAGATCTGTAGCTGCTAATTCTAGGTCTGAAAAAGAATAGACTCTGTAGCTATGGAATGCCACATATGTTCATTATTAATGACCTTAATAAAACATAATCAAAATTTGGTATTTTTCGTCCCTTTCCAATAACTCTATTACTTCTTTTTGGAGGAGTAGGAATATTCAGAGTGGCACTAAACATGACTGAATAATCCAATAGCATTTCTTCCCAATATTGCACTCCTTTTCATTTGTGTCGACATTTTCACTAAGATTATCAAAATGAAGAAAATAAACTCAGTTGTTTTAGGATGACTGATAGTAGCCCATCTCTATGCAGTAATTCATCTTTTATTTTATTATCTGTGGCTGCTGTCCCTCCTGATTTAATTTATTCTATACTGAGATTAAAAACATTAAAAATATCAGAATGTATCTTGAGGAATCAGTAAATAAAACCAGCCAGCAGACACTAAGACTACTGCTATGACTCACAGGAAGGAAATTGGCATTTGGTAGTAATTATATCTCACTTTATAGTAAATAACAACTTTTGCGTTAAATGAAATTCAGAGAAAAGCCATAGTCCAAATATATTTAAAAATACAGCGCCAAAACCCATACAAAAGTAGAGCAGAAAAAAGTATTAATACTTAGGGGGAAAAATTAGGTCGCGCCCCGTTTGGGGCGCAAATATCGTCTGGACGCAAAAATTAGCGCCTGGCGCTAATTATCGCCACTGACTGGAAACTTCACTTTTACCGCCCCGGGAGGTGAGTGGAGCGCTAAATCAGGCGCTGCACACCTGTCTTAAGGCGCAAAGGCCGAGCAGTGAGGCGCTACCTCAGCGCGCGAGCGCAGCACAGGTGCTGCCAGTTAGCGAGGGAACACAGACACACTGGCGCCGGCCAGTTCTTAAAGGGGGGGGGGCCAACTTGCTCCCCAGCCACACCCTGCTCATTGCAGCCTTGAATCTCGGCCTGGAGAGACCTGTGAATCCATTTTGCTGCCAAGGATGGAGAGGGTGAGAGAACGAGCTCAGCGCTTCACCGAGCGGGCCTTGGATGCTCTGGTTGGCGCGGTGGAGCGCAGAAGATGTATACTCTTCCCTGAGAGTGGCAGGAGGCCTTTGCCACGCGAGTACAGAAGAGTGTGGAGGGAGGTGGCTCAGAGCGTCTCCTCCAGGAGCATGGTGCCCAGGACCCATGTTCAATGCCGCAAAAAGTTCAACGACCTCACTCGGGTCGTCAGGGTGAGTGGCTTTTTCTCAATACCTCTCCATCCCTCCATCTCAACCTCACTCTATGGCCAGAGGGTCTTAAAACCCCAATGCACAACACTCATCCAACACCTATGGCCCTTTCATGAAACACACACACACATTCCACACTTTGCATACAGTAAGGGCTATTCACCTATGGGAGGCACATCAGGCAAGACCATGGCTGCATACAGTAAGGGCTATTCACCTATGGGAGGCACATCAGGCAAGACCATGGCTGTATATTTACTCAGATGCTGTCCTTTTTCTTGCAGGCCAAGCTGGCGCATAATAGGAGACAGCAGCAACGGACAGGTGGAGGGCGGCCTCAGCTGCAACCCCTCAGCGATCTGGAGGAGCGCGTCCACAGGATTGTGGCAAGCCGGGTGATCGGTCCCGTCGCCACTGGAGACGCCGACCCCGTTCTGGACAGCAATGGTAAGGTCATCACCTTTTTGTCCTCTGTCCTTCCACTTGTCCCTCACAACACCAGCCTTTGACACTTTCAATCCAACTTGCTAACTCGCTGCACTTCTTCCTCCCTTACTGCCACCCTGTCCTCATGCTAAAGCCACTCTTGTACCTCCCTGCTTTCAGATGGTGATTCACCAGCTGAGGAGACGGGCCCTGAAGCTGCCAGTGGGAGTGAAGCTGCAGCCGAGGAGGAAGAGGAAGCCGGAGCATCAGTGCCACCCTCTCCCGAGGAAGCCCATGCCCACACTGGGAACACGCCTTCCCTGGAGGGGAGCAGGGGGGAAGGGTCTGATGAGGGTGAAGCTCCAGGACCCAGCGGGCTGCAGCAACACCATGGGGGTAGGGAAGAACGGGGGCCTTCTCCCCAGAGGGCGAGTATGCCAGCGACTCCTACTGCAATAGACGCAGAGGAGGAGCGGCTGATCGCAGAAATGAACACCCAGGCGGTGGGCATGCACACTGAGCTCATGGGTGCAGTGGGAAGGGTGCCCGAATACATTGAGTCACTGGCAAGGAGTGTGGAGCACTTCGCTGTAGCACAGGCGGATGCCACACTAAAGCTTAGTGCTGCAATTCAGTCACTGACTGCCATGATCCCATCTCTGACTGCTCTCATGCAGACTCAGATTGAGGCCACGCGAGCACTGACTGCTGCCAACCTCGATGGTTCGTTCACATGTCCCCGGGGCTCTCACCGCGCCGCAGCAGGCCAGCAATCTGTGCTCCAGCAGATTGCTCCGGATGCTGAAGTGCTGCCCCGTGGGAGTGCCAGTGTGTCGGTCGAGCAGGGAGTTGCTGTCCTCTCTCACGATGACAGCATTCCTGCTGCCAACACTGTCACTTCTCCACTGCACTTGCCACCGCCTGTAGGACAGACTGCTGCCGCCCATGCAGAGTTGGTGCAGTCTGCAGCCGGGCCCTCCAGGCCCAGAACTGGTCGAGGCCGTCCTTCAGGGGCATCTGCAGTGTCAGGGTCTGACAATCAGCAGCCTTCCACCAGCCTTGCTGCAGCCACTGAGGTCCCATTACGGAGGAGCAGTAGGGTTAGAAGGGGGGAAGTGCGCAAGGGAAGGAGATCACCCTCGAAGGGCAAAAAGTAGGAGGTGTGACAAAATGCTGGTCATTTTTTTATTAAAGGCTGAGGTTCGTGGTCCAACTTTTGTCTAGTGTTTTGGACATTATCTCCAGGTTGTGAGAACCAGTTATGCTAATGACTGTTTTTTTGTGTTTATTTCTATGAGTTTGTCATGAGGAAATGACACACACAGAGTTTGTAAAATAAATAAGTTTTTGTATTCAAAATATACATGTTTGGTGTTTGGAATCATTGGTGCCTTGGCCGGCTTAGGGGTTGCGTGCTGGGTTCATTGATGATGTTAGCAATGGCAGAAGCCATTTCCACAGCAGGGGCCCTAGAAGCGGCTTGCTATCAGCCGTTGACGGACGGCCCTTGCAGTTTCACCATTGTGGGCCGCCCTCCCGCCTTGGTGCTGCTGATGATCATCCTCCTCGTCCTCTTCCTCCTCTTCCTCCTCCTCCTCTGGTGGTGCTCCAAGGCCTGGTGGCATTGGCTGGGTCCTGACGATTGCCATGTTATGCAACATGCAGCACACAACTACGAAGTTGGATACTCGCTCAGGCGAGTACTGCAGGGCTCCTCCAGAATGGTCGAGACAGCAGAACCGTTGCTTCAGCACGCCGATTGTGCGCTCAATGATGTTCCTGGTAGCTTGATGGCTCTCGTTGTACCGCAGCTCAGCAGGGGTGTTGGGCGTACGGAGCGGTGTCATCAGCCAGGTGCTCAATGGATACCCCTTGTCCCCGAGAAGCCAACCAACTGGCTGATGCGGTGCCTCAAAAAGTTCTGCCACAGTAGTCTGTCGCAGGATGAAAGTATCGTGGCAGCTGCCAGGATAGTGGGCATTGACAGCGAGTATCAGCTGTCTGTGGTCACAGACCAACTGAACATTCAAGGAATGGAACCCCTTTCTGTTCCGGAAATCCTCGGCATTCTCATGTGGAGCACGCAAAGCCACATGCGTGCAGTCAATGGCGCCCTGCACCATGGGGAAGCCCGCTACCCTCGCAAAGCCCATAGCACGGTCATGCTGCTTGTCTGGGGTCATAGGGAAGGAGATGAAGTCTCGTCTCCTTGTGAAGAGGGCATTGGTGACCTGCCGGATGCAGCGATGCACCGCAAACTGGGAGATATTGGCGAGGTCCCCAACAGCAGCTTGGAATGAGCCAGTGGCGTAGAAGTTCAAAGCCACTGTGACCTTCACTGCCACCGACAGAGACGTCCTGGACCTCAGCTGAGGCTGCAGATCTGGCTGCAGCAGGTGGCAGAGCTCAGTGACCACCTCCTTGCTGAATCGCAGCCTTCGCAAACACAGCTCCTCGGACATGTGGATGTAGGAGAGCTGTTCACGATATACCCTGGGAGGGTAAGCTCTCCTGTACATGCGCCTGATGGGCCTCCTCCGTCTGGCCATCATTGCCACTCTCTGTCTGCGTCTCACTATCCTCCGATTGAGCTGGAGCAGGACGACGCCCCCAATCATTGCAGCCCCCATAGTCTCTTTGCAAGCAAAGTTATGAAGGACAGCAACCAAAGTACCAGCGAAGTTAGGATCAGTAGGCAAAACTACCTCACAAAGCGTTGACTCAATGCAGAAGTCTCTCTTTCTCTCTCTCCGAATCTCTCTCTCTCTCTCAGAACGAGTGGTGCAAAAATGTCAACCACAGAAAAAGACAGGAAGAGGCCCCCTTTAAATAGCGCCCCCCCCCCAGCCCCACAGCGATTGATAGCGTTCCAGTCTTCCGGTCGTTGGATGCACCAGGCGGTAAGGCAGGGGGCGCCACTCAATTTCCGCTCCGGGGCGCCACAAGGGCGTTGCACCATGGAATGACGTCACAATCTGCGCGCGCAGGTGGTCGCGGCGGTAAAGTTTAGCGCCGCCGCACAATGTCTAGTTAAGTTCTCTTAAGGCGCTAACGGGAGGCGCAACCAACTGAATTTTTCCCCCTTAGTATTTTAAACTGTTCAATTGATGCAGAAGCTGTGCAGAAACGTCAATGGCATGCAGGTCTGGTGCATCACAATGACGCGACAGAGTTGTGTAACATGGGGACACTCTGGGCTAGAAATTAGAAAAGTTGGAGAATTAGCGCCAGGCGCTAATGCTTTAGATTGCACACAAACTTTGTGTGTACTGCTCAAAAAAATGATTGGCGTCCTAATTCAAGTCTTAAAGCCCAAGCTCATTGGCGTTACAGTCAAAGGGTGGACCAATATCAGGTGCAGTCTAATCACAAGTCATGATTGCCACAGGCTTTTTTCAGTACTTAAAGGGGAAGCTCATTGATGCTGCAGGAGCTCATGCTCAGCATTGCTGGCTGTGCAGCTGCCTCAGCAAGCAGAAGCAGGGCAAGGAGAAGGAGCCGGAGGACTGAAGCAGCTGTACTCATGGCAGATCCACGCACCAGGGAGAGAGCTGGCAGATTCTGTGATCAAGCATTGGAGGCATTGATGTTTGCTGTGGAGCGACGGAGGGCGGTGCTTTACCCAACAAAAGGCAGGAGGCCCTCGCCACAAGTCTTCTGAACCATGTGGTGGGAGGTAGCACAACACATCTTGGGCAGCACTGTGGTCCTCAGGACCCACACACTGTGCAGGAAGAAATTTAACGACCTCACTCGGGTGATTAAGGTGAGTGAATGCTTCAACAAATGCTACATACCATCATCTGTACCACAATCTTCACACACTGCCCTAAGTACCACACCCCCAGCACTCACCAACCAACAATCTCCACCTACCAACACTCTCACCCACATATCGCACCTTGCACACAATGACAGCCATTCAACTATGGCAGGCATATCACCCAAACACATTGCTCCATACTCACTCACAAACTTTCCTTTCTCTTGCAGGCCAAGATGGCTCACAACAGGAGGGAGCAGGAATGCACAGACAGGGGACAAGCTGACACCCAACCACTGTCTGCACTGGAGAATAGAGTGCTGCAGATTATTGGGCACCAGGTGGTGGGTGCCGTGGTCACCGGCAACAACAGTATGTTCATCCCTACTCCTTCTTCTCACATCCCACTTCCCCCTCACCCCACAAGCGTTTCGCACTTTCCAGCTAATCATGCTGTATGCATGCCTTTCTCCCTTCCTGCCCCTCTCCCCTCACCTTAATCCGACTATTGTGCCTTTATGCTTTCAGATAATGAGCAAGCACCTGAGCAGCCTGTCCCTGAGGGCACCATAGAGAGCGAGGTGGGAGAAGAGGAGGAGGAAGAACATACCGCGTCACTGCATGTCTCACCCGCAGGCACCAGCTCAGATACTGGCACTACACATTCTTTAGAGGCTAGTATAGTAGCAGGATCTGCACAGGGTGAGGCACCGGGGACGTGTGGGCTGCAGCAAGTCCAGGGGCAAAGGGTAGCTTGGGGGCCAGGGTGAGTTCCTGCGTGAGCCCTGCTGCACAGGGCTCAGATGAGGACCTCAATGGGGAGGCGTTTAGAAGAAGGGTGATGGGCAGGCACACAGAGATCATAGGTGCAATGGCAAGGGTGCCCAAGAGCCTCTCAGTAATGGTAAGGAGTGTGGAGGAGTCCACCTCCAAAATTGCATAAGGCTCTTCGCACATCATGGAGCCCATCATTTCCAGTCTGCAAAGGATGGTAGACTTCCAGAGAGACCGTGGCAATCCAGACCTGTGTGATGGCTGATCTGGCAGCTTCCATTGCAGCACAGGTGGAAGCGACGCAACATCTTAGTGCTGTAATGAAGTCTATGCTTGGTGGCATCCAATCTCAGACTGCTCTCACGCAGTCTCAGCTTGATGCCACGCAAGCTTTGACTGCTGCCATCGTGGCTGGGTCTACCACAGTCAACCGGGGCTTTCACGGTGTCGCAGCAGGCCAGCAATCTGTGCTCCAACAGATTGCTAGGGATGCTGAGGTGCTGCCCCGGGGGAGTGGCAGTGGGTCAGTGGAGCAGGAACCTGCTGGCCTCTCTCAGGATGACAGCATTCCTGCTCCCACCACTGCCACTCTGCCATTGTCCTTGTCGCTGCCTGTCATCCAGCCAGCCCAGACTGCTGCTGCCGCCCATGCTGAGGTGGTGCAGTCTACAGCCGGGCCTTCCAGGTCCAGAGCTGGTCAAGGGCATCCTGCAAGGCCATCTGAAGTCTCCCACACGGACATTCAGCAGCCTTCCACCAGCCGTGCTGCAGCCACTGGGCCAACACTTCGTAGGAGCACTAAAGTAGGCAAAGGCACAGTAACGAGAGGCACTAAGGGATTGCACAAGGGTAAATAGTTAATATTTTTGTTGTAAATATGTGTTCACTGATTGTTGATAAATTTATTCATTCAGTTTGGATTCTTTTGTGGTGTGTCTCATTTCAGCTTTGCGCTGTTATAAGGCCTGCGATAGGGATGGAATGATGGGGATGTGGTGAGCAAGGGGGATCTGGGGTTTAATTCATTCCAACCGCAGTCTGATGAGGTGATCACGGACCGCCCTTCCGGAAGGCCGATTGAGTGGCTGCCTCCTCCCTCACTCCTGTTCCTCCTCCTCCTCGTCCAACTCGTCTTCCTCGTCCTCCTCGTCCTCTCCCTCTTCCTCCTCCTGAGGTGGTCCCACAATCTCTGGAGGCAAGGGCTAGGCCCTCATGATGGCCAAGTTGTGGAGCATGCAGCAAACCACGACAAAATGGGACAACCGCTCAGCCGAGTACTGGAGGGCTCCTCGCGAGCGACCAAGGCAGCGGAACCATTGCCTCAGCAGGCCTGATGTTCCTGGTGGCAGCATTATATGTGGGCTGGGCAGGAGTGTTGGGGTTGCAGAGGGGAGTCATGAGCCAGGTAGATAGCCCTCGTCTCCGAGCAGCCAGCCACGAGCTTGACGTGGTGGCTGGAAGAGTGCTGGCACACCGGTCTGGCACAGGATGAAGGCATCGTGGCTGCTGCTAGGATAGCGGGCGTTGACATTGAGGATTCGCTGTCTGTGGTCACACACCAACTGCACATTAAGTGAGTGGTAGCCTTTGCGGTTACGGAAAATCTCAGGATTGTTCTGCGGTGCCCGCAAAGCTACGTGGGTGCAGTCAATGGCACCCTGCAGGGAATCCCGCTATCCTGGCAGAGCCACATGCACGCTCGTCCTGCTTCTCTCTGGTGATGAGGAAAAAAATGTAATCCCTTCTCCTACTGTAAAGAGCACCTGTGACCTCCCGGATGCAGCGATGGATGGCGAACTGCGAGATGTTAGCTATGTCTCCTGTTGCAGACTGGAAGGATCCACTGGCAAAGAAATTGAGGGTGACGGTGACCTTGACTGCCACTGAGAGAGCCATGGTCGCCCTGCTCTGAGGCTGGAGGTCTGGTTGCAGGAGGTGGCAGAATTCTGTGACCACCTCCTTGGTGAAGCGGCGCCTTCTAATACACTGCTCCTCTCTTAATTGGAAGTAGGAGAAGTGCTCTTGGAATACCCTCAGAGAGTAAGGCCTCCTGTTGAGAGCCCTTATGGCCCTCCGCCTCCCTCTGGTCACATGTTCCAGTCTTTCTCGCTGCCTCTGCTGTAGATCCTGGAGGGCGAGGTTGACTGCCAGTACAGCTCTCATTAATGTAACCAAGTGTAGCAGTTTGATTTATTTAAGAATAAATGTAGCTACTTTTTAGTAGCCACAATACTCCTGATCCAAAATAACCTTGAAATTACTGAATGAAACTTTTGGGGGTAAAAATTTACTTGGTTGCGCCTCCCGTTAGCGCCTTAAGAGGGCGCTAATGGGGCGCAAAGCCGCTAACGCCCGGGCGCAGCGATGTTTGCGCCGCTCGAGAACTTAACTTGAGATTGTGCGGCGGCGCTAAAACTTACCGCTGCGACCACCTGCGCGCGCAGATTGTGACGTCATTCCATGGTGCAACGCCCTTGTGGCGCCCCGTAGCGGAAATTGAGTGGCGCCCCCTGCCTTACCGCCTGGCGCTTCCAATGACCAGAAGACTGGAACGCTATCAATCGCTGTGGGGCTAGGGGGGGCGCTATTTAAAGGGGGCCTCTTCCTGTCTTTTATTGTTGGTGGCATTTTTGAACTACGCATTCTGAGAGAGAGAGGGAGAGACTTCTGGAGAGATTCAACATTGTGTGAAGGAGTTTTGGGTACTGAGCAGCACTTTGCAGGTTCATTTTGATTTGCCATTCCTTGTATCGATTTAGCAGAGACTGTGGGAGCTGCACTCTGAGCTCTTTGCCTGGTACTCTCCATTGTTCTTTCCAGCACATTTGATGTGCAAGTCTCTCCAGGCCGAGATTCAAGGCTGCAATGAACAGGATGTGGATGGAAAGCAAGATTAACCATCCCCTTTAAGAACTGGCCCGTGCCATTGTGTGTGTGTTCCATTGCTGACTGACATTACATGAGCTTCACCAGCGCTCCGAGTTAGCGCCTCACTGCTCGGCCTTTGCACCTTAAGAGAGGTGTGCAGCGCCTGCTTTAGCGCTCCACTCACCTCCCGGGGCGGTAAAAGTGAAGTTTCCTGTCAGTGCCGATAATTAGCGCCAGGCGCTAATATTTGCGTCCGGACGATATTTGCGCCCCAAATGGGGCGCGACCTAATTTCTACCCCTTGGACTATGTGAAACTGACAAGAAGCCACTGAAACTCCACTAACCTGACAGCTGCAAGTCATTACTGATGATCCCTTTAAATAACGTCCCTGGAGCCAGCTTCCTGGTGCTTCACGGCAGCTCTCCCTGTCGCTGTTTACTCCAGGCACTAAGGTAGGTGGCGACAATTAATTTTGCAGATCGGGTGGTCAGTGACTGTTGCACACTCACTGATGTCACGATCCACCTGGCATTCAGCATCCCGATGATAACTGTTACTGGCTCTGCTACAGGGGGCAGGATTTGTCGTGTGGCGCTGGATTCGCCTCACCCCAGCAATAATGCTCTAGTGCCACGTTAGCGCTATCTGCTGACGCTAACGGGAGGCGCTAAGGGGACAAATTTTTCCCCCTCTGGGGCTTGAACGTGTACAGTAAGACTGTGTTGGATTGGAATTCAAATGATGATAGGCAGTTTCTTCACAGGGCTGTTCATTTCTCTCTCTAAATAACCTGCAACATGACACTAACCTATACAGCTAAATCATGCAAGTATACTAATGCACTAAATATACTCCAGCGATCAAACTTCAGCTTTGATGCCGAAACTTTCCATGAACCCTGCTTTTGCTTTGTTGCTGTAGCAAATTTACAGTAAAGTTCAAAGTGGTCAAACATTGGCTTTTGCTAAAGGGCTTCATAAATGGAGGGTTGTGGGTGGGGTGTATTGCTCAGTTATGACCTGGACTCTTCTGTGGCTCAATCTTGCACTTGAAGCAGTTCAGACTTGAACTTTCTGCACATTTTTGGGGAGGGGGTGGAATTCCTGAGTCCTCTTTCTGTTTCATTTCCTTACAAGTGAGGCCAGGGAAAGGAGACTGCTCTCTTCCTGGTGGTCCTGGAGGAGTCTGTTGCTAACAGCGCCAGCAACATAAACAGCTAAACTCAAATGAGAAACATCAACAATAAGATTGTGTTAATAGTTGAAATCTTACAGAACTTCGAAGTTTGTAGATTTGAAAAGGCAGCTGTTGGATCTTTGACGGTCGCACACCTGTTGTTAGCAACAGCCTTCTTATCTGTGGGGCTAATTTGCCCTTAACACAAGGGCTATACTAAATGCTGCAGGCAAGGAAGAAATGTATTGTACATATTGCACAAAATAACATAATTGTGGGGGCTTGATCCCAGATGGGTGCCAGTCCTTCATTTATTTTGATTTTTAATGTATGCTTATTCATGCACATATTCAAGGAAACATTCGCATCTATTGCTCAATGCTGATTGTATTGTATTCTATATTTAGCTGCTAACTTAAATCTGTTCATTAGAAAGCTAGTGCACAATAGTCAAGGTAGTAGTTTCTCTCCACTAGCAGGACATGGTTAGGAACAAGAATTAAAATTTTAGACAGCAGCCACTGGGCAGAGACTGGCGATTTCTCAGTTAGAACAAAATCATTTACTGGAAGATGCATTTACTTTACTTTCCTCTCTCTTCAGTTGAATTTCTAACATTCATTCACATGTTACTTAAAGTCCACAATACTGTAACATATTTCAAAAGTGCTAGAATCTTCAATTCTTGATCTCAATCTCATTTTCCTTTTCTGTGAAGATTAAGTTTTGCAGCAGTTTAAGTACTGAACTTTGAGCAATGCTGCCCTGCACCGCCCCCCCCCCACCCTCACCCCTAAATAAAGCAAAAAAAATCATCCTTGTTCTTTTTCCACAGTCTATAGTTTAAAACATGATTAAAGGTTATAAGGATAATGACAGAATAAAGAAATAAAAGTGGAACACAATGCTTCGACTACTGTTGAGATACTAGGAATTTATGGAATTTAACAAAATAAGGTTGAATAATGTTGATTGTAATAATGAATCGATATACTTAATAATTCCCTTGATTAACATGAGGACACATTTTGGACTTTATGTTGGTGGGAGTTTAACCTGTCGTGATTAGCCTCCCTCAGGACATAACTGGGTTGAAAGAAATCAATGACAGTGATATTGTACATAGGCTGTTGGAAGGAATTGACTTGATAGCTGAGATGGCAATTTCTTTCCTCCATGCCATAAAATAGAGTATCTTCCATCTGAATGTGGGCAATGCCATACGAGACCTGCTAGCATATGCCTATCATTAGTGTATTAAAAATGTACATTTAATTGCACTTCCTGTTAACTTTTCCCATTATGAATTTCTATGTCCACATTTATAATGGAAACTGCCGATGTCACACTGTAATTACATTTCCCCACCAGTTGTGGCACTGTACTGCTTCAGTTTTGTATCTTCCAGCCCCTCTGCATGTACTGCAGAGAAACTCCTGACCTCAAACCAACTGTACTTTTATGCTTCCCAAACTGCCACATACTTTGTTATTTATCTATAAATAATATCATAAATTATCAGCCTTGGCTTACAGGCAACACTCTCACCTCCGAGTCAGAATGTTGGGCATCCAAGCCCCACTTCCGAGACTTCAGTATGTAATTAAGGTTGTCCGTTCAATGCAATAATGAAGGAGTGCTCTGTCTGGAGGTCGTGTCTGGCCTCTCAGGTGGATATAAAAGATTCCATGGCACTATTTGAAGAAGAGCAGGAAAGTTCTCCTAGTGTTTGGCCAATATTTATCCCTCAACCAATATCATTAAAACAGACTATCTGGTCAATTACCTCATTACTGTTTGTGAAACCTTGCAGTGCATAAATTAGCTACTGCGTTTCCCTTCATTGCAACAGTGCCTACACTTCAAAAGTACTACATTTGCTGTAAAGTGCTTTGGAACGTCCTCAGGATTGAAAGGTTAATGCAAATTCTTCCTTCTTTCTAAAATCAAAATACTTTATCAAAAAAAAAGGATTGAATGTACGATTTTAAAATGGTAACTAGTTTATTCTGACCACCATGGGATGAGACGTTAAACTAAGGCCCCGTCTGCCCTCTCAGGAAGACGTAAAAAATCTCACGGCACTATTTCAAAGAAGAGCAGGGGAGATCTCCCTGGTGTCCTGGCCAATATTTATCCCTCAACCAATATCACTAAAACAGATTATCTGATCATTATCAGAGCTTGCTGTGCGCAAATTGGCTGACGTGTTTCCTACATTACAACAGTGACTACACGTCAAAGTACTTAATTGTCTGTCAAGTGCTTTTGGATGTTCTGAGGTCATAAAAGGTGCTATATAAATGCAAGTCTTTCTTTCTTTTCACTGGCTATATTAGGAAATTGAGGGGGAAAAATTCAGTTGGTTGCGCCTCCCTTTAGCGCCTTAAGAGGGTGCTAATGGGGCGCAAAGCATCTAGCGCCCGGGCGCGGCGATGTTTGCGCCGTTCGCGAAATTAACTAGACATTTTGCAGCGGCGCTAAACACTACCGCCACGATCTCCTGCGCCGGCAGATCGTGACGTGAGTCGAGTGCGCAACGCCCTGGTATCGCCCCGGAGCAGATATTGAGTGGCGCCCCCTGCCTTACCGCCTGCCGCTAGCAACGACAGGTTGAGGGGAGCGTTTTGCAGTCAGGAAGGGACTGGGGGAGCGCTATTTAAAGGCGACTGCTTCCTGCCTTTTATTGTTGGTGACATTTTTGAACCACGCATTCTGAGAGAGAGAGAGAGAGACTTCTGGAGAGATTCAACGCTGTGTGAAGGAGTTTTGGGTACTGAGCAGCACTTTGCAGGTTCATTTTGATTTGCCCTTCCTTGTATCGCTTTAGAAGAGACTGTGGGGGCTGCACTCTGAGCTCTTTCCCTGGTACTCTCCATTGTTCTTTCCAGCAGATTTGATGTGCAGGTCTCTCCAGGCCGAGATTCAAGGCTGCAATGAACAGGATGTGGATGGAAATCAAGATCAACCCTCCCCTTTAAGAACGGGCCCGCACCATTGTGTGTGTGTTCCATTGCTGACTGACATCACATGAGCTTCGCCAGCGCTCTGAGGTAGCGCCTCGCTCCTCGGCCTTTGCGCCTTAAGACAGGTGTGAAGCACCTGATTTAGTGCTCCAATCACCTCCAGGGGCGATAAAAGTCAAGTTTGCAGTCGGTGGCGATAATTAGCGCCAGGCGCTAATCTTTGCGCCCGGCCGATAATTGCGCCCCAAATGGGGCGATACTGAATTTCTCCCCCTGAGTTCCTAATTCTTTAAAGGGGAACACATACCTGGAAAAGAACTTTCAATCAAACATACTTAGCCAATGACCTTCCCTCCATCATAAGGTCAGAAGTAGGAATGTTCACTGATGATTCCACAGTGTTCAGTTCCATTTACAACTCCTCAGATAATGAAGCAGTCCATGCCTGCATGCAGCAAGACCTGGACAACATTCAGGCTTGGGCTGATAAGTGGCAAGTAACAGTCACGCCACACAAGTGCCAGGCAATGACCATCTCCAACAAGAGAAAGACTAACCACCTCCCCTTGACATTCAATGGCATTACCATCGTCGAATCTCCCACCATCAACATCCTGGGGGGTCATCATTGACCAGAAGCTTAACTGGACCAGCCACATAAATACTGTGGCTACAAGAGCAGGTCAGAGGCTGGGTATTCTGTGGCGAATGACTCACCTCCTGACTCCCCAAAGTCTTTCCACCATCTACAAGGCACAAGTCAGGAGTGTGATGGAATACTCTCCACTTGCTTGGATGAGTGCAGCTCCAACAACACTCAGGAAGCTCAACACCATCCAGGACAAAGCAGCCCGCTTGATTGTCCATCACTTTAAACATTCACTCCCCCCACCACCAGCACACCGTGTCTACAGTGTGTACCATCTACACGATGCACGGCAGCAACTCGCCAAGGCTTCTTCGACAGCACCTCCCAAACCCGTGATCTCTACCACCTAGAAGGAAAAGGGCAGCAGGTGCATGGGAACACCACCACCTCCAAGTTCCCCACCAAGTCCAAAATTGTCTCAGTGGCAGGAAGTAAAGGGTAATGGTTGACGGGTGTTTTTGTGATTGGAAGGCTGTTTCCAGTGGGGTTCCACAGGGCTCAGTACTAGGTCCCTTGCTTTTTGTGGTATATATCAATGATTTAGACTTCAATGTAAGCGGCATGATTAAGAAGTTTGCAGATGATACAAAAATTGGCCATGTGGTTGATAGTGAGGAAGATAGCTGTAGACTGCAGGAAGATATCAATGGACTGGTCAGGTGTGCAGAAAAGTGGCAAAATGGAATTCAATCTGGAGAAATGTGAGGTAATGCATTTTGGGAGGGCTAACAAGGGAAGGGAATACACAATAAATGGTAGGATACTGAGAAGTGTAGAGGAACCTTGGAGTGCATGTCCACAGATCCCTGAAGATAGAAGGACAGGTAGATAAGGTGGTTAAGAAGGCATATGGGATACTTTCCTTTATTAGTCGAGGCATAGAATATAAGAGCAGGGAGGTTATGCTTGAACTGTATAAAACACTAGTTATGCCACAGCTAGAGTACTGCGTACAGAATGACATATGAGGAGAGATTGGGTCGATTGGGCTTATACTCGCTGGAGTATAGAAGAATGAGAGGGGATCTCATCGAAACATATAAAATTCTGACAGGTCTGGACAAACTAGATGCAGGAAGAATGTTCTCGATGGTCGGAGAGTCCAGAACCAGGGGTCATAATCTAAGGATAAGGGGTAAGCCATTTAGGACAGAAATGAGGAAGAATTTCTTCACCCAGAGAGTGGTGAACCTGTGGAATTCTCTACCACAGAAGGTAGTTGAGGCCAAGTCATTAAATATATTCAAGAAGGAGTTAGATATATTTCTTAAAGCTAAAGGTATCAAGGGATATGGGGAGAAGGCAGGTACAGGGTACTGAGTTTGGATGATCAGCCATGATCTCATCGAATGGCGGAGCAGGCTCGAGGCCTACTCCTGCTTCTATCCTCTATGTTTCTATGGTCACCACAATACAGGAAAGATGTGATTGCACTAGAGAAGGTACGGAGGAGATTTACGAGAATGTTTCCAGGACTGAAGAATTTTAGCTATGAGGAAAGATTGAATAGGCTGGGGTTGTTTACTTTGGAACAGGGGAAACTGAGGGGAGATTTAATTGAGGTGCATAGAATTATGAGGGACCTAGATAGCGTGGATAGGAAGGACCTATTTCCTTTAGCAGAGCGGTCAATAATCAGGGGACATAGATTTAAAGTAATTGGTAGAAGGATTAGAGCAGAGTTGAGGAGAACTTTTTTCACCCAGAGGGTAGTGGGGGTCTGGAACTCACTGCCTGAAAGAGTGGTAGAGGCAGAAACCCTCATCACATTTAAAATGTACTTGGATATGCACTTGAAGTGCCATAACCTACAGGGCTACAGGCCAAGAGCTGGAAAGTGGGATTAGGCTGGATAGTTCTTTTTCAGCCGAATGGGCCGAATGGCCTCCTTCTGTGCCGTAAATTTCTATGTACTATGATTCTATAAGTCACACACCATCCTGACTTGATGCGGAGATGCCGGTGTTGGACTGGGGTGGACAAAAGTGAGAAGTCGCACAACACCAGGTTATAGTCCAACAGTTTTATTTGAAATCACAAGCTTTCGGAGCTGCTGCTCCTTCGTCAGGTGAAGTGAAGAGATGAAGGAGCAGCAGCTCCGAAAGCTTGTGATTTCAAATAAAACTGTTGGACTATAACCTGGTGTTGTGCGACTTCTCACTTTTGTCCATCCTGACTTGGACATATATCACCGTTCCTTCATCGTCGCTGGGTCAAAATCTTGGAACTCCCTACCTAACAGCACTGTGGGAGTACCTTCACCACACGGACTGCAGCGGTTCAAGAAGGCAGCTCACCAGCACCTTCTCAAGTGCAATTAGGGATGGGCAATAAATGCTGGCCTTGCCAGTGACGCCCACATCCCATGAATGACTAATAAACAAAAAGCCAATTACACCCTCAGAAAATAGTATTAAAAAAAATGATGATAAAATGTCTGCTGTGTAGGGGCAAGATATTCTCTACTTTGCTATTATTGAGGACTTGCCAGGTTGAGTTTCACAACCCAAATAATGCCTATTCCCTGATGCATCCAGAATCCATCGATCTTATTGCAGATCGCCATCATCCTCAGTTTTTATGGCTTGACTGAGGCCGTCTTCCTTCCATTCGCACTCCAGAAACCTGATCCAAAGCTCCAAGTGTTGAATAAATGAATGGAATTTGTTCTCAGCTACCACAAGTGAGAAAACCTTGTATCAGCCCCTATATATTTAAAGGGACAGCATCATTTCAAAACAAAAAGTTGTAATGAATTCTAAATAACATTAATATTGTTTTGTATTGTAATGTGCTTCTATTCATTTTGAATTATTTTTGTTGAATTAAATAGTGAGCCCTGATTTCATCGGCAGAAGTACTGGCTTGATGAAGTCATTCAGTCTGACTGCATGCAGGAGCTGTCCCAGATACACCTATGACCCAGCGTAGCTCTAGCACCAGCTGCATGTGTTAATTCTGTTCGCTGGAGTTTTAAGCTCAGGACCTCTTGCAATTCCATATTCCCAGTGGGATCACAGGCACTTGCACTTAAAACAAAAAGTCAACTGAAATGAACAATACAAAAGGTTGTTGAATGTAATTCTAACTCTTTATAATTGTTTGATTTTTAAAGAGGTCTGATAGTGAGACTCAGTCTTCACCATGAACCAAGAAAACTAAACAAGTAGCACACCTCAAAGACCAAAATGTTAACTATTATAACAATGTAAACACACAAGTCATTTTTTTTTTGAAGGATCAATGCAAAATGAACAATTAAAAACAAAGCAAGTGCAATTCAACACTGATACTTAATCCATATGATTAGATGGGCGGAAGTACAATTTGTAACCGAAATTTAAATTGTCTAATAATTGAGCAATTGCACTTATTTTTCATTTGCAACTGTCATCGATAAACATGCACTAAAACAAATATGCATGGCACTATTTTTCACTGCAGACCACAAACAAGTTGTCATCTTCTGCTTTACAAATACTAACATCGTATTTGGCAATTATTGAATTTAAGCCATACAATTAATTTTTAAAATCCTTTGAATACTGTGGGCCAATTATAAATATATATATTATATATAAAAGATATTAAAAATATTAATGTCTGCATGCACTTCTTGCCAACTTTTCCCATTAACAATTAATTCCTAAAGGCACAATTATAATAGAAATTGTCTGTGTAAACGTGTCACGCTGCAATCAGACCCTCCTGCCAGTGGTGGTGCTGCAGCAGCACCAGTGTAGGAGGGTGTAATTATAGCCTGATAAGTTTACCTAGGCTACATTACTCCAGTTAAAATGTGGACGTAAGAATTTATAATGCAAATATAAAATGAAACACCGGAAAAATTCGGTTGATTTGCGCCTCCCGTTAGCACCCTAAGAGGGCACTAATGGGGCGCAAAGCAACTAGCGCTTGGGCGCGGCACCACCAATGCCTCCTGTGAAATTCAGCGGGAGGTTAGCGGCGGCGGTAACCGTTAGCGCCCCGCGGTGCTGCGCCACCGATGATGATGTCATCGCCGTGCGCAGCGCCCCGCTCGCGATCTTCGGTAGCGCCCCCTGACTTACCGCTGGACGCTATGTCCGACAGGGTCAGGGGGGCCACCTGTGGCCGGGGCGGCGCAAATTAAAGGGGAGGTGCCGGGTGGCCATTTTTGTTGCTGGCCGCCTGCCAGCACCTGTCCCCGTTGCTGTCCCCGGCCTTCTGTGCAGCCCCCCCCCCGCGGGGTGCTGGCTGCGCTCCGTGAGCCCGGCACTTTTCTTGAGTGCCAGGCTCTTTTGCCAGCACTCTGATCCCTTTAATAAGGGGAGGAAGGCATGCAGTACCGCGGCACGTAGTGCCGTGATATTCACTCGCAGCGCCCCAAGAGGGAGGTGGGGCGCTTCCAGTGAATTTTGGGCATGGACTTACGCTGGTTTTACATTAGAACCTTGCTATACGTAAATTTCCTGAAGTTACTCGAGCTGCTCCCTTGTTACGTCCACCGAAACCCCACTTAGCTCATTAACATAGCCCCGCCCCGTACGAAAGACCAGTGTACGCGAGTAAAATGGTCGCAGGTTGAGTTCCCAAAATGCTTCTGCACATATAGTCAATTGATTTCCTTCATACTGCCCCAAGCCTGATTGCGAAACATTAAACAGTGTGAGCCTACTGTGTCAAAATAACCCCAAAAATGGTTTGTTTTTTCTTAGGATAACCTTCCTCTCTGGTTTCACCAGGTCATGCACTAACTATGGCTGAGAGATTAGTTAGGCAGGCATACACACCCAATCCCAGGTGTCTGCTGATTTAGCTATGAATTGGCTACTGGGAGGCATTTGTCAGCAGCCAGGACACAGGCCTACAGCAATTTCACCATCCTTCATGCTTGGAAGCACCTGCTCTCTGGTTTGGTCCTACACACAGCAGCAGAGCTGAAACCTGGAGCTTAGCAGAACAGGTTTGAACCAGTTTTCTACCAGCTAACCATTCAACATAACAACATTATCCTTCTGAGCAAAATTATCAATGAGTTCTAGCACAGTAATAGGGGTTGCTTTTCTGTCAGGGTTCTCCTGTCCATCTATCATAACTATGGTAGATGATCCATAGAAACCCTGGAGAAATGGTGTAACTAGTATTTACGGTCCTTCTCCGGGGTTTCTTCAGATCTTCCGCTGAAGTTACGGTGAACATTCGGGAGAATGCCCATGGAAATTCAATCCCTTACAGCCCATGTATATTTTTTGCTGGTTAGAATGGGTTTTATTTAGTCTGAATAAAAGATGCAAAGAAATACATTCTATTTTGAAAGCTAATAAGTGCACGGGATAATATGAATATTATACAATTTTTACTGTAATCACTTCCCTTAGATTACTGTAAGCGGCAAGTTTATAAATAAACCACCGAGTGTTTTAATAGTAATGAACACACCTATATCTTTTTTTCCAAATCTTTACAAGAGGACGAAATCAGCCACTTTCAATAACATCCATTCACTCAAGAGGAAAGACAATTTGAGTTTCACTTTCTCACATCTGTCAATAGTACCATCAGAAAGCCGCAATCCGACCGGCTGGCACAAGTTAGAATTATTTTGCTGAACCTTCTGGTTTGATCATTTCTAATGCTTTTTTGACAGTTAAGTGCCAGAGCTGTCAATCACAGATATTTGCTTAACATAAATAAAGACTACCCCACGCACCCAAGGTGTATCATCTCATCACAATCTATGAAGCTATGTTAACTGATGGGATTATCTAAATATGACTGTACAACATGATCGTTTCACATTTGTATATTTTCTGACCACTGTTCCAACTAATTTACTGCTTATTCTGCTCATTACTGCTCCATTGATTTCAAATGAAAGTAGGGCACTTTCTATAATGGGCGGCCGACCTGGGATGGCAGTTTCACCCCCAGGTGACAAGTTGAAAATCTTACCCCAATGTTTTCTGTCAGGTTCCTGTGCCTACGTGAGAAGCTTTAGCCTTGAGTTCACAAGTATTCCCAGAACCATCACTCTCAACTGAGGATACTCTCCGTGTTGCAGCATATGGCTCCGAGCATGCAATTTTACCTACAACTGACAGATTTTTTTTTAATGATTGAAAGCTAGACTATCACTTACTGATTTGCTGTTTGTAAGCCCCACCTTTCCTGTATATTAAAGTAAAATTGCTGCATATGGAACCCTCCAAGAAGTTATTTTAGAAGCAGTTAAGGTACTCTGAATTGTGTTTTTATACAAAACATCACAACAAGGTGAATTTTAAAAGCAAAATTGTGCATGCTATATATTCCTTGGCCTGCCACAAATAAAGTCGTAAAGTTGAGTAAGAGAGCTGAGCACAGATTCAGCTAAGGAGAAAATTGACAAGCAGAGAAGAATTTGGAGCAGCCTTTATATTTTGTAATGTATTCTAAATGTACTCTACACCAGCTGCATTACTTCTATTTATGTTATTTATTTCAGAAAGAAGCGTTGTTCATATAAACAGTAACACATTCTGGAAGGATTGTACAGCCTCAAGTGAAGAAGAAGGTTCTGAATAAAAATCCTAATCTAAACATGTACATTTTAGTAGAAACATTTACTAACACTAATGGTAGATGGGATAATTGGTAAAGAAAAAAGATGCAATTTAGTTTAATTTTTCCCCCTAGCTTTATAATTTTTTGGTCTTCACTATAAAAATTCAGAAACTATATAGTTGGACAGTAAAAGTAAGGAGTTACTTCTCTATATTTCAGTGGAGATGTTCAGCCTCCAGTGAGAAGACTAGGGACAAATCTAAGCTGTGCATCCATGAGGTATTATGGGCTATCAATAGTAGCAGAATTGTATACCATCACAATCTCTAACATTATGGCTGGCACATCACCATCAAGCCAAGAGACCAACCCTGATTCAATGGGAGTGTAGAATGGTGTGGCAGGAGCAGCAACAGGCATATTTGGAATGAGTTACAAACCTAGTGAAGCTCCATAGCCCTAATACATCCAGTTGAGAATGGTGGTGGACAAGCAGGCAATTAACAGAAGGCAGAGGCTCCACAAACATCCCCATCCTCAGGCATGGTGAACCCCAGCATGTGAGTAAAAGAGACAAGGAATGGAATACTCACCACGTGCCTGGATGGATGCAGGCACAACAACACTCAAGAAGCAGGACAGAGCAATTCATTTGATCAATGTTCCTGCCACTGGATTCAATATCCACCGCCTCCACCACTGGTGCACTGTGGCTATTGTATGTACAATTTACAGGATGCATTGAAGCAAGTAATTAAAAAAAAATTATAGCTCACCAAACTTATTTCAATAGATCCTCCCTCCCTGCCGACCTCTACCTCCGAGAAGGCCAAAAGTAGCAATGACATGAGAGCACCTTACCTCCAAATTCCCCTCCAGGTCACACACCCTCCTGACTTGGATATATGTTTTCATTCCTTGATCATCGCTGAATGGTCCTATTGTTTCCCCCCCCCACCCCCCCCAGCATGGAGGCAGTGAGCATTATAGTGGTCTCCTCTTCCTCCATTCTGACCCCAACACTTACCTTGTTTAGTTGGCCTCAGCCTCATTGCTTTTGCTGGGCAGATTCTGCCTTTTAACTGCCTAGCCACCTCATCTGATGCTGCAGCAGCTATCCCACGACAGCCGAGCTATGCATGCTTGATGAACTCTGACTCCTGAAAACTGGTTTGGTGTTGCAGTGGTGTCAAAGGAATGGCTGGAAGTTCTGTCCCACTTTCATTTGTTAACACGAACTGCTTCTTGTACTTTTCTCTGTCTCAACGACTATTGCTCTGTTTCTAACTCTTAAAATGCCTCTTCTTGAGTTGCAGTTGCTGAATTAAGACCCAATTTAACCATTGTGGCCTCTTTTCATCTCACCACTGACTACTGCGCCTATGCTTAGGACAATAGGTCATCTGCACTACTTACTTCTTTCGCCGCTGTGGTGATATTTTATTAATCTGACTAACTCTAGGTTTGACCTGGAGCGAAACATCACTTTTCAATGTTCAGCTGAGGAACGTTGCACGAGATCATTATTAATGATTCTAACAAGAAGGAAAATTGGATTTTTTTTCTTACATTTTGCTAGCCATTTTTAGTTCTATTTGAGGGGTAGGAACCCACAAAGCAGTGGAATCGCTCGTTAACCTCTTCTACTGATGTTACACAATTTGGTACTCATGTCTACATTATTTTTAAAAACATTTTATTTTTTTAATTCATTCATGGGATGTAGGCGTCACTGGCAAGGCCAGCATTTATTGCCCATTCCTAATTGCCCTTGAGAAGGTGGTGATGAGCCGCCTTCTTGAACCGCTGCAGTCCGTGTTGTGAAGGTACTCCCACAGTGGGGAATACACACAGCTTTGACCCAGCAATGAAAAACGAACGATGATATATTTCCAAGACTTGGAGGTGAATCTGGAGGTGGTGATGTTCCCTTGCACCTGCTGCGCTTGTCCTCCTAGGTCGTGGGTTTGGGAGGTGCTGTCGAACAAGCCTTGGCGAGTTGCTGTAGTTCACCTTGTACTGGACTAGTAGGGGGGTATTAGAGAGTGGGTGGGGGGGCGGTACCAGAGAGTATTGTCCCTGTTTGGTATCTCTCTCTGCCGGCTGGCTGTGTCTGTCGGTTAAAATTGATGGTTCATCAATCTTCTTTGTTTATTCATTTATGGGATGTGGGCATCGCTGGCAGGGCCAGCATTTATTGCCCATCCCTAATTGCCCTTGCGAAGGTGGTAGTGAGCCACCTTCTTGAACCGCTGCAGTCCATGTGGTGAAGGTACTCCCACAGTGCTGTTAGGGAGGGAGTTCCAGGAGTTTGACCCAGCGACGATGAAGGATCGGCGATATACTTCTAAGTCAGGATGGTGTGTGACTTGGAGGAGAACTTCGAGGTGGTGGTGTTCCCATGCGCCTGTTGCCCTTGTCCTTCTAGGTGGAAGAGGTCGCGGGTTTGGGAGGTGCTGCTGAAGAAGCCTTGGCGAGTTGCTGCAGTGCATCTTGTAGATGGTACACATTGCAGCCACGGTACGCCAGTGGTGAAGGGAGTGAATGTTTAAGGTGGTGGATGGGGTGCCAATCAAGCGGGCTGCTTTGCCCTGGATGTCGAGTTTCTTGAGTATTTTTGGAGCTGCACTCATCCAGGCAAGTGGAGAGTATTCCATCACACTCCTGACTTGTGCCTTGTAGATGGTGGAAATGCTTTGGGGAGTCAGGAGGTGAGACACTCGCCGCAGAATACCCAGCCTCTTGTAGCCACAGTATTTATGGGGCTGGTCCAGTTAAGTTTCTGGTCAATGGTGACCCCCAGGATGTTGATGGTGGGGGATTCGGCAATGGTAATGCCATTGAATGTCAAGGGGAGGTGGTTAGACCCTTGATTGTTGGACATAGTCATTGCCTGGCACTTGTGTGGCGCAAATGTTACCTGCCACTTATCAGCCCAAGCCTGAATGTCATCCAGGTCTTGTTGCATGTGGGCATGGACTGCTTCATTATCTGAGGAGTTGTGAATGGCGCTGAACACTGTGCAGTCATCAGCGAACATCCCCATTTCAGACCTTATATTGGAGGGAAAGTCATTGATGAAGTAGCTGAAAATGGTTGGGCCTAGGACACTGCCCTGAGGAACTCCTGCAGCGATGTTCTGGGGCTGTGATGATTGACCTTCAACCACCACAACCATCTTCCTTTGTGCTAAGTATGACTCCAGGCAGTGGAGAGCTTTCCCCCTGATTCCCATTGACTTCAGTTTTACTAGGGGTCCTTGATGCCACATTTGGTCAAATGCTGCCTTGATGTCAAGGGCAGTCACTCTCACCTCACCTCTGGAATTCAGCTCCTTTGTCCATGTTTGGACTAAGGCTGTAATGAGGTCGGGTGCCAAGTGGTCTTGGCAGAACCCAAACTGGGCATCAGTGAGCAGGTTTTTGGTGAGTAAGTGCCGCTTGACACCTTCCATCACTTTGCTGATGATTGAGAGTAGACTGATGGGGCGGTAATTGGCCGGGTTGGATTTGTCCTGCTTTTTGTGGACGGGACATACCTAGGCAGTTTTCCACATTGTCGGATAGATGCCAGTGTTGTAGCTGTACTGGAACAGCTTGGCTAGAGGCATGGCTAGTTCTGGAGCACAAGTCTTCGGGGCCTATAGCCTTTGCTGTATCCAGTGCGCTCAACCATTTCTTGATATCATGTGGAGTGATTCGAATTGGCTGAAGACTAGCTTCTGTGATGGTGGGGACCTCAGAGTAGGCCGATATGGATCATCCACTCGGCACTTCTGGCTGAAGATGGTCGCAAACACTTCAGCCTTGTCTTTTGCACTCATGTGCTGGGCTCCACCATCATTGAGGATGGGGATATTCATGGAGCCTCCTCCGCCCGTTAGTTGTTTAATGGTCCGCCACCATTCACGACTGGATGTGGCAGGACTGCAGAGCTTTGATCTGATCCGTTGATTGTGGGATCGCTTAGCCCTGTCTATAGCATGCTGCTTCCACTTTTTAGCATGCATGTAGTCCTGTGTTGCAGCTTCCCCAGATTGGCACCTCATTTTTAGGTACACCTGGTGCTGCTCCTGGCATGCTCTTCTACACTCCTTATTGAACCAGGGTTGGTCCCCTGGCTTGATGGTAATGGTAGAATGAGGGATATGCCGGGCCATGAGGTTACAGATTGTGGTGGAATATAATTCTGCTGCTGCTGATGGCCCACAGCGCCTCATGGATGCCCAGTTTTGAGCTGCTAGATCTGTTCTGAATCTATCCCATTTAGCAGGGTGGTAGTGCCACACAACATGATGGAGTGTATTCTCAGTGTGAAGACAGGACTTCATCTCCACAATGACTGTGCGGTGGTCACTGCTACCAATACTGTCATGGATAGATGCATCTGTGACAGGTAGATTGGAGAGGACGAGGTCAAGTAGGTTTTTCCCCTCGTGTTGGTTCTCTCACCACCTGTCGCAGGCCCAGAGTGGCAGTTATGTCCTTCAGGACTTGGCCAGCTGGGTCAGTAGTGGTGTTACCGAGCCACTCTTGGTGATGGACGTTGAAGTCCCCACCCAGAGTACATTCTGTGCCCTTGCTACTCTCCGTGCTCCTTCGAAGTGGTATTCAACATGGAGGAGTACTGATTCATCAACTGAAGGAGGGCGGTAGGTGATAATCAGCAGGAGGTTTCCTTGCCCATGCTTGACCTGCAGCCATGAGACTTCATGGGGTCCAGAGTCAATGTTGAGGACTCCCAGGGCCACTCCTTCCCGACTGTATACCACTGTACCACCACCCCTGGTGGGTCTGTCCTTCCGGTGGGACAGGACATACCCAAGGATGGTGATGGAGGAGTTTGGGACATTAGCTGAAAGGTATGATTCTGTGAGTATGATTATGTCAGGCTGTTGCTTGACTAGTCTGTTGTATAGCTCTCCCAATTTTGGCATAAGTCCCCAGATGTTGGTGAGGAGGACTTTGCAGGTCGACTGGGCTGGGTATGCCGTTGCCAATGCCGAGGTCGATGCCGGGTGGTCCGTCCGGTTTCATTCTTATTATGTTTCGTAGCGGTTAGTTACAACTGAGTGACTTGCTAGGCTATTTCAGAGGGCAGTTAAGAGTCAACCACATTGCTGTGGGTCTGGAGTCACATATAGGCCAGACCAGGTAAGGACGGCAGATTTCCTTCCCTCAAGGACATTAGTGAACCAGATGTGTTTTTACAACAATCCGATAGTTTCATGGTCACCATTACTGATACTAGCTTTTTATTCCGATTTATTTAATTAACTGAATTTAAATTCCCCAGCTGCCGTGGTGGGATTTGAACTCACGTCTCTGGATCATTAGTCCAGTCCTCTGGATTACTAGCCCAGTGACATTACCACTTGTTTTAATAGTTCCTTAAACATAGCCACACTGCAGCCACATTGCGCCGGTGGTGGAGGGAGTGAATGTTTAACGTGGTGAATGGCGTGTGATCAATGGTGTCGAGCTTCTTGAGTGTTGATGGAGCTGCACTCATCCAGGCAAGTGGAGAGTATTCCATCACTTGTGCCTTGTAGGAAAGAGGAGTCAGGAGGGGAGTCACTCGCCGCAGAATAGCCTCTGACTGCTCTTGTAGCCACTGTATTTATGTGGCTGGTCCAGTTTAAGTTTCTGGTCAATGGTGACACCCAGGATATTAATGGCACATCATTTGACAATGGTAATGCCATTGAAAGTCAAGGGGAGATGTTTAGACTCTCTCTTGTTGGAGATCTCATTGCCTGGCACTTGTGTGGCATGGATGTTACTTACCAAGCCTGGACTGCTTCATTATCTGAGGAATTGCAAATGAAATTGTGTGGAAGTGCAATCATCAGCAACCTTATGATGAAGACGGTTTGATACAACTGAGTGACTTGCTAGGCCATTTAAGAGTCAACCACATTGCTGTGGATCTGGAGTCACATATAGGCCAGACCAGGTAAGGACGGCAGATTTCCTATCCTGAAGGACATTAGTGAACCAGTTGGGTTTTTACAGCAATCCAATAGCTTCATTACTGATACTAGCTTCTTATTCCAGATTTATTTAAAAAACTGAATTCAAATTCACAAATTAACATAACCACTCTGCTACTGTACCCATTCATAATATTAATCTGTGATACTGACCAATAGCTCTGTTGTGTCCTGCTGGTGTGTATTAGTAAAACCAAGCCTGAATGGAAGAAGAGAGAAAAAAATCAAACCTACAAAGCTACACTGCTCCAGTAATAAATCAAACTATAAATCAAGTCATGTGTGACACTAGGGTGGGAAGTTACAATGCAAGTATGCAACACTATAAATTCTTTATCTTGTAGGGTCATAAAGATCTGTCACCTTCATATCCTATGCATATCAATTGAAGGGTTCAATTCATTGCTGGGGGATGTTTTGCCTTTTGCAGCACAAAGCGTCCCTAAGTGCAGTTACTAAACCCCAGCCTCGAGGCATCAGTCCTATGCTCAAACCAGACCACTTACAGCTATATACAACTTCTTTATAGCAAACTGGATAACAGAATGGATACAGCCATAAACTTAACTTCTAAATATTTGATTCTCCTGGGGCAAAACTGGAGATTTTTGTCTACGTTAAAAAATCTGGAAATAGAAAGCTGGCACCAGTAAAAATGGTGCCATGAAGCTGTTGGATTGTTGTAAAAACCCAACTGGTTCACGAATGTCCTTTAAGGAAGGAAACATGCCGCCCTTATCTATCTGGCCCATATGTGACTCCAGACCCACAGCAATGTAGTTGACTCTTAATCTGCCCTCTGAAGTGATCACTCAGTTGTATCAAACCACTACAAAGATTACACCTTCACCACAAGGACTACATCGGTTCAAGAAGGCCGCCCATCACCACCTTCTCAGGGCAACGAGGGATGGGAAATAAATGCTGGCCTTACAATATCCAGATCCTGAAAATTAATAAGAAAAAAAGAGACAGCCTCATAGTGCGGATCAGAGGCTCATGTAAGCCAGACCAGGTAGGGACATTAGTAAGGCAATTAGATTTTTCCGACAACTTGGCAGTTTTTATGACTATTTTTCCTGGTACCGCACACAAATGACCAGATTTATCGAATTCAATTTCACAATTTGCCATGGTAACCCAATACCTTAACTACTACAATATAGCAGCTTACTGCACCTGCCATATTTGGCGAGCAGGAGTGTACGTGGTCGAAGTCTAGACTGCACATAATATAAATTGGAGAGGAAGTATACAGAAACCAGTAGCAGTTGTATCAGTAGGTGGGATTTTTGGTAACAGTAACTAGGGTCTTGCTGAATGAATAAATGTAATGCCTACATTACAACAGTGATTATACTTCAAAAGCACTTCATTGGCTGGGATGTCGTGAGGATGTGAAAGGCGCTATATAAATGGTCCTTTCCTTTCTTTAATGCAGTAAGTTTAATTTAGGGGCTTCTATGTTTCAGGATTTAAGATTCTCAGATAATAGGACAGAGAGATTTTCTAGATTTGGTATTAGCAATAGGTTCAATGAACTTGGACATTTGAATTGAATTGAATGCTTTGTTGATTCCTATAACAATTCTTTTGAGAAATATAAACAAAATGAGCTATCCCTGAGGAAGGCCTCAGGGAAAACTAAAAGATGACGAGTCCATGTGGTCTATACTGTCCCATCATTGAAAGGATTTTCATTTCAATCTATGCACTTCCTTAAACATCCAATAATCAATACTGCCAGCACACAAGTTCGCCATCTCTAAAAGGATATTTTTCTCATGGACTATATATATCTTTGATTCACTACACAATTCAAGCTAATGTTAAAAATGTGCACAATCAGCTCAAATTCTGAATGGCAAGGGGCTTTATATATTTTGATAGAGGTTGGCTTAGACTTTTCATTCCCATACATGTGGTAAGAAGTTGATAGCTAGATACAGTTTGGTTTTTTGAAGTAAAAGACTCTTACTTACCATTATAATCTACTAAAACAATCTGATGAAAAGAAAACTATGGGGGAGAAATTCAGTAGCGCCCTGGAAGGGGCGCTAACTTTTGCGAAGTTGGAAGGTTAGCACCAGGCCCTAATCAATCTTGCTGCCCGCTAAATTCAGTCTCAGCGCTCAAAGAATGCAGGGGAGCGCTAAATCAGGCGCTAATGGCATAGGTGAGTGGCGTTAGGCTCCAAGTGATAACGAATATGAGGTGTTGTGTAATCGGGAGTGAGCATTGGCACAGGCGCCTTCCAGCCATTAAAGGGGAGGGTCACTGGAGTCTGGACACCAGCCCCCAATGATTCAAGGAGTGCAGAACGGCGATATGCTGTGAGATGAAATGCAAAGTGCTTTGACGACCCGCAGCACTCCGGGGACTAAGCAGCCTTTATTTGGCTGCAGATACAGCCTGCGCTCTCTGCCACTCATAACCTTTCAAACGGAAGCTCCTTGACAGTTGGGGCGCATCCCTTTAAGTAGCGCCCAGCTAGCCGCCAGCCGGCTGGTTCATGCCTCCGCTCCCTGGCGCTGTCGGCGTGAGGCGGTAAGGCAGGGGGCGCTACTGAAGTTTGCAGATCGGACGCCCAGCGAGCGTTGCACACTCGCTGACTTCACGATCTGCATGGCGAAAGAGACCGAAAGAAGCGCTAACTGTTATTTGCCATGCGGCGCGGGATTCGCCCCACCGCGGTGCTACTCCCTGAGCGCCCCATTAGCGCCCCCGCCAGGCGCACTAACCTACTGAATTTCGCCCCCTGTATGTTTCCAGATGTCCAGAGTAGGTATTTACCTGATACTTTGAAAGGCCAGGTTCAGTCACAACAGAAATATCATTATAATCATTATTTAAACACACAACCTTCTTTTTAATCCAGGCACTTAACTTTTAATTTCCTAATTCCATAAGGGTCAAAGTATTAGAAATTACTCCAAATATTTTGTGATATTTGTACTGCAGTAATCTAGCTTTTTTGGTCTGGTTTGGGATCTGAAATTGCTTTGCATTATTTTAATTGCATTCTTGTGTAGTTGAAACTATATGGAACATTTTTAAGACTGCTGGAATAAACAGAAGGGTTTTAAAAAAAACATTGCTTGGATACAGCAGCACAGTGTGTTAATGTCGGCACCACGAATTCCTTGGCCAAAGCTTGCACTTGCATTTCCTTACATGATGATCAAAGAGAAGAGGTAAATGATGGGGGTAAGATGCCTTCACAACCAATAATATGTTAAAATTGGAAGAGAATGAATCATCTTGAGCTGCTTTAGTGCCTCTCAAAGCAGCCGATTAAAGCTTAACATTGGCTGAAGCCAGGGAGCAGTTTGTCTGCTCATCCACTCTGCTGTGCAGTAAGGTGCAGTACAGCAAAATCCAATGGTCAGGGAGGAAAATAAATCTAAAAAATGCGACAGAAAATAAATAAAAAGATGTTTGGAACTATGGCTTACGCGGCCCAACAGAAAAGGACTCCAGCTCTTTCAACTCAGTTTGAATCTGGCAGCAGATTTTACCTCAGTTTCCAACACGTAATTTTAATGCATAATGACTACAAAATTAATTTTTCATGAGCAGCTTATGTAATTAATAACATTGTATATGATAACAAAAAGTCTCTTCTTCTACAATGTCATTTTACTTGGAAATTATATAAAATTACTTTAATTACTGCCATTAATTGTGACCCGTTAAGTGTAGCTCATGTCAGATTACTGCAGTATTGGTTGAAAGATTTCTGAAATGATATGACTGAAGAGAGCCTAATTCTTTATGTTGCGATTCCCACATGTTTTCAATACCAACATTGAAAGTGCCAAAGCCCGATGACAGGTCTAACTACACTTACAAAATACTGCCTTTCATGTTAACTGCAGCTCGCCAGAAACAATGGAATCTTTGCTCTCATGCTTTTTTTTTATTTCCAGAAAAATAAATCTAAAAGAAGAATTTCTTTAAAAAACCCAAAACTCAGCAGTTAAAAAGAGACGTTAGATATATTCAGCAAACAGATACAAAAGCTGCTGTCTAGATTCCTCTTTATGTTGTATCTAACATCAGACCCTCTGTTCGGCAAAGGAAAATAATTATTCATAAAGACTAGATATATGCACATTTTAAAGTTATCTTGAAAGGCTCACTTAACAATAAATACAAATCTAGATATATTTATATAGAAACATAGAAAAAGAGGAGCAGGAGTAGGTCATTCGGCCCTTCGAGCCTGCTCCGCCATTCAATATGATCATGGCTGATCCTCTATCAATACCATATTCCCGCTCTCTCCCCATACCCCTGGATGCCTTTTGTGTCTAGAAATCTATCTATTTCCTTCTTAAATATATTCAGTGACTTGGCCTCCACAGCCTTCTGTGGTAGAGAATTCCATAGGTTCACCAACCTCTGAGTGGAGAAATTTCTCCTTATCTCAGTCCTAAATGTCCTACCCCATATCCTGAGACTGTGACCCCCTCGTTCTGGATCCCCCCCCTGGATCCCCCCCCCACCCCCGCCCCCAGCCAGGGGAAACATCCTCCCTGCATCCAGTCTGTCCAGCCCTGTCAGAATTTTATACGTTTCAATGAGATCCCCTCCCATTCTTCTAAACTCTAGTGAATACAGTCCTAGTCGACCCAATCTCTCCTCATACGACAGTCCTGCCATCCCAGGAATCAGTCTGGTGAACCTTCACTGCACTCCCTCTATGGCAACTATATCCTTTCTTAGGTAAGGAGACCAAAACTGCACAATGTACTCCAGGTGTGGTCTCACCAAGGCCCTGTATAACTGTAGTAAGACATCCTTGCTCCTGTACTCAAATCCTCTTGCAATGAAGACCAACATACCATTTGCCTTCCTAACTGCTTGCTGCACTTGCATGTTTGCTTTCAGTGACTGGTGTACAAGGACACCCAGGTCCCTCTGTACATCAACATTTCCCAATCTATCACCATTTAAATAATACTCTGCCTTTCTGTTTTTCCTACCGAAGTGGATAACTTCACATTTATCCACGTTATACTGCATCTGCCATGTATTTGCCCACTCACTCAACTTGTCTAAATCGCCTTGAAGCCTCTTTGCATCCTCTTCACAACTCACAATCCCACCTAGTTTTGTGTCGTCAGCAAACTTGGAAATATTACATTTGGTTCCCTCATCCAAATCATTGATATATATTGTGAATAGCTGGGGCCCAAGAACTGATCCCTGCGGTACCCCACTAGTCACCGCCTGCCACCCCGAAAAAGACCCATTTATTCCTACTCTGTTTCCTGTCTGCGGCCGCAGACGTGACTCTAGGATGGTATGTTGCCTCCCTGGTGCCAGGGTCAAGATGTCACTGAGCAGCTTCAGCACATTTTGAGGGGAGAGGGTGAACAGCCAGCGGTCCATATAGGTACCAATGACATAGGTAGAAAGAAGGATGAGGTCCTGCAGGCAGATTTTAGGGAGCTAGGAAAGAGATTAATAAGCAGGACCTCAAAGGTAGTAATTTCCGATTACTCCTGGTGTCACGTGCTAGTGAGTACAGAAATAGAAGGATACAGCAGATGAATGTGTGGCTGGAAAGATGGTGCAGGAGGGAGGACGTTAGATATCTGAGGCATTGGGACCAGTTCTGGGAGAGGTGGGACCTGTACAAGCTGGATGGGTTGCACCTCAACAGGGCTGGGACTAATATCCTCGTGGGGAGATTTGCTAGTGCTGTTGGGGAGGGTTTAAACTAGCTTGGCAGGGGGATGGGAACCTGAGTGTAGATTCAGAAGTGAGAGAAGCAAAGCCGGAAATGGAAGACAGAAAATTTGTAAGTGAGTTTGGAAGGTAGAGGAAACAAAGGCTAGAAAACAGACAATAAAGGAGTTTGGCAGTGCTTAATGGTATATATTTCAATGCAGCGAGTCTAGTGAATAAGGCAGATGAGCTGAGGGCACGGATAGATATGTGGAAGTATGATATCATAGCTATTACTGAAACATGGCTTAAAGTAGGGCAGGAATGGCAGCTCAACATTCCTGGTTACAGTGTTTTCAGACGAGATAGAGGGGGGATAAAAAAGGAGGGGGGTTGCAATATTGGTTAAAGAAACAATTACAGCTGTGAGGAGGGATGATATGTTAGAAGGATCATCAAATGAGGCCATATGGGTTGAATTGAAGAACAAAAGTTGGGCAATCACACTGCTAGGAGTGTACTATAGATCCCAAATAGTCAGAGGAGCTAGAACTTGTTAAGCCAGTGCCCAGCAAGCCCAACGAGAGAGGGGGGAGTTCTGGACTTAGTTTTAGGGAATGAAGCTGGGTAGATGGAAGGATATCAGTGGGAGAATATTTTGGTGGTAGTGATCGTAATTCAGTTAGATTTAGCATAGTTATGGAAAAGGACAAAGATAGACCAGGAGTAAAAGTTTTCGATTGGGGAAAGGCGAATTTTACTAAGCTGAGATGTGATTGAGCAAAAGTGGTCTGTAGACAGCTACTTGAAGGTAAATCAGTGTTGGAGCAGTGGGAGGCATTCAAGGAAGAGATAGTGAGGGTTCAGAGAAAATATGTTCCCACAAAGAAAAATGGTGGAAGTCCCAAATCTAGAGCCCCCTGGATGTCAGGGAGCAAACAGGGTAGGATAATCAAGGAGTCAATTACTGCTGTAAGGAGGGATGATATCTTAGCAGGTTCCTCTAATGAGGCCATATGGGTAGAACTTAAAAACAAAAAGGGGGCAAGCACATTGCTGGGAGTGTACTATAGGCCCCCAAACAGTCAGGGGGAGATAGAGGAACAGATATGTAGGCAAATCTCAGAGAAGTGTAGAAATAATAGGGTAATAATAGTAGGGGATTTCAACTTCCCCAATATTAACTGGGATAGTCAGAGTGTGAAAGGCTTAGAGGGTGCGGAATTCTTAAAGTGCATCCAGGAGAGCTTTTTGAGCCAGCATGTAGAAAGTGCCTACAAGAGAGGGGGCGGTACTGGACCTAATTCTAGGGAATGTAGCCGGGCAAGTGGGAGAAGTGTCAGTAGGAGAGCATTTTGGTGACAGTGGCCATAATTCGGTGAGATTTAAGGTAGTCATGGAAAAGGACAAAGATGGACCGGAAATAAAGGTTCGAAATTGGGGGAAGACCGATTTTAATATGATAAGGCAGGATCTGGCCAAAATGGACTGGGATCAGCTACTTGAAGGAAAATCCACATCAGAGCAGTGGGAGTCTTTCAGAAAGGAAATAAAGAGAGTACAACGCCAACATGTTCCCGTAAAGGTCAAGGGTGGGACGAACAAGCCCAGGGAACCCTGGAGGAGTATAGAAAGTGCAGGGGGATACTTAAAAAAGAAATTAGGAGAGCGAAGAGGGGGCATGAAAAAACACTGGCGGGCAAAATAAAGGAAAATCCCAAGGTGTTTTATAAGTATATTAAGGGCAAGAGGATAACCAGGGAAAGAGTAGGGCCCATTAGGGACCAAAGTGGCAATCTGTGTATAGAGCCGGAAGATGTGGGTGAGGTTTTAAATGGATATTTTGCATCTGTGTTCACTATGGAGAAGGACGATGTAGGCATAGAAATCAGGCAGGGGGATTGTGATATACTTGAACAAATTAGTATTGAGAGGGAGGAGGTACTAACGGTTTTAGTGGGCTTAAAAGTGGATAAATCCCCAGGCCCTGACGGGATGTATCCCAGGCTGCTGTGTGAGGCAAGGGAGGAGATCGCAGGGGCTCTGACACAAATTTTCAGAACCTCTCTGGCCACAGGGGAGGTGCCAGAGGACTGGAGAACAGCTAACGTAATACCATTGTTCAAGAAGGGTAGTAGGGATAAACCAGGGAATTACAGGCCAGTGAGCCTAACATCAGTGATAGGGAAATTATTGGAAAAAATTCTGAGGGACAGAATTAGTCTCCACTTGGAGAGGCAGGGATTAATCAGGGATAGTCAGCATGGCTTTATCAGGGGGAGATCATGTCTGACCAATTTGATTGAATTTTTCGAGGGGGTGACTAGGTGTGTGGATGAGGGTAGTGCAGTTGATGTAGTCTACATGGACTTCAGTAAGGCTTTTGACAAAGTCCCACACGGGAGACTGGTCAAGAAGTTAAGAGCCCATGGGATCCAGGGCAATTTGGCACATTGGATCCAAAATTGGCTTAGTGGCAGGAGGCAGAGGGTGATGGTCGAAGGTTGTTTTTGTGACTGGAAGCCTGTGTCCAGTGGTGTACTGCAAGGATTGGTGCTGGGCCCTTTGTTGTTTGTAGTGTACATTAATGATTTAGATATGAATGTAGGAGGTATGATCAGTAAGTTCGCAGATGACACGAAAATTGGTGGAGTGGTAAATAGTGAGGTGGGAAGCCTCAGACTACAGGACGATATAGACGGGATGGTTAGATGGGCAGAACAGTGGCAAATGGAATTTAACCCTGAAAAGTGTGAGGTGATGCATTTTGGGAGGACTAACAAGGCAAGGGAATACACAATGAATGGTAGGATCCTAGGAAGGACAGAGGATCAGAGGGACCTTGGTGTGCATGTACATAGATCCCTGAAGGCAGCAGAACAGGGTAGATAAGGTGGTTAAAAAGGCATATGGGATACTTGCCTTCATTAGCCGAGGCATAGAATATAAGAGCAGGGAGGTATGATGGAGCTGTACAAAACGCTAGTTAGGCCACAGCTGGAATACTGTGTGCAGTTCTGATCGCCACACTATAGGAAGGATGTGATTGCATTGGAGAGGGTGCAGAGGCAATTCACCAGGATGTTACCTGGGCTGGAGCGTTTCAGCTATGAAGAGAGACTGGACATGCTGGGGTTGTTTTCCTTAGAGCAGAGAAGGCTGAGGGGGGACCTGATTGAGGTGTACAAAATTATGAGGGGCATAGATAGGGTAGATAGAAAGGAACTTTTCCCCTTAGTAGAGGGGTCAATAACCAGGGGGCATAGTTTCAAGGTAAGGGGCAGGATGTTTAGAGGGGATTTGAGGAAAAACTTTTTCACCCAGAGGGTGGTTGGAATCTGGAACTCACTGCCTGAAAGGGTGGTAGAGGCAGGAACCCTCACAACATTCAAGAAGCATTTAGATGAGCACTTGAAACGCCATAGCATACAAGGCTACAGACCAAGTGCTGGAAAATGGGATTAGAATAGACAGGGCTTGATGGCCGGCGCGGACACGATGGGCCGAAGGGCCTCTTTCTGTGCTGTATAACTCTATGACTATGACTCTAAGGCAAAAAAAGGGAAGCTTTTGTCAGATACCGAGAGCTCAATACTGTAGAAAGCCTAGAGTATAGAAAGTGCAGGGGTGAAATGAAAAAGGAAATTAAGAAAGCAAAGAGAGGGCACGAAAAAATATTGGCAAATAAAATCAAGGAAAACCCAAAGATGTTTTATAAATCCATAAAGAGCAAGAGGATAACTAAGGAAAGAGTAGGGCCCATTAGAGACGAAAATGGTAACCTGTGCCTGGAGGTGGAAGATGTGGGTATGTTTCTTAATGAATACTTTGGGCAGAATTTTCATTGAGCCGTGGAGGCGGGTTTGGAGGCGGGACTGGATTGAAAATAGCTGAATCGGGGGTCCTGACTCCATCCCGCCCCCAACCCGCCTCCATGCCAGTTTCGCTGGAGGCGGGTACCCGACCTGTGCTGGGACCCGCCTCCCCGAGGCGGGACGGGGATTAGTGGCAATAAACTGCCTGTTAACAGGCAGTTTTTTGGCTAATCCCTATTTTTATGCCTGAAATGTGGGCTCTCCGACAGGTCCCAACCACGCCGTTTCAGCGAGGCAAACCATGGGTCTGCAGGGGTTGGAGGGATCGATATGTCCGGTGGGCAGGTGAGTGATGGGTGCATGTGTGCAGAGGTAAGTGTGTAAGGTAAGTGTAAAGTGTGGAAAAAAGTTTTACTTACCTTAACTTCCTCCTGCAGTTGTCAGCCCTTCAGGTCTCGGGAGTCAGAAATCTCACCAGCACAGAAAGCAGAATGGCTGTTGAGCTGTCAAAAGCTGCAGCCTTTGCTTTTTGTTCTGCAGAGATCTCTAAATCAACCTGAGAGGAAGGAATTAACTTAGAGTATAGATTGTCAGTGTTTGACAGCTTCAAGGAGCTGTCAAACGCTGATATTTCATCTGTCAAAAGCTCTTGACAGATGAAATGTCAAACTGTGACGTCACCTGTTGCCGGGTGGCCCTTAATTGGCCTGCTGAGCCCGCTGGGTGGGCTCAACAAGGTCAATCAAGTGAAAATACAGTGGGTTCACCACAAGTCGATGGAGGTGGGACTACAACCCAAAAAGTGGGAGTTCCGCCTCCATCCAGTCCCCAGTTTCAAAATCCAGCCCTTTGTGTCTGATTTCACAAAAGAGGGGAGCGATTCAGACATTATAGTTAAGGAGGAGGAGTGTGAAATATTAGATGAGATAAACATAGTGAGAGAGGAAATATTAAGGGGTTTAGCATCTAAGAAAGTAGATACATCGCCAGGCCTGGAGTCATACCTAGCACAAAGGAAGATCGTTGTGGTTGTTGGAGGTCAATCATTTCAGCCCCAGGACATCACTGCAGGAGTTCCTCAAGGCAGCGTCCTAGACCCAACCATCTTCAACTGCTTCATCAATGACCTTCCCTCCATCATAAAAGGTCAGAAGTGGGGATGTTCACTGATGACTGCACAGTTTTCAGTTCCATTTGCAACTCCTCAGATAATGAAGCAGTCCATGCCCTCATGCAGCAAGACCTGGACAACATTCAGGCTTGGGCTGCTAAGTGGCAAGTAACATTCGCACCACACATGTGCCAGGCGATCACTATCTCCACCAAGCGAGAGTCTAACTGCCTCCCCTTGACATTCAATGACATTACCATTGCCAAATCCCCCACCATCAACATCCTGGGGGTCACCATTGACAGGAAACTTAACAGGACCAGCCACATGAATACTGTGGCTACAAGTGCAGGTCAGACGCTGGGTATTCTGCGATGAGTGTCTCACCTCCTGATTCTCCAAAGCTATTCCACCATCTACAATGCACAAGTCAGAAGTGTGATGGAATACTCTCAACTTGCCTGGATGAGTGCAGCTCCAACAACACTCAAGAAGCTCGACACCATCCAGGACAAAGCAGCCTACTTGATTGGTACCCCATCCACCACCTTAAACATTCACTCCCTCCGCCACCGGCATACCATGGCTGCAGTGTGTACCATCTACAAAATGCACTGCAGCAACTCGTCAAGGCTTCTTCGTCAGCACCTCCCAAACCAGTGACCTAGAAGGACAAGGGCGGCAGGCGCATGGGAACACCATCACCTCCAAGTTCCCCTCCAAGTTACTCACCATCCTGACTTGGAGAAATATATCGCTGTTCCTTTATCGTTACTGGGTCAAAATCCTGGACCTCCCTCACGAACAGCACTATGGGAGTACCTTCACCACGGTTCAAGAAAGCTGCTCACCATCACCTTCTCAAGAGCAATTCGGGATGGCCAATAAATGCTGGCCTTGCCAGTGACGCCCACATCCCAGGAATGAATTAAAAAAATGTATCCCAGGCTGTTAAGAGAAACAATGGAGGAAATAGCCGAGGCTCTGACTTCATTTTCCAATCCTTTCTGGCTACAAGCATGGTTAGGGTAGTGCGTTTGATGTAGTCTACATGGATTCTAGCAAGGCTTTTTTGTGACTGGAGGGCCGTTTCCAGGGGCATTCCGTAGGGCTCAGTATATCAATGATTTAGACTTCAATGAAGGGGGCATGATTAAGAAGTTTGCAGATGATACAAAAATTGGCCGTGTGGTTGATCGTGAGGAAGAAAGCTGTGGACTGCAGGAAGGTATCGATGGACTGGTCAGGTGGGCAGCAAAGTGGCAAAGGCAATTCAATCCAGAGAAGTGTGAGGTAATGTATTTGTGGAGGGCTAATGAGGCAAGGGAATACACAATAAATGGTAGGATGCTGAGAAGTGTAGAGGAATAGAGGGACCTTGGACTCCATGTCCACAGATCCCTGAAGGTAGCAGGACAGGTCGATAAGGTGGTTAAGAAGGCATATAGGATGCTTTCCTTTATTAGCCAAGGCATAGAATATAAGAGCAAGGCGATTATGCTAGAACTGTATAAAACACTAGATAGGCCACAGCTAGAGTACTGTGTACAGTTCTGGTCACCACAGTACACTATAGAAGGTACAGATGTGATTTACGAGGATGTTGCCAGGACTGGAGAATTTTAGCTATGAGGAAAGATTGGATAAGCTGTTTTCTTTGGAACAGAGATTTAATTGAGGTGTACAAAATTATGAGGGGCCTAGATAAAGTGGATAGGAAGGACCTATTTCCCTTAGCAGAGTGGTCAATAAACAGGGGGCATAAATTTTTAAGTAATTGGTAGAAGGATTAGGAGGAAGTTGAGGAGAAAGGGTGGTGGGGGGTCTGGAACTCACTGCCTGAAAGCGTGGTACAGGCAGAAACCCTCAAAGCATTTAAAAAGTACTTGTATATGCACTTGAAGTGCCATAACCTACAGGGCTACGTACCTAGAGCTGGAAAATGGGATTAGGCGGAATAGCTCTTTTTCAGCTGGCACAGACACAATGGACCGAATGGCCTCCTTCTGTGCTGTAAACTTCTATGATTCTATGATGATTCTATTTGTGGAAATTTACTGAATGCTGATTCCTTCCTTTCTTTATCATTATCAGTCATTATCAGTTATTATATCCTTTGAAATGTTTCTAGTGTGGAAACTCCATTGCCCAATCATAATTTTCTCATATTGGTTATGGTTATTTTCTAAGTTTGGTCTTTGTCAGGAAAGGTCCCTGGTGTTTGGGATTTCTGTGGCAATCCACCATTTCCTTTACTTTCTTTCCCTTTCCTCCTAGTTATGACATTACCCTTTATTATATGTTTAAATGTGTACAGTCTGTCACTAATTCTTGTCAAGGTGAAATACAACTTAAAAAATAAACATTAAAGAAAAAAATGATCATCCACCTGAGTCTGTGCTTTAATGCAAGAGACTCAGACAGTAATTGCTCCAGTTTGGCAGCACAGGACAGCGCAGACTTGGGCTACCAAAGATCTGATGAAAGTTGAGAAAATAGTATTTCAAATATTTCTTTGCGGATGTACCAGGTAGCTGGATGCTGCCAGCATTTCTTGGCTGGATTGCACACTGCTTCATTCACAGAGAAAGCAGAACACTCATTAACTGAAGAATTTGGAAGAAACTGAAAATATGTGTGGAAATCACAGGAACTTCAGCCACAAGCTCTATAGGTGTCATGTTTCTTTTATAATATTGTCCACATTTTTTCACTATTTTCCTCCCGGTATAATGTGCAGTTCCATGACCAAGCTTCTCTGTATGCTGCTCCAGAGCCAAATACCAAGGATGACTCAAAAGGAACAAATTGAAATAAAAACTGAAAATGCTGGAAATACTCAGCAGGTCAGGCAGCATCTGTGGAGAGAGAAACAGAGTTAACGTTTCAGGTCGATGACCCTTCGTCAGAACATCGACCTGAAACGTTAACTCTGGGCTGGATTTTGCCAGCCCTGGGGAGGCGGGTTTGGAGGTGGGACTGCCGGGAAAATGGCAGAATCTGTGGGCGGGTGCCCATGCCATCTTGCCAGGAGGTGGGTAGCCGTCCCGCGCCAGGTCCCATCTCCTTGGAGGCAGGAAGGGATTACAGCCACTTAACTGCCTTTTTGCAGGGGTCGGAGGGGTGCAAAAGTGTGCTGTGGAGGTAAGTGATGGGTGCAAGTGTGGAGAGGTGAGTATGTGAGCTAAGTGGAAAGGGATAGAAAAAGTTTACTTACCTTTGTTTCTTCCTGCAGGCTTCAATCGGTGGGTATGTGGAGAGTCTCGCACCTCTACGGCAGAGATGACAGATGGTTGTTGCATTGGAGAATTTCTGCAAAAGAAAGAGGTTTGATGAGTTCTTGAATTCAAGAACTCATCAAACTACAGAGAATGTCAGTGTTTGACAGCTTCACAGAGCTGTCAAACGATGACAATTCATCTGTCAAAAGTTTTTGACAGATGAAACGTCATACGTTGACATTCTCTGTAACCAGCTTTCCCTTAATTGGCCTGCTAAGCCCGCTGGGCGGGCTTAACAAGGTCAATCAAGGGAAAATAGCATGGGTTGGCCAGAAGTTGATGGAGGCGGGACTGAAACCCGACAAGTGGGAGTCCCGCCTCCAAAAGCTCCCCATTGGTAAAATCCAGCCCTCTGTTTCTCTCTCCACAGATGCTGTCTGACCTGCTGAGTATTTCCAGCATTTTCTGTTTTTATTTCAGATTTCCAGCATCCGCAGTATTTTGCTTTTGTATTAAGGAACAAATTGAGATAGCCTCCATACATTTTGCTTCTACTGAGCACCACTCCAGTAGTCCAACTGAAATAGAGGCTCAATGGCCAAGGGGAGCATGGAACCAATGCTGAAGTTGCGATGTTGGAATGCCATGGGGAGGTTTTGGTCTCTCTGTCACCCCATTTTCCAGCAGGAATGGGGCGGGAGCGAGACCAAAATTGAAAAAAAACTTACCATCTCATCTGGCGTAGATTTGCATATGAATATAATGGGCACAGCACAGCAACCTCACCTGATTTCAACATAGCTGAGGAGTTTGAGTACTGAAGAGTCTGCAAACTTTTTTTGCCCGATTCCTGTAGTTTGCTTGCAAATTTCCAGCAATTTTTGAGTAGAATCATAGAAAGTTATGGCACAGAAGGAGGCCATTTGACCCATCATGTCTGTGCCGACAGCCTGGGTCCCAGAACTGTGAGGTCCTTAGCCACCTTCTACTCAGCCTCTGTGGAGAAGTGGCCACATCCTCCCCCACTTGCCACTCCTCCGGGCTAAGCGTGCTTCGCGTCTCACCCTGTGAGCTTTCCTGACTCCGGCTAAATAGCTTCCTGCGGTGCCAGTTTCTGTGCTGGTTTCTGGAAATGGTGAGATAAGTCACACAGGGGTTAAGACCGAGGGGCTTGGGATTCAAAGATGGCATGTTCTCAGAGCAAGACAAAAGTATCAGGCCCTGGTCTTTTGCAGCCTCCTCATCATCCTTTTTATCCAGGCCTTCAGACTTCAGGGACCCAGACTAAATATGCACTTGTCTCAAAAGAACCATGTACCAGTAACATGAGAGGTTTGTGAGTGCTCAGAAGATGATCTTCTGTAGCCACTGCAACACCACAGCCCAGGAGTTGGATGGCTTTGTCATAAAATCATAGAATCATAGAAATATACAGCACTGAGGAGGCCATTCGATCCATCGTGTCTGGGCCTAAATGTTGTCACACAACAAAAAGAGCGGATGTAGGTGGTATATATCATGCAGAAGATGTCTCCTCCCCAGCAGATTAAACACTGGCACTATTGACATAATTGAGAGGTCGCACAACACCAGGTTATAGTCCAACAGTTTTATTTTAAATCACAAGCTTTCGGAGTTAAAACTCCTTCGTCGGGTGAAGTGAGGAGATACAGAATCGTCAAAGCATATATAGATAGAGAACAAAGCATGTGTAACTTACAATTGCAGACAACTGAATTCAATCATCCTGACTGTTTATCTGCCGAGGTGTGATAAAGTTAATCAGGTCAGCCAGGAAGGTACCACATCAAAGACATAGCAAGATACAACTGAGACAATGAGGTGGAATCGCATGGGGTCGAACGTGTCAAAAGCTGCCGTCTGTATGTAAAACGATTAACTTTAAAATTTTTACTTTTTTACTGGGAATCACATCTGTGAACAAGCCAACGACGACTCGAGTCCGGATCACGTCATGTATCGTGACATAAACCCAAGATCCCGATTGAGACCGTCTTCATGAGTGCGGAACTTGGCTATCAGTTTCTGCTCGATGATTTTGCGTTGTCGTGTTTTCCTAAGGTCGCCTTGGAGAACGCTTACCCGCAGATCCGAGGCTGAATGTCCTTGACTGCTGAAGTGTTCCCCGACTGGGAGGTAACAATCCTGCCTGGCGATTGTTGCGCGGTGCTCGTTCATATGTTGTCTCAGTGTCTGCATGGTCTCGCATGGTCTCAATTTTGTCCACCCCAGTCCAACACCGGCATCTCCGCATCATGACCACTATTGACATATACATTTGTTAGTATGTTAGAGTGTCGATTTTCAGGTCCCCTCCCATCAATACTTCGGCAGATTTGCATGAACAGGGGTGGAAAATAACCCAAATGTGAGTGAGAGTATATTAGCAGCCTAAAAATGAGGGGAAATACAACCTCTGCTTTATTTCCTGCCATATGATCGCTGAAAGCAAGCGACACCTATTTGCCCCGAGCATCCAACATTCGGAAAGAGGAAGGAAGTGTTTATGGCAGGCAAGGCCTTGCAGAGTGCTGCTTTGCACAGGCCCCAGGGAAAATGTGCAGTGTTTTGAATTTTAAAAAATGTATAATTTCACAGGCAGCTCAAAGGGCCGCCATCCTCCCACTGTGACAGGTCTCCGAGGCTCGCTGCTGGAATTTTCCACCAGGGAGCCTGCCCCCAGTATGTAAATGACCCCAAGGGCCAAAAGTTCGGTTGGGCTCAAGGGTATTTCTCCATAGCAGCAGAAGCCTCGCTCTACTGGAGATGTGTCGCAATTGAGTGTAACCAGAAAATCCCAGCATTTGTAGCGTGTTGGAGTGTTGATTTTCAGGCCCTGTCCCAACAATTTTTCAGTGGGCTTGAGTGGGTAGGGATGGAAAATAACCCAAATGTGGTGAAAGTATATTAGCAGCATACAGGGTACGGTAACATAGTGGTTATGTTACTAGTAATCCAGAGGCCTGGACGAATGATCAGGAGACATGAGTTCAAATCCCACCACGGCAGCTGGGGAATTTAAATTCAGTTAAATAAACAAATCTGGAATAAAAAACTAGTATCAGTAATGGTAACCATGAAATTACCGGAAAACCCATCTGGTTCACTAATGTCCTTTAGGGAAGGAAATCTGCCGTCCTTACCTGGTCTGGCCTACACGTGACTCCAGACCCACAGCAATGTGGTTGACTTTTAACTGCCCTCTGAAATGGCCCAGCAAGCTACTCAGTTGTGCCAAACCGCTACGGAAAACAATAAGAGCAAAACCGGACGGACCAACCGGCATCGACCTCGGCACCGGATTCAGACACGACAAAGACACACCCAGCGCAGTCGACCCTGCAAAGTCCTCCTCACTAACATCTGGGGACTTGTGCCAAAATTGGGAGAGCTGTCCCACAGATTAGTCAAGCAACAGACAGTCATACTCACAGAATCATGCATTTCAAACAACGTCCCAGACTCATCTATCATCATCCCTGGGTAAGTTCTGTCCCACCAGAGGAGACAACACAGTGGTAAACAGTTGGGACAGAGTGGCCCTGGGAGTTCTCAACATTGACTCCGGACCCCACGAAGTCTCATAGCTTCAGGTCAAGCACGGCAAGGAAACCTCCTGCTGATTACCACCTACTGCCCTCCCTCAGCTGATGAATCAGTATCCCTCCATGTTGAATACCATTTGGAAGAAGCACTGAGGGCAGCAAAGGCACATAATGTACTCTGCGTGGGGGACTTCAATGTCCATCACCAAAAGTGACTCGGTAGCATCACTAGTGACCAAGCTGGCCGAGTCCTGAAGGACATAGCTGCCAGACTGGGCCTGCAGCAGGTGGTGAGACAACCAACACGAGGGAAAAACCTACTTGACCTTGACCTCACCAATCTACCTGTCGCAGATGCTAAATGGGATAGATTCAGAACAGATCTAGCAGCTTAGCACTGGGCATCCATGAGGCGCTATGGGCCATCAGCAGCAGCAGCAGAATTGTATTCCACCACAATCTGTAACCTCATGGTCTGGCATATCCCTCACCCTACCAATACCATCAAGCCAGGGGACCAACCCTGGTTCAATGACGAGTGTAGAAGAGCAGGCCAGGAGCAGCACCAAGCATACCTAAAAATGAGGTGCCAACCTGGGGATGCTGCAACACAGGACTACATGCATGCTAAAAAGCGGAAACAGCATGCTATAGACAGAGCTAAGTGATCCCACAATCAATGGGTCAGATCAAAGCTCTGCAGTCCTGCCACATCCAGTCGTGAATGGCGGTGGACAATTAAACAATTAATGGGAGGAGGAGGCTGCATGAACATTCCCATCCTCAATGATGGAGGAGCCCAGCACGTGAGTGCAAAAGATAAGGCTGAAGTATTTGCAACAATCTTCAGCCAGAAGTGCCGAGTGGGTGATCCATCTCAGCCTCCCCCTGGCGTCCCCACTATAACAGAAGCCAGTCTTCAGCCAATTCAATTCACTCCACGTGATATCAAGAAATGGCTGAGCACACTAGATACAGCAAATGCTATGGGCCCAGGCATTACATCCTGGCTGTTGTGCTGAAGACTTGCGCTCCAGAACTATCCACGACTCTAGCAAATCTGTTCCAGTACAGCTACAATACTGGCATCTACCAGACAATGTGGAAAACTGCCCAGGTATGTCCTGCCCACAAAAAGCAGGACAAACCCAGCGAATTACCGCCCCATCAGTCTACTCTCAATCATCAGCAAAGTGATGGAAGGTGCAGTCGACAATGATATCAAGCACCACTTACTCACCAATAACCTGCTCACCAATGCCCAGTTTGGGTTCCACCAGGACCACTTGGCTCCAGGCCTCATTACAGCCTTGGTCCAAACATGGACAAAATAGCTGAATTCCAGAGGTGAGGTGAGAGTGACTGCCCTTGACATCAAGTCAGCATTTGACCAAGTGTGGCATCAAGGAGCCCTAGTAAAACTGAAGTCAATGGGAATCGGGGGAAAACTCTCCACTGGCTTGAATCATACCTAGCACAAAGGAAGATGGTTGTGGTGGTTGGAGGTCAATCATCACAGCCCCAGGGCATCGCTGCAGGAGTTCCTCAGGGCAGTGTCCTAGGCCCAACCATCTTCAGCTGCTTCATCAATGACCTACCCTCTATCATAAGGTCAGACGTGGGGATGATCGCTGCTGATTGCACAGTGTTCAGTGCCATTCGCAACTCCTCAGGTAATGAAGCAGTCCATGCCCGCATGCAGCAAGACCTGGACGATATTCAGGCTTGGGCTGATAAGTGGCAAGTAACATTCGCACCACACAAGTGCCAGGCAATGACTATCTCCAAGAAGCGGAGATGCCGGCGTTGGACTGGGGTGGACAAAAATGAGAAGTCGCACAACACCAGGTTATAGTCCAACAGATTTATTTAAAATTACAAGCTTTCGGAGCTATCGATCACCCCTTCTTCAGGTAAAGTTACTATGAGGTATAGTACTATAGTAACTTTACCTGAAGAAGGGGCGATCGATAGCTCTGAAAGCTTGTAATTTTAAATAAATCTGTTGGACTATAACCTGGTGTTGTGCGACTTCTCATTTTTATCTCCAAGAAGAGAGAGTCTAACCACCGCCCCTTGACATTCAACAGCATTACCATTGTCAAATCCCCCACCATCAATATCCTGGGGGTTACCATTGACCAGAAACTTAACAGGACCAGCCACATAAATACTGTGGCAACAAGAGCAGGTCAGAGGCTGGGTATTCTGCGGCAAGTGTCTCACCTCCGGACTCGCCAAAGCCTTTCCACCATCTACAAGGCACAAGTAAGGAGTGCGATGGAATACTCTCCACTTGCCTGGATGAGTGAAGCTCCAACAACACTCAAGAAGCTCGACACCATCCAGGACAAAGCAGCCGGCTTGATTGGCACCCCATCCACCACCTTAAACATTCACTCCCTCCACCACTGGCGCATCATGGCTGCAGTGTGTACCATCTATAAGATGCACTGCAGCAACTCGCCAAGGCTTCTTCGGCAGCACCTCCCAAACCCGCGACCTCTTCCACCTAGAAGGACAAGGGCAGCAGGCGCATGGGAAGACCACCACCTCCAAGTTCTCCTCCAACTCGTGTACCATCCTGACTTGGAAATGTATCGCCGATCCTTCATCGTCACTGGGTCAAACTCCTGGAACTCCCTCCCTAACAGCACTGTGGGAGTACCTTCACCACACGGACTGCAATGGTTCAAGAAGGCGGCTCACCACCACCTTCTCAAGGGCAATTAGGAATGGGCAATAAATGCTGGCATTGCCAGCAATGCCCATATCCCAGGAACGAATAAAGAAAAATACAAGTGAAGGAAATACAGCCGGTGCTTTATTTCCGGCCATATAAAGGCACAGCCAATTTGAGCACACAGACAGAAAGTCACTGACTGCCATATTCCAGGGCTGGTTGTTCTCTTGGGTACTGTAGAATGCTTTACTGTAAGACACATGTCACTGAGAGTTCCATTCCCTGATGTAGCACCACCTATAAAATTTCTTTTGGATTTCCCGATTCAAAATGTAAAGTAAGATTGACTTGCATTTATATAGCGCCTTTCACGACCACCGGACATCTCAAAGCACTTTACAGCTGATGAAGTACTTTTGAAGTGTAGTCACTGTTGTAATGTAGGAAACGCGGCAGCCAATTTGCACACAGCAAGCTCCCACAAACAGCAATGTGATAATGACCAGATAATCTGCTTTTGTTATTTTGATTGAGGGATAAATATTGGCCAGGACACCAGGGATAACTCCCCTGCTCTTCTTCAAAATAGTGCCATGGGATCTTTTACGTCCACCTGAGAGAGCAGAGAGTACCTCGGTTTAACGTCTCATCTGAAAGACAGCGCCTCCGACAGTGCAGCACTCCCTCAGCACTGCACTGGAGTGTCAGCCTAGATTTTTGTGCTTAAGACTCTGGAGTAGGATTTGAACCCACAACCTTCTGACTCAGAGCAGAGAGTGCGACCCACTGAGCCACTGGCTGACACACAGTAATCCAGCAGGTAAAAGGAGGTGAGAAGGGCTGGATCTATCAGGTAAGTGCCTTTACAACACTGCTTGTTGCCCAGGAGGAGCAGGAATGTTTCCTCCAGGCCCAACAAGCTTACCCGCTTGATCAGCCAAACCCCACCTCCACGATCTCCGACTCCCCGACATCCCCCTAATTCCACCCCCCCCCCCCGCGATTGGCTGATCCCCATCTTCGCGCTCTCAGCCCCCACAATCTCTCCCCCGATCACGATCTCTTCCCCCCACCAACCACGACCTGCCCCCTCCCCACAATCGCTACCTCCTTCTCTGCTGTCAATCAGACTGCCTGTCGGGCAGGAAACCTGATGAAAAAATTTTAAATACATCCTGCAGTATGTCCGGGAAACCCGTACTTCCAGATTTCCCATCCAGAAACCCTCACATTCACTCCCTCCCCGTCGCCCTATAAATATTGGGGCCATAGTCACTGTTGTTATTGGACGATTTTCTGTAGCTTCTGTCAAGATTGTATGTGTTGATTCTTTGGGAAGGTTTTTCCACTACTGATTGTCCTGTTTGCATAAAACTTAAAGCAGATTTCACTAATATTATGGAACAGAAATAAAATTTCATGGATACAATCTCTCGCTGAACTATTTTAACCCACCAGTTAATATGTTAGCATAAATTCCTGTCTGCGTTGTTTTAATGCAATCATTAGCCCACGGGTTAACATGCATTAAATTAGCATGCCGAAGAATTTACCTGAACACATCAATAGATGTGCTAAAAGTAGTGCACAGAAGACATTAAATCAGTCTGACAGTAATCCAGAAATACATAAAGCAAAAAAAATGCCTCATCAATGATATGCACTTGGGTACTGAAGTGGTTGCCATTCAGCAGATTCAGAGAGAATATTACATATGTAGCTATTTATCTACAAACGAAGTAGGCCATATAAGTTATGGTAACAAAATCAGAATTAGGTTAGATTAGGCAACTTCCTAGGCAATGTTCTATTCATACAAATTACGTGTTACACTTCCTTAGTATTTTGTTTATATATTTTTTAAATGACATGGAATTTTGTTCTTGTATGGTCAGTTTTTTTCATGTGCAGAGAACCACTCTGAAGTGAAATCATGGCTGCCATGGTGACAGGTAGGATGCTCGCAGATGCTGAAAGTCAGTGTGAGGATGTTTGATTGATTCTCCTTTCAACTCTTGAAGTCACTGACTCACGTGGGCAGCCCTTCAGTACATCACCCGGGGGAGCGCGGCTGAGCTTTATCCTAGGCTTATTCAATGACTGCAAACATGCACCTTCCAGCAGGGCTCACTCAATTTTGACACCTTGACTGATTTTTTTTTTCTCTTCCATATCTGAGCAGTACTGAGTCCAATTATAGCACTCCAGCTAAGATCAACGAAGTCGGCATACACCGAGGAATGAATCCGGAGCCTTCCTGGTCTGCGTGCTCAGTATCACAAAGTATGGTAATGAGCCAGCACAACACTGAGAACACTCTGCTTTCTTACCACTGATTCCATCCCATTGCCAGGCCACTTTATCAAGCTGAACCAGACCACATGCAAACTTGGCATCCTGTTTGATGATAAAATTGGTTTCAGAACCCATATCCCTTCCATCACAAAGATTGTTTACTTACATCTCTGCAACATTATCACCTCTCACTGCCCCATTACCACTGAAACTCTTATACACCTCCAGACTATACTTCAACACTTTCCTTTTTGGAGGATCATCCTCCACTGTCCATAAACTCTGAATTGCTCAAAACTCTGCCACATGTATCCTGTCCTACATTAAGTCCCACTTGCCCATGATCCCTGTCCTTGCTGAACGACAATGGCTCCCTGTCCCCCACTGAATTGAATTTTAAAACCTTGTCCTTGTCTTTAATTCCTCCCAGCCCACCCTATTTCTACAATCTCCCTGGCTCTATAATTGTCCTCCAACACTGCGTTCCTCTGACTGCCTCCTGTCATCCCTTTACCTGACCACTGGTGGCAAAGCCTTCAGCCACCCGAGTCCTACTGTCTCAAAGTCCCTTGCTAAACCATTCTACCTTTCCATCTCTGTCTCCTCTGTTCAAACCATTCTCAAAACCCATCTCTTCAACTAAGCTTTTAGTCATCCCTCCTAATTGTTCATTTCCTGGCTCGATGTTCATTTTCCTTATACCTATCTGTGAAACAACTTGGAACTTTTTGTACATTAAAAAGTATTATATAATTGCAAGTTGTAGTTGCCATTGTCATAGAATCTTACAGCACAGAAGGAGGCCATTCGGCCCATCGTGCCGGTGCTGGACCTTTGAAAGAGCTGTTCAATTTAGTTCCACACCCCAGCTTTTTCCCCATAACCTTACAAATTATTCCTCCTCAAGCGCATGTCCAATTGCCTTTTGAAAGTTACTATGGAATCTGATTCCACCATACTTTCAGGTAGTGCGTTCCAGATTTTAACAACCATCTGTGTGAAGAAATTTCTTCTCATTTCCCCTCCAGTTCTTTTGCCAATTATTTTTAAACCTATGACCTGTGGTTACCGACCCACTTGCCAGAGGAAATAGTTTCTCCCTATTTGCTCTATCAAAACCCCTCATTATTTTAAATACTTCCATTGGGTCTCCCCTTAACCTTCTCTGCTCTAAGGAGAACAATCCCAGCTCTCCAATCTCTCCACATAACTGAACTCATTCATCCCTGGTATCATCCTGGTAAACCTTCTCTGTACCCTCTCCAGGGCCTTGACAGCCTTCCTAAAGTGTGGTACCCAGAATTGTACAAAATCCTCCAACTGAAGCCGAACAAGTGATTTGTAAAGGTTTAGCATGACTTTCTTGTTTTTATATTCAATGCCCCTATTTACAAAGCCAAGTATCCCATACACTTTCTTAACTGCCTGATCAACTTGCCCTGCCATCTTCAAGGATTTGTGAATATGCAGCCCCAGGTCCCTCTGCTCTTGCAGCCCCCTAAAAATAGTACCATTTAGATGATACTGCCTCTCCATGTTGTTTCTCCCAAAGTGCACCACTTCACACTTACCTGCATTAAATTGCATCTGCCATGTTCTGCCCATTTCACCAGTCTGGCTATGTCCTCCTGAAGTCTAGTACTATCCTATTCACTATTTACTTCATTGCCTAGATTTGTATCATCCACAAACTTCAAAATTGTACTCCCCATACCCAAATCCAGGTCATTTATATACAACAAGAAAAGCAATGCCCTAATACTGACCCCTGGGGGACCCCACTGCATTACTTCCCTCCAGTCAGAAAAACATTCATTCACCACTAATCTCTGCCTCCTATCCCTTAGCCAAATTCATACCCAAGTTCGTACCCAAGTCCCTTTAATACCATGTGCTTCTATTTTCTGTTGTGACGCAGTTACCCAATGATCTATCAGGGAGGACTTTGTGTTTTGCTTGTGTTATTTGTTGGGTTAGAGGTTATAGAAACATAGAAGATAGGAGCAGGAGTAGGCCATTCGGCCCCTCGAGCCTGCTCCGCCATTCAATGCGATCATGGCTGATCATCCAAATTCAGGACCCTGTCCCTGCTTTCTTCCCATATCCCTTGATCCCCTTAGCCTTAAGAAATATATCTAACTCCTTCTTGAATATATTTAATGAATTGGACTCAACTATCTTCTGTGGTAGAGAATTCCACAGGTTCACCACTCTCTGGGTGAAGAAATTCCTCCTCATCTCAGTCCTAAATGGCTTACCCCTTATCCTTAGACTGTGACCCTGGTTCTGGACTCTCCCACTATGCTTATATATTATGCATGTTACAGGACCATGAGCAGAGAGGGACTGACTCCTCCAAACAGCAGGGATTTCAGAGCAGACAGGTTAGGGGATGCGTGTCTGTTGAAATGTTTTCATCTTTATGTTAGAAAAATTCAATTGCTTTTACTGCACGTCTGAGTCTGATTAAAAGAAGCACAACAACTCAAAATCTGACACCAAAGAAAGCAGTTATTAGGTGAAAATTGCAATGGTTACAGTGAACACTTGCTTTAACTGTAACCAGAGAGAGGTGCAGGTACACTGTCCCTTTAAATGAATTGTCCTGCAAGACTGGCAGAAACCGTAGTAGTAGGCTATGTGGGTCGACAGAGAGGTTGTGAGTTAACATGGACCCTGAATATCTCGTATTTACACACTAGTTGCACCAGAAAGTTACGCCATTCATCTGCAGAGGAAGTTACATGCAAGTTTCCTGGGGTAAGCTAATTTAAATATTCTTGGTTCATCTCTGGTGCAACTTGAATGAAGAAACTGCGTAAGTTTGCACCTCCTTAGCTTGCAATAAAACAAATGTCGGATTTTAAATACACTGGGTCTTGGGATTTGTTATTTATGAGCATTACAGTATGTGAGAAATAACAACCACAACAACTTGCATTTATACAGTGCCTTTAACGTAGTAAAACATCCCAAGGCACTTGATAGGAGTGTTATCAAACAAAATTTGATACTGAGCTATATATTGGGACAGGTGACAAGCTTAGTCAAAGAGGTAGCCCATTCAGTAGGTTCAGATTTCTTCACAAAGGTGAGAATTCCTGGGAAGTTCCTGTTCGGCCAGAGTGATATGCTTTGGTGTCATTTGGTGGGTGCATAGAAGAAACTGAGGCTGAGGTGCTGCCACTACGGTTGATCAGTCAATCTGCCCACTAATGCCCCTTGTGGCAGAAAGGGAGAACATGGTTTGGTTTGCATTGCAGATGAGGCCAATATCCTGGGAATGGAACCCCTTCCTATTCACATAAATCAGCGCCTGCTCGTTGGCAACTTCAGTGCCATCTGCATGCCATCATGGCACCCTGCACCCTGGGGAGTCCAGCTGTCCCATAGAAGTCCCTGGCACTGTACCTCAGCTGCCTGGGGGATGCCCACATGGAGAAACTCGGTTGCTTTATGAAAGAAGGCATCTGTCACCAGCCTGATACATGCCCTGGCAACTCCCTGGCTAATGTTGCACAGAACCCTGTGACAGCCTGAAAGGATGCAGAGCCGTAAAAGTTGAGGGTTGCTGGCATCTTAATTGCCACAGACAGAGCATTTGAGAGAATGCAGCAAGTCTACAAATCTTGGTGATGAAGTTGGCAGTGATGCCCAATGGCATCCTTGAAGAGACACAGCCATTGGATGCACAGCTCCTCGGAGAGATCCTCCTAGGACCTGTGTGGCCTGTACACACGATGTGGATGGTAGTACCTGGGGGGAGTGCTGTCGATTGCTGTGCTGCCTGATTCTCCAGGCTTGGACATGCTGCTTGCTGCATCTCCACCTCCATCTCCATTATGATGGCTTAGATTGGTATGTCCATGGGGAAAGTCGATCTGAGTCGATCAGAGTGTGGGTTTGGGGGTAGGGCAATCGTGGGCCCCAAAAAGGTTTCTTGGGAAGAAAGGAGAGCACGATGGTAAAATGAAATGCTGATGTCAGGAATTACAAAATGTGAAGGCAGGGGTGAGATAAAGTTCCTCGGAAGCCAGTAATCAGTAAGTGAAATTGGTTCCCACTTCAGTTCACCAACTCCTCACTTACTGAAGTGCTGGGGGAAACTGTTAGACCGTTTTTTTTTGGAGGTGTAAAGTTACACCAACTGCAGGAGTAGTGTAAACCCAGGAAACTTCCGTGTGCTTGAACAGTGTGGCTATGCAAAGTACCCTCAACTGTTTTGATGGGCGTAAGATTTGCACTGTTAAAAGATTGAGGAAATTTACATTTAGCGCAATAATGGTGCATAAGCAACGTAGGGGGAGAAATTCCCCTAGAGGGCCATTTGGGGCGCTAAGTCAAAAATGTTTGAAACGTTAGCGCCGGGCACTAACCTTTTCATCCATTTGAAAAATTCCCATTGTTTGCTCCAAGAGGGAAGTGGAGCGCTAAATCAAGCGCGCCTCGGAGCGCAAGAGGCAGGGAATGTCCCGATCCGGGGCAATGTGCTCAGCAGCGTCACACGTGGCCACGCATTTCAGGGGCTCTTCCCTCAATTAAAGGGAAGGGCTCCCCGCTGCGAGCTCTGCCTTTTTTTTGACATCTGCTGGAGCACCGGGGTGCGGGAGTGCTGCACGATCAGCCCGGCACACAAGCTGAGTGCCGGGCTGACCGATCACAGCACTCAGCCTGCCTCCGGTGCTCAGAAATTTTTAAAAATCGCCGATTTTTTTCATGTCGGCCGGCCTCCGCACCTTTAAATGGCGCCCCGCGAGCTGTCGGCCTCACTGTTCACGACCCCTGCAGCAGTCGGTAACATCGCCCGGCGCTGCTGCGGGGCACGAGGGGGAAGTTTTCTCCCGAGGCGCTGCGCCCAGAGATGACGTCATGATCCCCGGGTGCAGAAGATTGGGGCGATACCCGGTAGCGCCGCCGCGAACCTCCTGCGGAATTTCGCGGGAGGCGAAACGCCATTTGCGCCCCATTAGCGCCTCCCACCAGCGGCGCAAACGAGCGGAATTTCGCCCCTGTAATGCGCTAAACGTAATTTTCCCCAAACTTTCTCAGCACAATAATGGTGTAATAATGGTATAACTACCGAAGATTACCAGGAATTTCACCTGTGTATTGGCACAGATTCCTCTTTGAATAAGTGAGATACCCTGACACCCAGATGATAACAGGGAAAGAGTATAAGGTAAGGAGGTGAGTGAAGGCTGTATCAATGCTGTAGGATGTGGATTGGCAGCAGCGCCTTGGCCACCCTTGAGAGGGAATTTGATTATTTGGCAGTTCTTGGGGTGGTGATGGTTGCACTGAGAGCATCTGTTACCTTTCTCCAAACATCGAGAACCATCCTCTCACCAGGCTCCCTTCCCTCAGTATCCAGCAGTCAATCACTTCTCACCCGCATTTCAGCCAGCAACACTGCCGCAGATATATCAGTGAATATGGGAGCTCTTCCTGCCACTGAATCGCTTCCCCCCGAGGTGGCTGCTGCTCCTTCAGACATTTTTGCAGTTGTGTGTCCTGCTGCTCAAAATCCAAGGCCCCCCTTTCATAGCTGCAGCCCTTTAAAGGCTGCAACAGCACTCAATGTCCTCCCTCCCTCCCTCGCAGCAGCGGTAACCCAATGAGGAGCAGTATTACCGCTCCAAACCCATCCTGCTCGGACTGCCCCAGGAGGAATCTTTTGCAGATTAGTAGCAGTCATGTGGTGGGCAGAAGCCCCCCCCACCACCACTAACCCACCAACAGGAGGAGAATTCAGCCCATGATGTGGAGAGAGAAGCAGAGTTAACGTTTCAGGTCGATGATACTTCGTCAGTTCTGACGAAGGGTCATCGACATGAAACGTTAACTCTGTTTCTCTCTCTACAGATGCTGCCTGACCTGCTGAGTATTTCCAGCATTTTCTGTTGTTATTTCAGATTTGCAGCATCCGCAGTATTTTGCTTTTGTATGTAGTATGTAATGTTAGATAGGCTCCTTGGAGTTTTAGTCAGAGTCATAGAGGCACAGAAGGAGGCCATTCGGCCCATCGAGTCCGTGCCGGCTCTCTGTAGAGCAATCCAGTCAGTCCCATTCTTCCGCTCTATCCCCGTAGCTCTGCAAGTTTATTTCCCTCAAATGCCTATCCAGTCTCCCCTTGAAAACATTGAGTGTCTCCGCTTCCACCACTTCCATCAGCAGCGAATTCCAGGTCATCACCACTCGCTGTGTAAAACAGTTTTTCCTCACATCCCCCCTGTATCTCTTGCCCAAAACCTTAAATCTGTGTCCCCTAGTCCTTGTACCATCAACTAGTGGGAACAGCCTTTCCCTGTCTAGCCTATCCAAACCCGTCATAATCTTGTACACCTCTATCAAATCACCCTTCAACCTCCTTTGCTCTAATGAAAACAAATCCAGCTTCTCCAACCTGTCCTTGTAGCTAAGATCCCCCATACCCAGAGCCATTCTGGTAAATCCCCTCTGCACCCTCTCAAGGGCCTTCACATCCTTCCTAAAGTGTGGTGACCAGAACTGGACGAAATACTCCAGTTGTGGCCTAACCAGCACTTTATAAAGGTTCAGCATAATTTCTCTACTTTTGTACTCAATACCTCTATTTATGAAGCCCAAGATCCCATATGCTTTGTTAACCACACTCTCAATATGTCCTGCCACCTTCAGGGACCTGTGCACATTAACTCCCAGGTCCCTCTGTCCCTGCACACTCTTTAAAATTGTACCATTAAGTGTATATTGCCTCTCCCTGTTCCTTCTGCCAAAATACATCACCTCACACTTCTCTGTATTAAATTCCATCTGCCACTTGTCTTCCCATTCTGCCAGTCTTTCTATGTCCTGTTGCAGTCGATTGGTATCATCATCACTGTTTGCCACACCCCTAAGTTTGGTGTCATTGGCAAATTTAGAAATTCTACTCTGTATTCCAATATCCAGGTCATTTATATATATCAAAAAAAGCAGTGGCCCCAGCACTGACCCTTGGTGGAACACTACTGTCTACCATCCTCCAGTCTGAAAAACAGCCATTTACCACAACTCGCTGTTTTCTGTCCTTAAGCCAATTCCTTATTCAAGCTGCACTGACCCACCTATTCGATGAGCCTCAATTTACTTGATTAACTTTTGGGGGTGAGAAGGGAGAAACTTTGCAGAACCTTTCCTCAGAATATTAAATGGGTGGAGCAGAGGCCATGGTAGGATCCATTGTTCATGGTCTGTAGAAGGAAAAGAATTGATGGGATAAACTGCATTTTCCTCTTCTATACTCTCATATGTTCTGACAGTTCTATTCAGCACAACCTGGATCCCAGCATTACCACTGGTGTCAGAAGATCAAAGAAACTACTGGTATCCAACCAGCTGCTGCACTTTTATCAAATCTAATAAGTTATTTCTTGGTACAAAAGGAATTCAGGAAAACCTGCTATAAATAAGCTTGATAGCTACAGTGAGTAGAGTGCACGCAAAGTAAAGCTCTCTATATTTGCTTCAATCGTGCTGGATTTTCTAGACTAATGCTATTTTGCCATCTGGATTTCTTTGTAAAATAAGAATTACGACTACAACTCAGCACAAGGTAATCACTCCGATTCATTTACAGATGTAGAATGCTGTTTAATCACATCCTGTAATCTGATCTAAAGCGGACAGTGACAGCTGTTCTCACAGAATTAATGAACTGTACACATCACAGATCAGTGCATGGCTAAACCTAATACTGGTACATACAGGCAAGTTTCAACACTACTGAAAATAACTTAGACAGTGTTAAATAGCAAAGGATCTAATGTCATGGAATTACCTGTCTGTAAAATACCCATTCATCTTCATTACACCAGCCATTGCAGACCAGAATACTCCAAATAGGAGCTGTCAGGCACAACGATGCACCTGCTGGTCTAATAACACAAACGTTTCCTCAACCAACATATGTGTCGCAAGCTCAATGCAAAGTGAATTAAGGCATGCTTTAATTAAAAGGAATTAATTTTATGAAGGAATGAACTATTCCTTCAGCAATAAAGCATCAGAATTGAAACAGCTGCAAATGTGCAAATGTTTCAATTAAGCAGAGCAATGAGCTACATCAAAATATACAGATTTTGCGCAAGCATTGCAAACGCTGACATTAGAGGAGATTATTACAGACAATTCATTTGGATGCAAGCCCACTGTGTGGAGTTCTGCACAAAGCCTTTTTAAATACTTTGTCACTAACTGCTTCTTTACTGAAAATTGTCAACACGACTGTAGTTATATTTGGCACGGTCCTAATGTATCAAAACGCAGTAAAGAGTAAAGATTTATAACAACAACTTGCATTTATAGGTCAGCCTTGACTCAGTGGTTAGCACGCTCACCTCTGAGTCAGAAGGTTGTAGGTTCAAGTCCCACTCCAGAGATTTGCGCACATAATCCAGACTAATACTTCAGTGCAGTACTGAGGGAGTGCTCCTTTGAACCTTTCCCAGGGCCTCAATATCACCCACCATGTGAGGGGACCAAAACTGGACACGGTGGGTGCAAGTTGAAGAGCCGGGCTAAATTATTATTGTCCTATCTTCAACCTGCGCTCATGTCTAGCAAGGTTCTGTATTGGGAGTTGATTTTCAAAATGTTTCCCCTTTAATGTCCACCTGAACATGCATGGGGTTCCTTGGTTTAACATCTAAATCTTAAGTACAGCACCTCTAACAAGGCAACATTCTCTCTGTGCTGCACAAACCTAGTAGCCATTCCACTGACACAGAAATCTTTTCCTTTCCATCCTGGTTGCTATGTTAATTGTCAGCTTATCTAGGATAAGAATAACCATCCTACTCCACATCATAGCAACTATAATATGCACATCCCACGTATGAATATCTGGTTCGAGCTTACAAAACATAAATAAGTAACCAGTTATTTCGTACTGCTTAATAAAACTACAGGACTATCTTCTATACAATCATGCTAACATGTGCCACTGACATAAATTTGACATTATACAAGTACTGACACCATTCACATATAGTATTTTGTGCCAGACATGATGAATGGATGGAGCATGTACATCTTGTGTAAATGTTTCATTTGCAACAAAGCCTCTACGTGACACTAAAGCTTTTGAGATGGGTTTAGACTTCGAAATCCTGGTCTCCTGCAATTTGTCATTCCCTTTGAAAGCAAAATTTTACAAATGTTTTGATTATTTACAGACATATCTATGAATATTTTATCTGTTATTACTATTGATGGCAGTTCATTTAAACTTGCTCAAAATGGGGTCAATTTTCCTGTTCACTGCATGGGCAGTAATCTGGCAGAGCGGATTGCCCACTCATTATAGAACCTGTCCCAATTTTTAATCCGTTGAAATCAATCCCTAGTGGATTATGGAATGCTTTTGAATTGCTGAAAATACCACTGAAAATTTAAGCAGGCTAATAATTATGAAAATCTGTAGCATACATAGAAAGAAAGAACTTGCATTTATATTGCACCCTTCAGATCCTCAAGCTATCCCAAAGCACTTCACATCCAATTCATTACTGTTGAAGTGTAGTCATTGTTGTAATGTAGGCAAACACAGCAGCCAAAGTGCACACAGCAAGGTCCACCTTCAGCAATGAGATAAAAGACCGGATAATCTGTGGGGGGGTGTTAGTTGAGGAAGAAAGTTTGGCCAGAACAGTGGGAGAATTTCTCTGCTCTTTTTTGAATCGTGCCGTAGGATCTTTTACATCCACCCGAGAGGGCAGATGGGGCCTTGGTTTAACATCTCATCGAAAAGACGACACCTCCAACAGTACAGCTCTTCTCAGTGCCAACCTAGATTAGGTACTGGAGCAGGAAGGTGGCTCTGATAACAGTCATCTGGGAGTGGTTAGAATCTAGCATCCCTTGAGTTTATGACAGGCTGGGAAAAAGGGAACGTTCCGGTTTGTAGAAAAGGGTCAGGACAGGAGTGACCAAGAGCAGAGTGAAGGCCAGGGACAGCAGAGCACAGTTCCAGGAGTATGGCAGCAAGACCACATAAACAGAAGAGACCAAGATTGCACGTGTGCACCATTGAGGGGGGGGGGGGGGGGGGGAATGAAAGCAGCAATGAGGGGCACTGATTTCTCAGGCACTGGAAACATTGCGATTGAAAGCCCAGCTGGAGGTGTGAAGCTCCAGCAGCAGACCAGAGGGCAAGATGTGTAAGCAGAAATTGAAAATGGTTCTTTAAAACTGAAGTACCTCATACAATTATTCAAAGAACTGGAAGCTAACAGAAGTTAGTAAATTTGCTTCTGAAATGAGGATCTGGTACCAACATCTGCTGCTATTTGTTAGCTGTTATCACTATTCAATTTAACCATACCTCCAGGCAAACAGACACAGTTGAAAAAAATTCAAGCTGTCCAAACTGGATGCCACTGTCCAATCTGCTGTGTCAGATTGTTGATGGCGCATTGTACCGCAGCTCCCACATCTGATGCTTCCTGGGTCACTTCATAAATATGCTGTGCGCTGGTACTAGTGTGAGCCTTCTTGCCGCAGTCTCCAGTTGCTTCAGTATCAATCCCAGTTCGTGTTCTCTGCCTCAGCCACTGCACTGTCTTGTAACGTACCCTGCCTGTTCCAAGTTTCCAATTTTGTTTCATCAGCAAGCAAAGAAAAATGGGAAGAGATGAAAAGGGAAGAGATGAATAAATAAGAAATGAATCGAGACTTCAAGGGAATGGTTGATGATGATTAAAGGGATAAATGGAACTGAATAAACTAATGAGCATCTTGAAATGATGGTACAGCAGTGTAACATATGATATAAGAGTGAGATCTAATTAAAGCTGAGAGATTTCATGACTTTATAATAAGACTATAATCAAGCATGTAACATTCATACACAGTAATGCAATGCAATTTTTAGCTGATTTAAAGAGTACTTACAGAAGTACTTGTAATTCAATAAAATTATAATATAATTAAGTTAACATCTTCTATGGCAATGCTTATGGATAGTCTAAGGTGTGGCGCACCGTTTGTGATGTTGAGCTGCTAATCTGGCCTGTCCCTTTAAGATTACTGCTCAAGTACTCACTATAGGGATGCATGTTTCCATTGTAGAGCCTCTGCAGCTGGAGGTGCTGATCAGGAAATCATCAATGTGCTCCCCATGATTCTCCATCTGTTAAAATTAAAGGATAGAAAATCACGAGTTGTGCGCCCACAATTTCCCGATATGTGCTCGCAGTCGGCGAGACTTCTTCCCAGGAGCACAATTTCATAAAATTGGGCCTGTAATCTAAAGAGGTAAATTCAGGTGATTGCAGCTTCTTGTAAACTTCAGGCTCCGGATCAACGACTGGCTTTCTTTCTCTCTTCTCAAGATTGTTTTGCATCTGCAACAAAGTGTGCAATTTTGATGTGTGATAGCTGAAGTGTAATGGCTGAAATGTGACAGGTACAAGAATCTAATTTATACTCGTGGTGTTGCTCATGTGTAGTTGGAGGATATGCTGTTTTAGAAGAGCAGGAGAATGATATCATTTAAGAGAATGTATTATTATGGTGAGGTATTTCAGCTGTTGATTGGAATAAAGGGAATGCTGTTTAAATGAAGGTAAAATAGATGAAATCAGAGAGAGAAATTACATAGAAATTGAAGTTAAATTAATTGAAAACTGAGATTTGATTGTATATGCACAAGTTTCTATATATTTTTGAGGTTTAGAAAAAAAGTAATGTGAAATAGATTAAATTGTTTATTTAAAGACATTTATATATATAGTATATATTCTATCACAGCATATATATTTTGGTATTTATATGCCCTCAGTTTTCTGCTCTTCTGATGGAAGATTTTCACTCTACACTGAGCTACCTGTGATGTGCAGCAGCTGGCTCTCCTCCTCCTCCGGATGACCTCTGCTTTGCCACTTTCCATTTGCTTACCATGGCCGCTGACTCCACTTAACCTTCAGCACTTCTCAGTTACCCTTCACTTGAATAGATTGGACCAGTTCCTGCAGCTTCTACTGCTGCTCCTGATCTTATGTGCTCCTCACCTCTCTCGCTGTTCCACGGACCAGCTCCCCCGTCTGCATTGATCCAGTGGATTTACCTTTTTCCGTCCTCTGGCTCTCTGCGCTTTACTGCTCTTGGCCCTTGGGTTTCACTCCCACTGCTCCTCACACCTGCGCTGGTATACTGGATATTGTTGGTGAGCACTACTAATCAGCAAGGCCAATACTTACCTTCACTAACCTCTGCTGGGTCATGGTTGACTTTTCACGTCTCCTCGGTTCTGCATTTTCAGCTGGACATCCTCCAGCAGTGCGACCACTGATACTCTGCCCCTCAAACAGCTCGAGGACTCATTCGCCCTCCACTACTGTCTCTGAACCTGGACATTAGTTTGTCGATGCTGCAAGCTGACTCCCCCTGTCCACATTAACTTCGTCCAACCACAGGATCTTTTGATTTTAACTTGGACTAACCTATATTGTCTCCTTCCTTTTCCTCTGTTTACAACCAGAACATATTTATCCTAATTTCTACACCTATGCAACCTGAATTCCCTTTGTGTCCAATTGCATGCACATTTTGGCTGCCACTCTGGACTCAAGCCCATTATTTCTATCTCTTTATTTTTCCTCCTTTCTTGACCCCTTTTCTCTATCTCCCCTTCATGTCACCTTTAATTTCTCCTATCTCAGGTACTTTGCCTCCCGAATCCCTACCCCAACCTTTCACTATTCTGCTGCCTTCCTACTCTACTGCCACAGTCCCAGGCTTGATTCTCCCTTTGATAAGCACACTGCTACCCTCTGTCCCTCTCTCGATGTTCTCCAAATGGGCCATTGAGCAGGCCCGGCTCTTGCTCCACTTATCTGTATCCAATTTCGCAGAGGGGGCCTAAACCAGGTGTTAGGCCCCTCATTTAAATATGTAAGAGACCTAACGCCTGTTTCAGGTGGTCACCAGGGATGCCTGAAAAATGGCCCGACCCAATATCGGGTCGGGCATCTTTCAAGCGTCATTTGGGGGTGGGATGTTGATCCCCAAAATTGACCCTTGTTTGGTTGTTTTATACCCGTAAAATGGGTGCAACAAGGTCCAATTTCTACTCCATAGACTCACATGAACCCCAAATATAGCAAGATCAATTAGGGATCCTTAATCAGTTAGTCACCATAGTCTGCCCCTCCATTCAGTTTGCTGCCAAGCCTAATCCGTTTCCAAACACCATATACTCTACATTTTTATATATAATCATTAAAATTCCTTTTAAAACACCTGGATCAGATTTATCAAAAGGCCATGTCTGTTTACTCTATGGACCCCCATGTGCATCAAAATTAATTGGTTAAATGTTGTGCATAAATAAATCATAATGTAACATTTTATTAATCAATTTCAATTCACATTTTGATAACTTGGGACAGTAAAGGTTTTGTACAAGAAATTCAATTGGTTTCTTTAAAACTGTGGCTATATGTACTATTTAAAACTGTATGGGTTTACAGATAAGGTTGAATCCTTAAATAACAGACTAAACATAAGTGCACACTGTCCCTGGAGTAAAGCTTCATTAGATTTTGATAAATGGGTGAGTAGAAAGCAGTATAATCAGAATAATTATATTAAAGCAATAGCTCTATGCAGTTTGAACAAAGGTCAGATTCAATGTCTTTTTCTTGTGACAATGCATACTGGGTAGAATATGGAGCCAGGTCAATACTACATTATAACCAAGGTCATGGTATATGAGTGTTCTGTTAAGGGTGAGAGGCGAAAGAATATTTCATGTAAGTTTCATGTAATGAATATTTCATGTAAGCTGACCTACATTGGCTCCAGGTTAAGCAGCGCCTCGATTTCAAAATTCTCATCCTTATTTTCAAATCCTTCCATGGCCTCGCCCCTTCCTATCTCTGTAATCTCCTTCAGCCCCACAACCCACCAAAATATCTGTGCTCCTCTGATTCTGCCCTCTTGAGCATCTCTGATTATAATTGCTCAACCTTTGGTGGCCGTGCCTTCTGTTGCCTAGGCCTTAAGCTCTGGAATTCCCTGCCTAAACCTCTCCATCTCGCTACCTCTCTTTCCTCCTTTAAGACGCTCCTTAAAACCTACCTCTTTGACCAAGCGTTTGATCACCTGCCCTAATTTATCCTTATGTGGATCGGTGTCAATTTTTTTGTCTTACAATACTCCTGTGCAGCGCCTTGGGACGTTTTACTACGTTAAAGGCGCTATATAAATACAAGTTGTTGATGTTGTTGTTGTAAGTCTGACAGTAACAGAATGTTACAATGCAATTTTTCTTTTCAGTTTTCTGGGCTTATAAGAGTATTATAAGCACATACATTTGAGGTTTCTAGTGCAAAATATTGTTCAGAATATTCCTGAACAAGCTAAGATCATATAATAGTGCTTCAGACTAGTGAAACCTTAAGGTCCAGTGTGTAACTGAAAGAATCATATTTTAATACTTAGACAGAAATTTGCCTCCAATACTCTGTTGTTTTACTGCAGCATTGGCTACAGTTACATCGGCGTACCTACATAACATTGTTATGCTTCAGTGATTCTTCGGTTGATACATTAGTGATGCATCTTGAAGCAACACTGGTCTTTATAAGAACATAAGAAATAGAAGCAGGAGTAGACCAATCGGCCCCTCGAGCCTGCTCCGCCATTCAATGAGATCATGGCTGATCTGATCCAACCTCAACTCTAAAGAACACAAGAAGTCGGAGCAGGACCAGGCCACTCGGCCCCTGGGCCCGCTCCGCCACCCACAGGGCCTTGACCGATCCGAACTCAGCCTCATGTCCAATTTCCAGCCCGCTCCCTGTAACCCCTGATTCCCTTTACTTCTAGGAAATGGTCTATTTCTGTTTTAAATTTATTTAATGAAGTAGCTTCCACAGCTTCCTGGGGTAGCAAATTCCACAGACACACTACCCTCTGAGTGAAAAAGTTTCTCCTCATCTCAGTTTTGAAAGAGCAGCCCCTTATTCTAAGATTATGTCCCCTAGTTCTAGTTTCACCCATCATTGGGAACATCCTCACCGCGTCCACCCGATCAAGCCCCTTCACAATCTTATATGTTTCAATAAGATCGCCTCTCATTCTTCTGAACTCCAATGAGTAGAGTAGAGTCCCAATCTACTCAACCTCTCCTCGTATGTCCACCCCCTGCATGTGCAGCAGGAAATCATTTAATGTCAATAACATTGATGTATACTACTAACATTCAATGTACTTCAGCGGAAGAGAAATAAATGGTGGTTATGTCAACATCTTGTTGATACCTTTTGAAATATTCTAATGTTAGCAATTTCAGCTGTGAATTTTTCAAATAGTTTTACCCTCGGAAGTTTTTAATTTTCCTCTTACATCAGTTTATTTGTAATCTCAAAAAAAATCTAATGTATACACATTGATGCTGTAATTCCATACTTTGGCTGGAACTTAAGTGGGAGTCCACCAGAATGGCCACAAATTTGCTATGAGGAAAAATTGGATAGGCTGGAGTTGTTTTCTTTGGAACAGAGGAGGCTGAGGGGAGATTTAATTATGAGGGCCCTAGAATAGGAAGGACCTATTTCCCTTAGCAGGGAAGTCAATAACCAGGGGGCATAGATTTAAGGTCATTGATAGAAGGATTAGAGGGGAGTTGAAGAGAAATGTTTTCACCCAGAGGGTGGTGGTGGTCTGGAACTCACTGCCTGAAAGGGTGGTACAGACAGAAACCCTCATTGCATTTAAAAAGTACTTGGATATGCACTTGAAGTGCCGTAACCTACAGGGCTACAGACCAAGAGCTGGGAAGTGGGATTAGGCTGGATAGCTCTTTTTCGGCCGGCACAGACACGATGGGCCAAATGGCCTCCTTCTGTGCCATAAATTTCTATGATTCTATGGTTCTAAATTTTTCTGGGATCCAGTGAGTAAAATTGAAAGCCATGGAATTAAAGTGGCAGTGGCAGCAATGCGGTGAGCAGGTCTCCCAGCCGCCTGCTGAAGCGGACATGGACCCCATTCCAAATCCTGGGGTCCGGTTCATTTTAATCATAGGGGAGGGACGCCTACACTTGTACATACACAACAGAGGCACCCCCAAGGGAAACTGGAGCCTTCACCCTAAGGAGATTGATTACCGTTACCAGGAAATATATCTGGGGCCTGCGGAAGGGATACTAGTGGAAGACTCGCTCACCGCCTGTTGATTGGGATTTGGAACACATCTTCGAAGGGGGGAAAATACCCGGTGGATATGGGTTCCCCCCAAACTTCTGGCCTCCCATGGTAAATATGGCCTCTCCCACCCCAGAAATTGTGACCCTCATGTTCCTTTTTCATATTCATGTGGCATGTTTCCTGGAAATCCATCTACAAGCATCCTATCAAATTCATGCAAAAACATTGGTTATTGAACAAAGTTACACCAATAAATGGGGCACAAGATTATCAGTGAATGAGATACGTGGGGTATGGGTGTTTAATGTGCTACAGAATGATTTATTTAAAAACAAAATAATTGTATGTGTGTCCTGCTGTTTGTATTTTGTTGTTTTACTCCATGAGATTGATTCACTTCATTGTACTAAGTATAGAAAAATGTTTTTGTCTCATGGGTTCCTCTTATATATCTGCACCACTGGAGGAAATCATCACATCTAACAGGGATATGTAATTTGAATAAATGTGCTGGAATTGTGGAAGCATCAGGATCTGTTCTCTGATGTCAACGTTTCAGTGGATCATCTCCGCAACATCATGATTATGCCTTCAACTTGGGACCCAACATTCGGAGTCTAAGGTCCACAGTTTTCCAACTAGTGTCTTGCAGCGGCTGCAGCTGGCCATTAATTTGACTGAGAATAAACCATTGAATATCTGTAAATTCTACCATTCTTTCCCTCATGACCCCAACGAGGAGTATCTGAGCTCATTGTGTATACACAGGAGCCTCTTGGGATTGATCTGACCCTTACCTCCCTGCAGATGTGTCCTAAGATGGGCCTGCTGCAAACAGCATCAGTATCCTACTAAGGGCACTAGTGGAAGTGTGAGGAGGTGTTGCCATCATAAGGGAGAACATCACCATCCATGCCCCTTTTAGCTATGCCCCTGTTGATGGGCGCTGCCACTGACCGATTTGGCAGCAGTCATAAGGACACCACTGAGATTGGTGAAACCCTGCCTCATGGTTCTCTCTAACTGGTACCCTTGCCTGTCAAAGCTGGAAGAGATAGCCCATTCCAGGATGGAACCCCAGGTCTCTATGGCAGTAATCTCAGCATATGTGTTAAGAAGCATCGGCTGCCTTTCAGGCTTCTGTCATGGGAGCTCTGTTGCAGATGTTGCAGCACTTGCCACAAGTCCTATGGTGGACTGCAGTGTTGTGAAACCATCATTGCAATAATTCTTGTAAGGGGTTTTGGCAAAGATGAAGGTTGGAGAAAAATTAGGGATGAGGGATCGTACATAATTAGCTTTTATATAAAAGTAGAGAAGGTAAGAAATGAGTCAAAACCAAAGTTGATTGAATTAAGATAAGCAAACTACAAAGGGATGAAAGAGGACTTAGCCTAAACAATTCGGAGAGAGACGTTTTAACTAGTAAAACAGCAGAGGAACAGTGGGACATATTTAAATGTAAGATTAGTACAGCACATTCAAAAAAAGTTCCAATGAGGAAAAAGGAGGCTGTGTCATTCCATAGTTGAATAGTCACATGAGGCTGAAAATAAAGGATAAAAAAGAATACGACGAAGCTAAAGCTCATGACACAAAAAAGAGCCATGAGAATTGCCATAATCTACAAATAGAAACAAAAATAAAGTCAATATAAAGGATGACAAGAAAGACCAGAGCCCCCTCGATCCCTTCTCAGTGGAGTCTTACAATGCCATCGAAAATATCACTGCTTGAAAGCATCGAAACAGATGGGTGACATGGAAAATTTCCCCTAATTGAATTTCCCATCAACCCTCACATAGATCCTGGAACTGGAGCTTACATCTTGGATACATTTTGGGAATGATCACATTAACCACAATGCACTTTTCCAGTCCCATACATTCCTATGTTTCTGTGACTATCCACTCCCATAGCTTCCAGCTTCTTCATGATGGCCGCATGAGACACCAAGTGAAGAGCTTTATGAAAATGAACAAAAGCAATGTATGTGAATTTCCCCGAAGCCATATAATGTTCTTCAGTCTCGTGTAAAGCCCCAAAGTGGTCCATGTGTTCCTCACAAATCTGTACTTTAATTTCACGGAGGGACTCCAGGGCCTCCAATATAAATGTCACGATGACTCGAAGAACCACCTTAATAGTCACTGATGTCAGCAAGTTTCCTTAGTAGTTTTGGATCTCATTAGGACTCCCCCATCTTGTGCATATAAACCACAGATGCAGTCTGGAATGCTGAGGGTATGTGTGACTTGGAAGGGTGTTTCTTGGCATTGAGAAGCCATGTTTCTTGTACTTAACTGAGAAGAGTTGTTCTTTCAGCCATTATTGATCTGATCATCTATTTCAGTATAGGAACTTTTTATTTTGCCCTATCTTGGAAATATTCACAGAGCTGGGAAATGCTGTAAGAACCAGGTGTGATATATAATTACTGGAAAAGCCTTTTTACAGCATGAAGCAAATTGTTTTTGATATATTTTAATTAAATATATCAACTGGAAATTTGCACTATAGTTAAGAACATAAGAATTCTTGAGCAGAAAATAGATAAGGAGCTGTCTCATAGAAAACTTTCTTCCCACTCCTGGGAGAAGCATGATTGTGACTGAAGATAGTAAGAGAAAAGATGCAATAGCGATGGCCGTGTGGGAAATGATGTGAAGGAAGAAACAGCTCAGTGGCTCTAGTTAGAAAAGTATCTTAAAGAGACAAGCATCCCTTGGGATTTCTCCAAATGATCTGCCAACTTATGTAGATCATAAAATCAACAAACAAATTCACCTTAATTTTGAACAATATTGCTAAAATTACACATTTAAACAAAACAAAAAATCTATTTTAATGAATACTTGGAACCTGCTGCAGATTTTATGATAGCGTTATTATTATGTGATTCAGTACAAGTGTCAGTACACACGTTTACACGTTGTCAGAATCGTTACAATATCAATATTATTACTGTAATGTAATGTGAACCAAATTTTTAAAAATGTATTATCCTTCTACCCTATTTTAATTTTCTTTTCTCCCTTTTAGACACCTAGGGCTTGATTTTAATAACGGAGGCAGGTTGAGGGCTCGGCAGCTTTCGGACCCGCACCCGGCTGCTGCCTCCCAGCACTTCCGATTTTGGCTTCATCGGCCTCGTTACGGCCGACATGCGGGTCCCTCCAGGTAATTGCTGGCAGGATGACAGTTTCTCACGTCTGATGACACGTTGTTTGTTTGAAAGTTTAAAGGGGCCATGTTCCCTTTGCATACAAATGTCATTGGGATGGCTTGGTGCTTTATTATCTTGAAAGGGGAGTTGACAGCGTCTGTTCTGAGCAAAATTTAATGAATGATATTGCTGGTCATATTATTCCAGAAAGAGATTCATGATTTTTTGATATATGACTTTATTATCTGACTATGAAATGAAAAAGATGCCAGATGTGTTCCAATCATTTGCTTAGTAATATTAATGCTTTTTCCTCTTAAAAATGCTGGGAGCTGCAGGAATGGCAGCCCCAAAAACTAAGGCTGCACCCAGGTTCAATGAGGACTCTCTCCATGCTCTTGTTGAGGGAGTTAGAGGACGTCAGGAGCTCCTCTTCCCTGGAAACAGAAGGAGGAGGCCTCCTCAGCAAACCAAGGCAGCTTAGCTGCAAATTGCTGAGGAGGTGAGCTCGAGGTCTGTGTGCAGACACACATGGGTTTGGTGTCGAAAAAGGTTTAATGATCTGCTGAGATCACCTAAAGTGTGGCCTCTGTGTTCTGGGACGTGGAAGTTCAAGAGTGAGGGCTCAGGGCGATTTCCATGTAGAATGATGGTGGTGACACTGAGCGCAAACCACCGTTTATTGGACAGATGATGCCTGGGGTTTGAGACTGTCGGACTTATATTCATCTCCATGTGCCAGCCACCTGTGGTTGAAGCGTAAGCTTACGCAAATCTGGCATGGATGAGTGCATTCCTTGCCTGTCGGCCAGCAATGTGGTCGCCTGCTGCTGGATTGGCCACATCCGGCCCCGCAAGGCGTCGCTGCCCGTCCTCCTCCTCATCCTCCTCCTCGTCCTCTTCACCTTCCTCCATGGAGGCTGTGTGCTGAGCCACTTGTTCATCCGGCAGCACTGAGCCGCGCTGCTCTTCCTCCGAATCTGACGACCAGGATGAGAGGATGTAAATGGTTCCCATCCCGTTTTTATAAATTTCAGTTGAGGCAAGAAGCTTGCAAGTGCACACTCAAAGTGGCCTGAAATTATTCCAATCAGTTCAAACAGCAGATGTGTGTCAGCTTGACCAGTCACAAGGTCAGTAGATTTGCAAAATTTTATCCCAAACCTCCAACAACAAAGTTGTTGCATTTGAATGCCAGCCATGTTACAGGAGCGCTTTTAAAGTTCTGCACCAATAATGACTACATATCATGTCCTCCACCAACTCATCTCCTTGCAGCTGGACTGTTTCTGACAAGACAGGAAACAGGAGCCAGAGGCACAAAAATGGGAAACCTCTGTCAAAATAGGATTAGCAAGGCAGTTAACAGGCTCTTAACTGCCTTAACTACCTGTCCCACCGGTTGGAGCCGGGTCAGTTTGGGAGTAGCTGGACAGACACTCACGGAAATTGCGTGGTGGCGGGATGGAGGCGGGTTGGGTGTCTGAAGCCATTTTTTCCAATTTTCGCAGCTGACCCGCCTCCAAACCCGCCTCCTCAGGGCTGTTAAAATCGAGCCCCTACATTACGTCTGAAGGTGGCCAGGTGATCTATTTACAGGCCAGTGACAATGCATATTCTTGACCCAGCAACTCACAGATCCTGATTTTGGTTACCAAGGGGTAGATTTTCCTCTTTACCGCTCGGGCATTAAGCATCACTTGAGCACAGCTCATAAAGGAAAATCTGGTGGGGAAGTTTGCAAGCCCCTTACAGAACCCACCGAATTTTCCTTCCATTCATTTTAATAGAAGGAAAACCGGCAGATTCTGTTATAGACGTGCGAACTTCACTGCCAGATTTTCCTGTCTCCGCTTCGTGCAGTCAATTCTTAACGGCCAGGCGGTAAAGACGAAATTCTATGCCCAAGGTTCTAAACCTGGAAGCTTTTTGGAGAAAGCAAAGACATTGGGCTGGATTTTGTCAGCCCCGAGGAGGTGGGTATGGAGGCGGGACTGCCGGTAAAGTTGCAGAATTTGGGGGCGGGTGGCAAACGCGCCCCCAACCCGCCTCCGTGCCCTCTTGCCAGGAGGCGGGAAGCCATCTCCTTGAGGCGGGAAATGAATTAAAACCTATTAACTGCCTGTTAACAGGTAATTAACAGGCAGAAAATAGGATTATTCCCATTTTACCTTCCCAAGTACAGGCTTCCCGACCTCGGGGAACCCCGCCAGGGTGGAGGAGGTGAGTAGGAGGTCTGCGGGGGTCGGAGGGGTCTGAAAGTGCAATGTAGAGGTGAGTGATGGGTGCAAGTGTGGAGTGGTAAATATGTAAGGTAAGTGTTAAGTGTTAGAAAATGTTCACTTACCTTTGTTTCTGCCTACAGCCTTCAGCCGCTGAAAGCCGGAGTCCCGACATCTCCATTGTAGATTTCACAGACTGGCTGTTGGATCCTCTGAACCAGCAGCCAGGTGATTTCTGCAAAGTTGAAAGGTTTGATGAGTCCTGAGCACAAGGAATCATCAAACTACACAGAATGTCAGTGTTTGACAGCTTCACAGAGCTGTCAAACACTGACATTTCTTCTTTCAAAAAATCTTGACAGATGGCATGTCATACGTTGACGTGCTCTGTCAATGACTTCCCCCTATTTGGCCTGCTGAGTCCGCTGGGTGGGCTTAACAAGGTCAATCAGGGGAAAATCCCTCCGGTTGGTCAGAAGCTGATGGAGGCGGGATTGAAAGCCGGCAAGCAGCAGTCCCGCCTCCAAATACTTCCCATTGACAAAATCCAGCCCATCTTCTTTTCCACATTCATTATGTTGGGGATGTAGACATCGCTGGCAAGGCCAATATTTATTGCCCATTCCTAGTTGCAGCTTAAGGCAGTGCTATAAATTCTTTTGAACTGAAAGTATATTTCACGCAGCAGAAGAGAGGGGCGGACATTATTCTTTTATATGACAAATATGGTTTGAAAAGTGATGGGTTATTTCTCCACTGAGACCCATTTAATTGTCTTGCCACAAGCCTCTCACTGTTCCAGCATCCTTCCTTTGCTTCTCAATGTTCCTTATTCAAAGAAACAATACAGTTTTAAACAACTTTTGACATTTTTCAACATGTTTCGTTACATACCAAATTTGTTTCCATCACGAGGAAAGAGAAACTACCAAGCACTATAATACACCTTTTTATATTAATTAATAAAGGCCCCTTTCTTTCCAAAATACTCTGGCCGCGATTTTACCGGCGCTCAGAGAAAGGAACCCGGAAACTAGCTGACACGCATCCATCCCGACACCGAACGCAAAATCGCGGCCTCTGGTTTCTGTGATGTTCTTTCATTCACTCTCACTAGTCTATCTGCTTTCACTTTTAGCTCTGACTCCCTGGGGGAAATTTTTTTGGGGGGTCTGCTGGCGCGTTTGGTGGCGGGTCGGGTGGGAAATGTTTTCTTTGTTTTCTATCTCACCTTGGTCCTCAGAATTCCACCACGAACAGCTCCAACACCAGCAGCACCAGGCACACCAGCAGCACCAACAACAACACCAACCTTCTCCGCAATCAACTGATGCTGCACAGGACAGAAGGCATCAGCATCCGACCACATTGCTGCCCGGGAGGCCAGGGATGGCCTCACTATGGCCAGATTTACTTCACTTGATGCTCTACACCCTGGCTGCCACATGATGCACCAGGTTGGCACCACCCCACAGCAACACCATAAAGTATCCCTACAATGCCCAAGCCATTCCTTTCACACTCATCAGCATTGCGGGTGGTACCATTATTTCTCAACATTCGCTGCAACTCACTAAGCCACTTCCAAAGGTGCACACAAATCTGTCCAAGAACGCAAAGTGTTGAAAATAAAGGATTCAATGTTTGACACCACATTAACAGAAACTTTACATGAACATTGGCTAAAACACACAAGTGTCTATCCTTTCTTCACCCAGAGAATGGTGAACCTGTGGAATTCTCTGCCACAGAAGGCAGTAGAGGCCAATTCATTAAATAGATTCAAGAAGGAGTTGGATATATTTCTTAAGGCTAAAGGTATCAAGGGATATGGGGAGAAAGCAGGGACAGGGTACTGAATTTGGATGATCAGCCATGATCGCTTTGAATGGCGAAGCAGGCTAGAGGGGCTGAATGGCCTACTCCTGCTCCTGCAAGGTAAGTTGGTGTGAGTAAAGATGTGCAGGAGTAGGGTAGGGAAGGCAGAGTGATGGGGATGTGATGAGTGGCAGAGGAGGATGAGGTTGAGTGTGGCTTTGCAGTAACGTTTCGTGATCTACTGAGATCATTGAAAGGTTTGCGCCACTGCATCCTGGTCCTCCTGACAATATCCCTGCTTGTGTCCTCCTGTGCAATGTGCAACCAGGCTGTGTTGATCTCCTGGGGAGATCTCTTCCGCCCATTGGATGGGAAGAGAACCTCCTTGCGTGCTGTGACTCCCTCCATAAGCATATGGAGGGAATCATGGGAGAGCTGGGTGCAGCCGTGCAGCTCTATGCAGTGCTTGTCAGTGTTTGCAGCACCTCAATGCTGTAGGACACTGACAGAACAAATGTCAAAATCAATTTGTGCTTGTTCTATTTAAAGAAATCGGCTGATGACGCGTCATCAAATGACGTCATCAGACCCGCTTGCTTCAATTGGCCGGCAAACGCGCTGGGTGGGCTTAACAAGCCCAATCAAAGTAAAATCATTCTGCAGAGTGGGCTGGAGCCAGCAGCGAGGTCAGGACCCGCCACCGATGTCGCCCGCCATGGACCCGCCAAGGTAGGGGAAATCGCGGCCCCTGTTTCTGTCTCATCCACACTAATGTTTTTACTCTGGTTATCTCACATACCACCTTCTCTTTGAAACATCTCTCTCCGATATTATAGCCTTTTCTCCCAACATCTTTCAAACTCCTGTGTCTGACTGCCCCAGGCATTTTTCTCTCACTGATTTACCATCCTCAAGCCAATTCTTTTGTGCGCTTCATAAATTCTACATTTTCATTTTTGCTTCATGTCTGCATACACTGCGGTAGCCCAACCATTCCTGAACTTGAGGCACAAAATGAGCATGCAGTGAAAAACAGCACAGATTCACATCAGTATCAACATGTAGGTGTCCAAACTTACACTTAAATATTATGCTTTTTTAACTCATTATTCAATAGTAAGTACAACTTCAGTATTAACTATATATTCAACATGAGCTTGCTGGATTACTAAAAGGAAATCAAGTTGGAAGACAACACACATATGCGTTGTGAGTTCTGCTTTACCTTTGAATCATCAGAATGATAGAATAATACAACACAGAAGGAGGCCATTCGGTCCATCATGCCAGTACCTGCTCTTTGAAAGAGCTATTCAATTAGTCCCACTTACCTGCTCTTTCCCCATAGCCCTGCAAATATTTCCCCATCAGGTATTTTATTCAATTTCCTTTTGAAACTTATTATTGAATCAGCTTCCACCACCCTTTCAGGTAGAGCATTCCAGATCATAACAACTCGCTGCATAAAAAAATTCTCCTCATCGCGCCTCTGGCTTTTTTGCTTACCTTAAACCTGTATCCTCTGGCCACCAACTTTTCTGCCACTGGAAACAGTTTCTTCTTATTCACTCTATCAAAACCCTTCATGATTTTGAACACCTCTATTAAATCTCCTCATGTGGGAGCTTACTGTGCGCAAATTGGCTGCCGAGTTTCCTACATTGACTACTCTTCAAAAAGTACTTCATTGGCTGTTAAGTGCTTTGGGACGTCCAGTGGTCGTGAAAGGCACTATATAAATGCAAGTTCTTCTTTTTTTCTTTCTTTCATAACCTTTTCTACTCTACAGAGAACAACTCCAACTTCACGCATATCTCCCCTGCACCCTCTCGAAGGCCTTGGCATCCTTCTTAAATTGTGGTGCCCAGAATTGGACACAATACTCCAGCTGGGGACTAACCAGTGATTTATAAAAGTTTAGCATGACTTCCTTTCTTTTGTACTCTATTCCTCTGTTTATAAAGTCATAGTTCCCATATGCTTTTTTAACTACTTTCTCAACCTGTCCTGCCACCTTCAAAGATTGGTGTACATACACACCCAGGTCTCTGTGGTCCTACATCCCCTTTAAAATTGTACCATTTAGTTTATATTGCCTCTCCTAATTCTATCTACCAAAATGTATCACTTCACTCTTCTCTGCATTAAATGTCATCGGCCATGTGTCTGCCCATTTCACCAGTCTATGTCCTCCTGAAGTCTGTTACTATCCTCCTCACTGTTTACTACATTTCCGAGCTTTGTATCATCTGCAAACTTTGAAATTATGCCCTGTGTATCCAAGTCCAGGTCATTAATATATATCAAAAAGAGCAGTGATCCTAATAGTGACCCTGGGAGACATCACTTCCCTCTAGTCTGAAAAATAACTGTTCACCACTACTCTCTGCTTTCTGTCTCTTAGCCAATTTCGTATCCACACTTCCACTGTCCCTTTAAACCCATGGGCTTGAATTTTGCGAACAAGACTATTATGTGGTACTTTATCAAACGCCTTTGAAAGTCCATATACGCAACATCAACCTTAATGAACCCTCTCCGTTACTTCATCAAATAACTCAATCAAGTTAGTCAAACACGATTTGCCTTTAACAAATCCATGCTGGTTGTCATTTATTAACCCATATTTTTCTAAGTGACAATTAATTTTGTCTTGGATTATTGGCTCTAAAAGTTTCCCCACCATCACTTTTACTTTTATATGTTTATAAAATCCCTTACCATTTCATTTTATATGTCAATCTTTTTAATGTTATTTTTAGCTCTTCTTGCCTCATAATTCCCTTCCCCCTACACTTTCTATATTCCTTATGATTATCTTTGGTATTGTTTGCCCTAACTTTATCATATGCCTCACTTTTCAATTTGAATTTAGTTTTTAGCTTTATATTTATCCACCAAAATCTATTATTTAATGTACCCCCAACACTTATAGGAATATATTTATTTTGTACTCTATCCATCTCATGTTTGAAGATTTCCCACTGCTGATCAGTTGACCTGTTTGCTAACTTTTTTGATGAGTTATTTGGGCCATCTTGCTGAACTTTGCCTTTTTTCCAGTCCAGCACTCTAATCTTTTATTCTTCGTTATCCTTTTCCATTCTTACAGGAGACGGTACTGACCGCTTTTCCTAAAGCTGTACAGTGATTTGGTAACTGTTGCATTTGTTTTTATTTGCTTTTTTGGCTTCCTTTAAATGCATTTGTTTAAGTGCATTTTTAAGAAAAAATTTCAGTATAATTTAGCCTTTTACTTATTTTTGGTTTACCACATACCAATCTGTGATTTGCAACAGTCCCCGGTGATGGGATCAACATTGCTTTTGAAATTTCCCTTCCCCTCAATGAGCTGGAGGACAAGGAGAAATTCCAGAGGGTTCATCAGAGGAAGGTCTGCCCTTACCAGAGGAGTTTGCCCAGACCCACAATTACCCTACATAGATGTGTTCATTAATGCCACCTTGCTTCTTGGACATTGCTACTTGGACACTGCCTTTGGCACCTACACTCAACCAGTGACGTCTTTCTGTAGATTGGGATTGTGCCCTGTAGGTGGCACTTGCTGGCACCAGCAGAAAAGTCATCTTGAAAGGTTGTAAGTTGAAGAAGCACATGCACAGTGATTGACATGTGCATGCCAATAGGGTGTCAGTCATTGTGCAACATACATCTAGGTTGCTCTACAATTACTTGAGGGGCTGAATGTTCCTCTTTGCGTTGGTGTTCCGATGGGGCGAGACCTCTGCCCAGCCCTCTGACACCGCCCTGCCGGTCAGCACAACAGAGGAAAATCCCGGTGGTGCTGCAGCAGGTACACCACCGCAGCATTCCAAGAGGTGGCAAGGGACCTTGAAGGAGCAAAAGCCCCAATGACAAAAATGACAAATTAATGTTTTTGTGCTTTGGCCGAGACTTTACATGCGGTGGGCAGGGAAGGGGCAGCCAGCAGTGGTCTCGGTGAGGGTGCTGGGAATTGAGGTTGCGACAGTGAGGCTGCAATTGGCCTCACTACACCATTTTCCTCTATTTCAGCCGTGATCCCACCCGATTTCAGGCAGGATTACTGAGGAAAATGTTATGGCCTTGAAAGATTTGAGTGATGCAAGGATTTGAATTCTATATTGTATTTTGAAGGTATGCTTTCCTGAAGTATGCGTATGCATGAGTTGCAAGGAACAAGCTGTAAGGTTGTGTGAGGGATTGGCATAGTATGGAGTACATGTGAAATAGGCAATACTTTGTGGCAAATAGTCTTTGGGTTGGCTACTCATTTCCCGTGCCAGATTTCTTTAAGTGTGCGATCTTCTTCTCCATCTGTTCCCAGGTCCTATAGGACACAGTATTAAACATGGTTACTAAGAATAGTCCTCTGGCTCAGATATTCTGAAGTGCCAAAATGAGCAACCTTCCTCGCACTGACCTCATGCAGCTGCATATACATTTAGCCATCCATCAAACACAGGGTAGGCTCTAACTTGTGCTTCTAAATTGGGTTGCTTTCACTTTATTTATGATTGCGACTTCTCCCCCATCGTCAACCTTGGCTAAGACTGACAAATATCTGAAATTGATTTTGGATCATGATAAAGGGTGAAGCAAAATCCTCATATGCAACCACTTACCTTTAAGTGTGCAAGTCCCTTTAATATGGGCCTGCTGGCCAGATTTTCTGATTATCTCGTTGGGCTTGTTCCCTGCACAAAGCTAAAGCTGTGCTGCCAGCTATGAACAATATTAGATATTAGGAGGGGTGACCAAAAGCTTGGACAAAAAGGTAGGTTATAAGAAGGGTCTTAAAAGAGGAAAGGGAGGTGGAGGGAGGGAATTCCAAAGCATAGGGCCTAGGCAGCTGAAGGTGTGGCCACCAATGGTGGGGTGAAGGCAGAGGTGGGTGCACAAGAGGCCAGATGAGTAAAAGTAATAAGTTAGTGAGAAAGTTAATTCCCTAATTTGCATCACTGGCAAGGGAATACTCAATAAACGGTAGGATACTGAGAAGTATAGAGGAACAGAGGGACCTTGGAGTGCATGTCTACAGATCCCTGAAGGTAGCAGGACAGGTAGATAAAGTGGTTAAGAAGGCATACAGGATACTCTCCTTTATTAGCCAAGGCATAGAATATAAGAGCAGTGAGGTTATGCTTGAACAGTATAAAACACTAGTTAGGCCACAGTTAGAGTAATGTGTACAGTTCTGGTCACCACATAACAGGAAAGATGTGATTGCACTAGGTAGGGTACAGAGGAGATTTCTTCTTCTTAGGCAGTCCCTCGGAACTGAGGATGACTTGCTTCCACATTAAAAATGAGTTCTCAGGTGACTGATGAGTCCAATGCGGGACCTACAGTCTCTGTCACAGGTGGGGCAGACGGTGGTTGAAGGGACGGGTGGGTGGGGTGCTTGGGTTGCGAAATGTCTGAGCTCCCGGGCAACGATAGCAGTACGGCGTTCCGGTCTGTCTCTGTTGGGGTTGTCCATGAGGGTCCTGACGTTCCAGGTCCCGAACTTCATTTTAAAGGGTGGAAGCTGCCTGTGCGTGAATTCTTTTATCGTGGGGTGGCCGTTGCACACCAGCTACCACACGGGCTTGACAGAGCAAGGTCTTGGTCCAATGGCAAGGGGATCCAAGATGATTGGAGACCAGGCTCTGCTACAACGGCCTAGCACACACACACAAACATACTCCTACTGTCATCCTCCCTCCTTCCCGCAGGTCCTCTCTGCCTGGGTTTCATAAGATGCATTGTGGTCCTCCCGACCTCGCTGTTGGCCCGTGCCGCGCCTTCCCTGGGCCCCGACCCCGCTGCTGGTCCACGCTGCGCCACTCCTCGAGGATGTTGCCAGGACTGGAGAATTTTAGCTATGAGGAAAGATTGGATAGGCTGGGGTTGTTTTCTTTGGAACAGAGGAGGCTGAGGGGAGACATGATTGAGGTGTATAAAATTATGAGGAGCCCAGATAGAGTGGATAGGAAGGACCTATTTCCCCTAGCAGAGAGGTCAATAACCAGGGAACATAGATTTAAAGTAATTGGTAGAAGGATTAGAGGGGAGTTGAGGAAAACTTTTTTCACCCAGAGTGTGGTGGGGGTCTGGAACTCACTGCCTGAAAGGGTGGTAGAGGCAGAGACCCTCATCGCATTTAAAAAGTACTTGGATATGCATAGAAACATAGAAACATAGAAAATAGGTACAGGAGTAGACCATTCGGTCCTTCGAGCCTGCACCGCCATTCAATGCGTTCATGGCTGAACATGTTACCTCAGTACCCCATTCCTGCTTTCTCACCATACCCCTTGATCCCCCTAGTTGTGAGTGTTATATCTAACTCCCTTTTGAATATATTTAGCGAACTGGCCTCAACAACCTTCTGTGGAAGAGAATTCCATAGATTCACCACTCTCTGGGTGAAGAAGTTCCTCCTCAGCTCAGTCTTAAATGGCTTCCCCTTAATCCTTAGACTGTGACCCCTGGTTCTAGTTTTCCCTAACATTGGGAACATTCTGCCCGCATCTAATTTGTCTAAACCAGTCAGGATTTTAAATGTCTCTATAAGATCCCCCCTCATTCTTCTGAACTCCAGAGGATACAAGTTCAGTTGACCCAATCTTTCTTGATATGTCAGTCCGGCCATCCCAGGAATCAATCTAGTGAACCTTCGCTGCACTCCCTCAATAGCAAGAATGTCCTTCCTTAAGTTAGGAGACCAAAACTGCGCACAATACTCCAGGTGTGGCCTCACCAAGGCCCTGTACAACTGCAGCATCACCTCCCTACTCCTGTACTCAAATCCCCTTACTATGAAGGCCATCATTCCATTTGCTTTCTTGACTGCCTGCTGCACTTGCATTCCCACCTTCAGTGACTGATGTACCATGACGCCCAGGTCTCGTTGCACCTCCCCTTTCCCTAATCTGCCACCATTCAGGTAATAGTCCGCCTCTCTATTTTTACCACCAAAGTGGATAACCTCACATTTATCCACATTGTACTTCATCTGCCATACATTTGCCCATTCACCCAACCTGTCCAAGTCACTCTGTAGCCTCCTAGCATCCTCCTCATTGTTCACACTGCCTCCCAATTTAGTGTCATCCGCAAATTTGGAGATATTACATTTAATCCCTTCGTCCAAATCATTAATATATAATGTAAACAGCTGGGGTCCCAGCACCGAACCCTGCGGTACCCCGCTGGTCACTGCCTGCCATTCTGAAAAGTACCCATTTACTCCTACTCTTTGTTTCCTGTGTGCCAACCAGTTCTCAATCCACGTCAACACATTACCCCCAATCCCATGTGCTTTAACTTTGCTCACCAATCTCTTGTGTGGGACCTTGTCGAAGGCCTTCTGAAAGTCCAAATACACCACATCTACTGGTTCCCCCCTGTCCACCCTATTGGAAACATCCTCAAAAAATTCCAGAAGATTTGTCAAGCATGATTTCCCTTTCACAAATCCATGCTGACTTGGACCTATCATGTCGCCACTTTCCAAATGGTCTGTTATGACATCTTTAATAATTGCTTCCATCATTTTACCCACGACCGATGTCAGGCTGACCGGTCTATAATTCCCTGCTTTCTCCCTCCCTCCTTTTTTAAAAAGAGGGGTTATATTGGCCACCCTCCACTCCATCGGAACTGATCCAGAGTCTAAGGAATGTTGGAAAATGATCGTCAATGCATCCACAATTTCCAAGGCCACCTCCTTAAGTACTCTGGGATGCAGACCATCAGGCCCTGGGGATTTTTCAGCCTTCAGTCCCATCAATTTCCCCAATACCTTTTCCCGACTAATAAGGATTTCCCTCAGCTCCTCCCTCTTACCAGATCCTCTGACCCCTTTTATTTCCGGCAGTTTGTGTGTGTCCTCCACAGTAAACACCGAACCAAAGTACTTGTTCAATTGATCTGCCATTTCCTTGTTCCCCATTACGACTTCCCCTGTTTCCGACTGCAGGGGACCTACGTTTGTTTTTACTAACCTTTTTCTTTTTACATATTTATAGAAGCTTTTGCAGTCCATTTTAATGTTCTCTGCAAGCTTCCTTTCATATTTTATTTTCCCTGCCCTAATCAAACCCTTCGTCCTCCTCTGCTGAGTTTTGAAGTTCTCCCAGTCCCCGGGTTTGCTGCTACTTCTGGCCAATTTGTATGCAACTTCCTTGGTTTTAATACTATCCCTGATTTCCCTTGTTAGCCATGGTTGAGCCACCTTCCCTTTTTTATTTTTACGCCAGACCGGGATGTACAATTGTTGTAGTTCATCCATGCGATCTCTAAATGTCTGCCATTGCCCTTCCACTGATAGCCCCTTAAATATCGCTTGCCAATTTAACCTCACCAATTCACGCCTCATACCCTCAAAGTTGCCCTTATTTAAGTTCTGGACCATGGTCTCTGACTTAACTGTTTCCTTCTCCATCCTAATGTAGAACTCCACCATACTATGCACTTGAAGTACGTGACCTACAAGGCTACGGACCAAGAGCTGGAAAGTGGGATTAGGCTGGATAGCTCTTCCGGCCGGCACAGACACGATGGGCTGAATGGCCTCCTTCTGTGCCATAAATTTCTATGATGCTATGATTCACTGTTCATACTCACTTTGAATTCTGAGTGCAGAACCCACCTGAACGAATTATTCCCACAAGACTGACACTTTAATCGGAAGCAACGGTTTTGTCTTTTTATGACTCACGTAGTCAGCAGAAGCTGGTCACAGTTGAATCACAATTGGAAATTCATGTTTAATAGAAACTTTTTTCTTCATCTAAATTGGTTTTACAATGTATAAGAAAATTAACAATGTTAGATAAACAGAAAGTAAAAACCAACCCAGTTGAAATAAAAACAGTCCCTCACTTTGATAAACAACCTCAATTCCACTTCCTAATCTATACATAAAGTGCTCAAAATCAGCACCATCTTCGAGCAAATAGATTCAGTGTAAAGATGAAGGCAGTTCCTTGGATTTTCAGTTTAACAGGATTGCCTTTTGGCAAGAGAGATTATGAAATCATAGATCTGCACCATTGAAATGCCTTAGCTGATCGTGTGTAGGAGAATACAAACTGAAGAAAATGGGGATTTTGTAACCATAAAAAGGATTGTATTCCCCACTTGATATTGGAAAAATGTTATATGATGACGGAGTGCAGATCGGAACAGAGTGTTAAGCTGTGAGTTTGGTGAGTGAGGGAGTAAATCTTAAATGTTAATCTCTTATTTTTATAAATTCTAGTCTTGTGTGCTTGCAATTAGCATTTCAATTTATTGTTTCAAGTTTTAAGTTTCTTCCAGGCTTGGGCAGGGCTAAGCAAGCTCTATGCTGGAGAGCAGGTGAGAGTAATTAATTAATTAAGTGGTCTAATCTGGTTCTGTAACTGCCAGAGCGCTCACTTATTTAAATCTCAGCAGTATAAATAAGGGAGGCTAGAGTGCAGTTTGTAACAGAGTGCAGATTGGAACAGAGTGTTAAGCTGTGAGTTTGGTGAGGTGTTCCTTTCTTTTTCCATCTTTGTCAGCTTCCAGGAGAGCAGGAGCTAAAAAGCTGCACAAGAGGGGACAGAGAACCAGCGGTGAGTATTTCTACATTCCAGTCATTAAAGTAAAAGTAAGGTCTCTAGTTTAGAGTAAGTAGTGTTTAAAGGGAAGTAAGGTCCCTAGTGTATTTAATATTCTTTAATTTAAATGGAGTAAATTAAGGGTAGGACATGGCAGGGCAGCTCGGCAGCGTGGAGTGCTCCTCCTGTGCTATGTTGGAAGTCAGGGACACTTTAGTTGTCCAGGGCGAACACATGTGCAGGAAGTGTCTCCAGCTGCAGCTACTCGAAATCCGCGTTTCGGAGCTGGAGCTGCGGCTGGAGTCACTGTGGAGCATCCGCGAAGCTGAGATCTTCATGGATCGCACGTTTAACAAGGTGGTCACACCGCAGGTAAAGAGTGCACAGGCAGACAGGGAATGGGTGACCACCAGACAGAGTAAAAGAACTAGGAGGTAGTGCAGAAGTCCCCTGGGTCCATCTCCCTCGCCGACAGATTTTCCGTTTTGGATACTGATGGGGGAGATGGTTTCTCAGGGGAATGCAGCAAGAGCCAAGTCCGTGGCACTACGAGTGGCTCAGCTGCACAGGAGGGGAGGAAAAAGAGTGGGAGACCAATAGTTATAGGGGATTCTATCATAAGGGGAACAGATAGATGTTTCTGTGGCCGCAGACGTGACTCCAGGATGGTATGTTGCCTCCCTGGTGCCAGGATCAATGATGTCACTGAACGGCTGCAGGGCATTCTGAAGGGGGAGGGCGAACAGTCAGAGGTCGTGGTTCACATTGGTACCAATGACATGGGTAGAAAGAGGGATGAGGTCCTGCAAGAAGAATTTAGGGAGCTAGGTAGCAGATTAAAAAGCAGGACCTCAAAGGTTGTAATCTCTGGATTACTCCCGGTGCCACATGCTAGTGAGTATAGGAATAGGAGGATAGAGCAGATGAATGCATGGCTAAAGAGTTGGTGCAGGAGGGAGGGCTTTAGTTTCCTGGATCACTGGGTCTGCTTCTGGGGAAGGTGGGACCTGTACAAGTCGGACGGGTAGCACCTGAACCGGAATGGGACCAACATCCTTGCGGGGAGGTTTGCTAGTACTGTTTGGGGGGGGGAGGGGTTTAAACTAACTTGGCAGGAGGGTGGGATACGGAGTGGAGTTATAGTCTTCTTAGGCAGTCCCTCGGAACCGAGGATGACTTGCTTCCACATAAAAAATGAGTTCGCAGGTGACTGATGAGTCCAATGCGGGACCTACAGTCTCTGTCACAGGTGGGGCAGACGGTGGTTGAAGGGGCAGGTGGGTGGGGTGCTTGGGTTGACGTGCGCTCCTTGCGCTGCCTGTGCTTGGCTTCCGCTTGCTCCCGGCGAAGAGACTCGAGGTGCTCGGCGCCTTCCCGGATGCTTCTCCTCCACTTTGTGCGGTCTTGGGCCAGGGATTCCCAGGTGTCGGTGGGGATGTTACACTTTTTCAAGGAGGCTTTGAGGGTGTCCTTGAAGCATTTCCTCTGCCCACCTGGGGCTCTCTTGCCGTGCCGGAGCTCCGAGTAGTGCGCTTGTTTTGGGAGTCTCGTATCGGGCATGCAGACAATGTGACCCGTCCATCGGAGCTGATCGAGTGTGGTCAAAGCTTTGATGCTGGGGATGTTGGCCTGAGCAAGAACACTGACGTTGGTGCGCCTATCCTGCCAATGGATTTGCAGGATCTTGCGGAGGCAGCGTTGGTGGTACCTCTCCAGTGCTTTGAGGTGCCTGCTGTACAAGGTCCATGTCTCTGAGGCATACAGCAGGGCGGGTATCACTGCTGCTCTGTAGACCATGAGCTTAGTGCCGGGTTTGAGGTCCTGGTCTTCAAACACTCTCTTCCTCAGGCGACCAAAGGCTGCACTGGTACACTGAAGGCGGTGTTGTACTTCGTCATCGATGTCTGCCCTTGTTGACTGTAGGCTCCCAAGGTATGGAAAGTGGTCCACGTTGTCCAAGGCCTTGTTGTGGATTTTGATAATCTGGGGGCAGTACTGTGTTAGAGGGGCAGGTTGGTAGAGGACCTTTGTCTTACAGATGTTTAGTGTAAGGCCCATGCTCTCGTACGCTTCGGTGAAGGTGTTGACGATGGTTTGGAGTTCGACCTCCGAGTGAGCGCAGACGCAAGCGTCGTTTGCATACTGTAATTCGACGACAGAGGATGGGACGACCTTGGATCTGGGCTGGAGGCGACGGAGGTTGAACAGTTTCCCGTTTGTTCTGTAAATTAGCTCCACTCCAGCGGGGAGCTTACTGAGGGTGAGATGGAGCATTGCAGCAAGGAAGATCGAGAAGAGCATTGGTGCGATGACACAGCCTTGCTTGACCCCGGTTCGTACATGAATTGGGCTGTGGTGGAACCGTTGGTCAGGATCACGGCTTGCATGTCATCGTGAAGCTGACGGAGGATGGTGACAAACTTTTGAGGGCAGCCGAATTTGCGGAGGACACTCCATAATCCCTCACGGTTGACAGTGTCGAAGGCCTTTGTGAGATCAAAGAAGGCCATGTACAGCGGTTGGTGCTGTTCCCTGCATTTCTCTTGTAATTGATGTGCGGTGAAGATCATGTCCATTGTGCCCCTTAGTGGGCAGAATCCGCATTGTGACTCTGGGAGAAGCTCTTCGGCCACTGGGAGAAGGCGATTGAGGAGGATTCTTGTGATGACTTTCCCTGTGGCAGACAGCAGGGAAACTCCTCTGTAATTACCGCAATCGGACTTGTCACCTTTCTTGAAGATGGTCACAATTACGGCATCTCTGAGATCCCCTGGCATGCTCTCCTCCTTCCAGATAAGAGAAATGAGTTCATGAATTCGTGCCAGTAGTGCTTCTCCGCCAGGCTTTAGTGCCTCAGCGGGGATTCCATCTGCTCCTGAGGCCTTGTTGTTCTTCAGTTGTCAGATGGCCTTTTCAACCTCATGCCGGGCTGGGGTTGTGCTGAGATGGTGGCGGGTAGCGTGCTGCGGGATGGAGTTGAGGACACTTGTATCGAAGACAGAGTCATGGTTAAGGAGATCTTCGAAGTGCTCCTTCCAGCAGGCACTGACTGCCTCTCTATCCTTGATGAGTACCTCTCCGTTCTTGGCCCGCATTGGGGTGGGGCCTTGGGTGCTTGGGCCGTAGATGGTCTTGACTGCGCTAAAGAATCCACGCACGTCGTGGTTGTCGGCTAGCTGCTGGATCTCCTGCGATTTCTCCACCCACCATCTGTTCTTTAGGTCGCGAGTTTTTTGTTGGACCTCGGCCTTCAGGCGTCTGTAGAGCTGCTTTCTTGCTCTCAGGTGATGAGCAAATATAGAGGAAAAAACAAGACAGCCTGGAAGGCAGAGTAAATATGTAACGGCACAAAGGAGTATGGCAAGGCTGGATGGCATTTATTTTAATGCAAGGAGTCTTGCGAGTAAGGCAGATGAATTGAAGGTGTTGATGAACACATGGGAGTATGATATTGTTGCTATCACAGAGACATGGTTGAGGGAGGGGCAGGACTGGCAGCTCAATATTCCAGGGTATAGAATCTTCAGGCGAGACAGAGGGGGGTGTAAAAGAGGAGGGGGTGTTGCGTTATTAATCAAGGAGTCAATTACTGCTGTAAGGAGGGATGATATCTTAGCAGGTTCCTCTAATGAGGCCATATGGATAGAACTTAAAAACAAAAAGGGGGCAAGCACATTGCTGGGAGTGTACTATAGGCCCCCAAACAGTCAGGGGGAGATAGAGGAACAGATATGTAGGCAAATCTCAGAAGTGTAGAAATAATAAGGTAATAATAGTAGGGGATTTCAACTTCCCCAATATTAACTGGGATAGTCAGAGTGTGAAAGGCTTAGAGGGTGCGGAATTCTTAAAGTGCATCCAGGAGAGCTTTTTGAGCCAGCATGTAGAAAGTGCTACAAGAGAGGGGGCGGTACTGGACCTAATTCTAGGGAATGTAGCCGGGCAAGTGTTCAAAGTGTTAGTAGGAGAGCATTTTGGTGACAGTGACCATAATTCGGTGAGATTTAAGGTAGTCATGGAAAAGGACAAAGATGGACCGGAAATCAAGGTTCTAAATTGGGGGAAGGCTGTTTTTAATATGATAAGACAGGATCTGGCCAAATTGAACTGGGATCAGCTACTTGTAGGAAAATCCACATGAGAGCAGTGGGAGTCTTTCAGAAAGGAAATAGGGAGAGTACAACGGCAACATGTTCCCGTAAAGGTCAAGGATGGGACCAACAAGCCCAGGGAACCCTGGATGTCAAGGGATATATGAGAATGGATTTGGAAAAAAAGGGAGGCTTTTGGCAGATACAAAGGACTAAAAACAGTGGAAGCCCTAGCGGAGTATAGAAAGTGCAGGGGAGTACTTAAAAAAGAAATTAGGAGAGCGAAGAGGGGGCATGAAATTACATTGGCGGGCAAAATAAAGGAAAATCCCAAGGTGTTTTATAAGTATATTAAGGGCAAGAGGATAACCAGGGAAAGAGTAGGGCCCATTAGGGACCAAAGTGGCAATCTGTGTGTAGAGCCAGAAGATGTAGGTGGGGTTTTAAATGAATATTTTGCATCTGTGTTCACTATGGAGAAGGATGATGTAGGCATAGAAATCAGGCAGGGGAATTGTGATATACTTGAACAAATTAGTATTGAGAGGGAGGAGGTACTAGCGGTTTTAGTGGGCTTAAAAGTGGATAAATCCCCAGGCCCAGACGAGATGTATCCAAGGCTGCTGTGTGAGGCAAGGGAGGAGATTGCAGGGGCTCTGACACAAATTTTCAGAACCTCTCTGGCCACAGGGGAGGTGCCAGAGGACTGGAGAACAGCTAACGTAGTACCATTGTTCAAGAAGGGTAGTAGGGATAAACCAGGGAATTACAGGCCAGTGAGCCTAACATCAGTGGTAGGGAAATTATTGGAAAAAATTCTGAGGGACAGAATTTGTCTCCACTTGGAGAGGCAAGGATTAATCAAGAATAGTCAGCATGGCTTTGTCAGGGGGAGATCATGTCTGACCAATTTGATTGAATTTTTTGAGGGGGTGACTAGGTGTGTAGATGAGGGTAGTGCAGTTGATGTGGTCTACATGGACTTCAGTAAGGCTTTTGACAAAGTCCCGCATGGGAGACTGGTCAAGAAGGTAAGAGCCCATGGGATCCAGGGCAACTTGGCACATTGGATCCAAAATTGGCTTAGTGGCAGGAGGCAGAGGGTGATGGTCGAAGGTTGTTTTTGTGACTGGAAGCCTATGTCCAGTGGTGTACCGCAGGGATCGGTGCTGGGTCCTTTGCTGTTTGTAGTGTACATTAATGATTTAGATATGAATGTAGGAGGTATGATCAGTAAGTTCACAGATGACACGAAAATTGGTGGTGTGGTAAATAGCGAGGAGGAAGCCTCAGACTACAGGACGATATAGACGGGTTGGTCAGATGGGTAGAACAGTAGCAAATGGAATTTAACCCTGAAAAGTGTGAGGTGATGCATTTTGGGAGGACTAACAAGGCAAGGGAATACACAATGAATGGTAGGACCCTAGGAAGGACAGAGGATCAGAGGGACCTTGCTGTGCATGTACATAGATCCCTGAAGGCAGCAGAACAGGTAGATAAGGTGGTTAAAAAGGCATATGGGATACTGGCCGAGGTATAGAATATAAGAGCAGGGAGGTTATGATGGAGCTGTACAAAACGCTAGTTAGGCCACAGCTGGAATACTATGTGCAGTTCTGGTCGCCACACTATAGGAAGGATGTGATTGCATTGGAGAGGGTGCAGAGGAGATTCACCAGAATGTTACCTGGGCTGGAGCGCTTCAGCTATGAAGAGAGACTGGACAGCCTGGGGTTGTTTTCCTTAGAGCAGAGAAGGCTGAGGGGGACCCTGATTGAGGTGTACAAAATTATGAGGGGCATAGATAGGGTAGATAGAAAGGAACTTTTCCCCTTAGTAGAGGGGTCAATAACCAGGGGGATAGTTTCAAGGTAAGGGGCAGGAGGTTTAGAGGGGATTTGAGGAAAAACTTTTTCACCCAGAGGGTGGTTGGAATCTGGAACTCATTGCCTGAAAGGATGGTAGAGGCAGGAACCCTCACAACATTCAAGAAGCATTTAGATGAGCACTTGAAACGCCATAGCATACAAGGCTGCGGACCAAGTGCTGGAAAATGGGATTAGAATAGACAGGGCTTGATGGCCAGCGTGGACACGATGGGCCGAAGGGCCTCTTTCTGTGCTGTATAACTCTATGACTCTCTGAACATATTTAGATGCCATCACCTAACAGCAGACTAATGATTAATACCTAGGAATCAGTATTTGAATGTGGAACATTGTCTAAATTTGGCTCAAATAAAATTTTTCCCACTGACTGAATTATAACAGTAATTTTGAGGAGTTTTTTTTTAAAAGCCAAATTCACATATAATTGCTTGCTGATAGGGAGTGAGAGAAAAAAGGACTTAACAGCAAGTTTGTGATCTATCATTAAACTCTAAACGGGTCAAATGCACTGGATTCTGTAGTGTCACAGAAAATACGTAGGTGCCGTAGGTCATTGTAGGCTTCGCAAAATCCCCCAGAAACTCGAATAGAACCCTAAAGGGGGTGATTTTTGGATCTTAACACGAATTTGGAATGGTGGGACCGAAATGAAGGAATTTGAGGTCAAAACCTGAGTTTTGGACATTTTGAAAGGATTAAGGAAGAAAAGCCCTGAGAAAAATGACTTTGGATGATACTATGGGGTAAAAATTCAGTTGGTTGCGCCTCCCGTTAGCGCCTTAAGAGGGCGCTAATGGGGCGCAAAGCCGCTAACGCCCGGGCGCAGCGATGTTTGCGCCGCTCGGGAACTTAACTAGAGATTGTGCGGCGGCGCTAAACTTTACCGCTGCGACCACCTGCGCGCGCAGATTGTGACGTCATTCCATGGTGCAACGCCCTTGTGGCGCCCCGGAGCGGAAATTGAGTGGCGCCCCCTGCCTTACCGCCTGGCGCATCCAACGACCAGAAGACTGGAACGCTATCAATCGCTGTGGGGCTGGGGGGGGCGCTATTTAAAGGGGGCCCCTTCCTGTCTTTTATTGTTGGTGGCATTTTTGAACTACGCATTCTGAGAGCGAGAGGGAGAGACTTCTGGAGAGATTCAACGTTGTGTGAAGGAGTTTTGGGTACTGAGCAGCACTTTGCAGGTTCATTTTGATTTGCCATTCCTTGTATCGATTTAGCAGATTCTGTGGGAGCTGCACTCTGAGCTCTTTGCCTGGTACTCTCCATTGTTCTTTCCAGCACATTTGATGTGCAAGTCTCTCCAGGCCGAGATTCAAGGCTGCAATGAACAGGATGTGGATGGAAAGCAAGATTAACCATCCCCTTTAAGAACTGGCCCGTGCCATTGTGTGTGTGTTCCATTGCTGACTGACATGACATGAGCTTCGCCAGCGCTCTGAGGTAGCGCCTCACTCCTTGGCCTTTGCGCCTTAAGACAGGTGTGCAGCGCCTGATTTAGCGCTCCACTCACCTCCCGGGGCGGTAAAAGTGAAGTTTCCAGTCAGTGCCGATAATTAGCGCCAGGCGCTAATATTTGCGTCCAGATGATATTTGCGCCCCAAATGGGGCGCGACCTAATTTTTACCCCTATACCTTTTAAAAAGGGCCATTGGATAAACCTGCAGTCACAGAAACACAGGCTGCGGGAAGGGGTGTGGTGAGGCAGTGGACAGCTTTTGGGTATTGGGACCAAATCAAGCTGTCTGGGAGATGTTTGCACTGCAATCCAACCAAGGAGGAAGAGCCTCATCCAAAACATCACAAACACATTCAAAAATGAATAAACCAAGACCCCTTTTGAAATCCCCAGGTCCAGACAGGATGCTGGAAGTCTGAAAACAATTCCTAACAATAAAACTTCCAGTACACAGTTTCATAGCCCGTCATCCCATCAAAAACCGATTCGCCAAGTATCGACCGGAACAGTTTAACAAGCCCGCCAAAACCTAAGACAAAAGAAGGGTAGATTTGGCGCGAAGATAAGCAGGCCTCAACTGAAACCTAAATCACTTTAACGCAAAATCGATTAGTAAAACAGTTTTGGCGCGAAGAACATAATAGACCTGAACAGTATAATTGAGGGCCTAATCCCCCAAGAAAGTTAGTTCAACACACACGACACGAGGGCGACACCAGAGCCAAGCAACAAGGAACGAGTCACAAGAAGAACCTTTGGAAGGCAGGCAGGCCTAAAGCCACGGGCAAGAAGACACGAGGAACCCGAGAGACACTGTGGTGGTGTCTGTTCAAGCCGTGCGGTTTGTTACAACACTATACTAAAAGTTAGTTCAAGGCTGTCCAGAGAGGCAGTTTAAAGTTAGTAACAGCACTGAGGTACGCAAGGACAACACGCCACAGTAAGGGGGGTCATCGACGGACCCGACTGGGAAAAAGATTCCCAACGCCTCGCAGCAACCAAGGCCCCACGAACCAACCAACACAACGCCACCGACCAACCAGGTGCGAACCAGGCCGTCGCGACCACCGAAAGACCAACACCAGGAAAAACCGAAGACACGCAAGTTTCCACGCTACAAACTATTCCTGACTTACCCCTGGGTAAAATTTTTCCTTAAAAACTCTAAACCCTACCTCTAACGAAGAAAAATTGGGTACTCACCTGATAGATCCACATACGCACCTTACCGCATCAGCGGACAGACCCAAACTGATCTGGAGTGCAGCTGAAGTCTTCTACCACGTCCGGGGTACGGCAGGCCCCAACAACCAAAAACCCCAGTGAACCCCGAAATCGTGAAATACCTCAACTGTCCAGAACTGTCAAGGAGTGGTGAGCATTATTCCTGGTCCTCTGAAACCCAACCTAGTTAGTGTAGTGGGGTTGGGAGGGGTGAATTACTGTTATACTGTCATTTCCCTCGCTTGTACTGAAGTGTTCCCCTACTGTACTTGAAGTTTATGTTTGTTATTGTGTTTTATCTTGAATAAAGTTTGGAGTTCTCTCATTAAACACAATTGTCTACTGCACCTTTTATTCACAACCCCTAAATAAGCCCAAGGTCTAGAATCAAGGGAGTGGGAGCGATTCGAACCGATCAGAGGCCAGAGGTGAAGCTGGCACAAACCACCACCACCCCCTACACATACAAAATGAAAAGGCAGACTACTGACCGTGATGATGCTCAGTTTCTTTTCCTTTTATCTACAATTTTTTCCCTTTTCAGCTGGCGTATTGGCCAAAAAGGATTCTTCATTCATTGATCATATCATATTTTTATCCAAGTTATGTTAATAAAAGTTTGAAAATCCAAACTTTAATTGCTTCGTGCATTTTAAAACAGTTAAATAAAGCTGCGTTTATACTGGCTTTGTGACAATGCTCATGCCACTGGATTCCCATTCAGTTTCACTGAAGCTGGCCGTCCCTAAGACTGCCCCACCAGTGGTGGCCGTGCGTCAGCTGTCTAGGCCCTAAGCTCTGGAATCCCCTCCCTAAACCTCTCCACCTCTCTCTTCTCCTTTAAGACGCTCCTTAAAACCTACCAAGGTTTTGGTCACCTGTCCTAATGTTTCCTTCTTTAACTTGGTGTCAATTTCTTTTTCTGATTACACTCCTTGTACTCACACTTGAATTAGTCATCATTTGTATTCAAAATCATGAATGAAGGTGCAAAGGTGTGAATGGTTTCTATTGATATCAAATAAAACTGTTGGACTATAACCTGGTGTTGTGCGACTTCCCACTTTTGTCCACCCCAGTCCAACACCGGCATCTCCGCATCATAATTTAGCAGTGGCATAGAGATTCAAATATGCATACAGTAGGACTAGTTTTAGCTGACAAGTACTAACCTGTCAAATACTGACAAGTTTCAGCAAGTATTACTGCATTGACATTACAGAACTACTGCTGGGGGGAGCCCGACTGATGGCGGTGTTAATTGAGCAGCGTCAGCGCCTCCAGCGCATCGTGACCTGCCTTATGAAGTCATTTATTCCCACGCTGTTGGTGACATAGCAGTGCCAACAGCAAAGATATACCACTGGTGTTGATGGCTGCTGCTGTTCGGCTCTGCTAAGGGTTGGTTGTGCTATCGATCTATTTGTACAAACTGCCCTGGATTTTGCGGTCAGCAGTGAACAAATGGCGCCAGCTGTTCATTACATTTACACCTGCCCACAGACTTTTCTGCTTTCTCTCCTTTCTCCAGGTCTTACTCATCTGATGCTGCTGTTCTTCCTCTTCCAAATGCAGGCTCCTCTGCAATGCAATGTTGTACAACATGCAGCAGACTACGGCTATTTAGGGTATATAGCAGCGAGACCCCCAGACACATAAACCTCTGCTTGGGCATTCCTATCATGGGCTCTATAAGGATCCTGACTTCGATTGTGTCTGTGCTTCTTGCGCATGGTGGGGTTGCACAGGGATGTCGTCAGCCAGCTCTGCAAAGGGTATCCCTTGTCGCTAACAGCCATCCTGTCACATCTCTCACAGGAGTCTCCTTTACTCCATCCTGTGCTGCTCCTCTGAACCACCACAAGGGTGCACCCATAGGGAATACCATACCTGCTCCTGAGAAGCTGTCACTGTGAATAGGGGGCGGAGAGGTTGAAAATCTGCTGGTGGTCAGAAGCAAGTGCAGGTGTCTGTAGCAGAATGGCAAAAGAAAACATGAAAAAATTGTTTTACAGCTGCAGAAATCACGATCCAAAGTTTCTAGGCTCTTCAGACGCAGAGGCCCCTCATTTCCACCTGTATCAGCTGGTTCTGGCAGCTGCAACATCTTATAAATCTCAGTATAAGTTACCAAGAGTGCATTAAGAGTGTTAAAACAGGGGACTTGGAGCTGCTTCACCGACGGCCCTAATTTTGACGTGTGCAAACGAGGTCAGGCGGGACACAACGGGCGGCTTGCTAGATGGTTCAAAAAGCGTAAAGGAACTTGGAAGCGTTTTAATGGCGGAAATCAGGCGGAAATGGCTTTTGCCCAATTTTCCTGCCTGAAGAATTTTCTTTCATGTCCGGAACAGCTCTCAGTAACTATGAGCCTTGATTTTCTCAAAAAAAAGAGGAAATTCAATAAAATTGGGATAGCTAAGGATGAATCAGTATTTGAAAGGGCTCTCATGATGCAATAATGAGATCTGGGGTTGTTCTCCTTGGAGCCGAGAAGGCTAAGAGGAGATTTGATAGAGGTGTTTAAAATCATGAAGGGTTTAGGTAGAGTGAATAAAGAGAAACTGTTTCCAATGGCTGAAGGGTCGATAACCAGAGGGCACAGATTTAAGGTGATTGGCAAAAGAACCAGAGGCGACATGAGGAAACATTTCTACGCAACGAGTGATTAGGATTTGGAATGCACTGCCTGATAGGGCGGTGGATACGGATTCAATAGTAGCCTTCAAAAGGGAATTAGATAAATACTTGAAGGAGGAGAAATTGCAGGAATATGGGGAAAGAGCGGGGGAGTGGGACTAACGGGATTGCTCTTCGAAAGAGCCTGCGCAGACTCGAAGGGCCGAATGGCCTCCTGCTGTGCTGTACTATTCTATAACAATCATGCAGAACCGACAAACATTTTTGCTTCAATTCATATTCCCATTATCTTATAGCTGAAGAAGATTTCGAAAGTATCCGTCCTTTTAAGCTTGTAATCTTATCTTTCTCCTGAAGTGCTCTAATACAATTTTATGCATCAAATTACAGGCAAAATAGTGAGAATACAAGGGAATGGCTGAATCAAATCAATTATAGCAAAATTATAGTTCATATAAATAACAATTTAGTTAATGATAGACAATGCTTATTTTAACAGACTACGTTAAAACAATTGTGTTTTTAATGAAGACTAAAATTACTCATTTCCTAATTTTGCAAGTGTATACCATGAACTTTTTCACCTCTCCCAGGAGAGTACAGCCAGGTGGGTGGGGAGTGTATGTATGGTGATGCACAAGACATCAGCTTAGCTTAGGCAGTCCCTCGGAACCGAGGATGACTTGCTTCCACATTAAAAATGAGTTCTCAGGTGACTGATGAGTCCAATGCGGGACCTACAGTCTCTGTCACAGGTGGGGCAGACGGTGGTTGAAGGGGCGGGAGGGTGGGGTGCTTGGGTTGACGTGCGCTCCTTGTGTTGCTTCTGCTTGCTCCCGGCGAAGAGACTCGAGGTGTTCGGCGCCTTCCCGGATGCTTCTCCTCCACTTTGTGCGGTCTTGGGCCAGGGATTCCCAGGTGTCGGTGGGGATGTTGCACTTTTTCAAGGAGACTTTGAGGGTGTCCTTGAAGCGTTTCCTCTGCCCACCTGGGGCTCTCTTGCTGGTCGGAGCTCCGAGTAGAGCGCTTGTTTTGGGAGTCTCGTATCGGGCATGCGGATGATGTGACCCGTCCATCGGAGCTGATCGAGCGTGGTCAAAGCTTCGATGCTAGGGATGTTGGCCTGAGCAAGACATAACATTTGTGTGGGACACACTGGATGGACCAAAGACATTTTTTCTTTCCAGACTTCGATGGAAACGAAAATCAGCACCCCCGCAGAAGTTGAATTTACCCCCAGTCAGTTCAAATTAAATATACATCAGTAATTTTGAACAGGGCAGTCAGGGTAATCCCACCCCAGTATTTTGTACCGTATTTGGTATGTATGATAGGGGGTGGTGGTGTTCTGACCCAGTAGTGCTCATGATTTACAATGTCACAAACTGATGTATTGTTCCACACACCACTGCTTCCCATTGTATAAACCCTGTATACAATATGAAATATTGCAGTGTAATTACTTTTGGGAACAAGTAAGTATTGTTTATGCCACACATAACTTCTTCGTAACTGCAGTGTAAGATTGCCAAAAACAATTTTCCCATAATATTTGAGCAGAACTTTCTCATGTTGAATTTTGGGAATTCAGGAGAATGAATGCAAACATAAAAATAATCAGAAAAAGTCCACCTGACCCATGAAAGCTCATCCCTTTATTGCTATAAATCTCTCATATCCAGCTGTATTTTGAACACCCCCAAAGTGTTTTGTCTCTATTACCTTGTCAGATAGATTTTCTATTATTTATTCTGGGGATGTGGGTATTGCTGGCAAGGCCGGCATTTAATGCCCATCCCTAGTTGCCCTGTTTTTTGGTATCAGATATCACGTAATCAGATGTCACGCGATCAAACCTCCAAGACTAAGTCCAATTAAAGTTGGTAACCCTATATAGTAATGGCGAAGGTGCTATTTAACGTAATGTACAACTGAGCCTACCCCTTCCGCAATGTGTACTACTGTACCGATTCCAAATGATGTACTGCATATTAAGTAGGTGTGGAGCCCTTTGTTGCAGATCTGCTTGTGATTCTGCTGGCTGCCTAGCTCTAGGCAAATCCTGATATTCCTGTCTCTGCTATTCTGCCTGCAGAGGCTTGTAGTGGGGGCCTTCTCCTGTCACTGGTACAAAGGCAGGTTCTGACAAAGGGTTAATGATCATTTAAGAATCGCCCGCCTATTCCAATACTTCTGCCCCCATGCACCTTCTAGAAGACGAGATCTTACGTCGACCACTGATCTGCAACAAGGGTAATTTTAACCTAACCCATTTGACGGGGATGGGGAGGGTTCGGCTCAGACACCCATTTTACCCCCAGCACGATTTTATGCTCCGTTGGAGTCAATGGAACGTAAAATCAGGCGGGGTGTAAAGCAGGTATCTGGCCTGAACCTTCCCCATTCCCGCTGGGTGGATTAGGTTAAAATTATCCCCAAGATGTCTGAATCCCTCATTCACATGAGGTGAAGTCGCTCTGTGTTACAGTTAAATAAACAGGTTACCACCTTGGTCGAAATAATGGAGGAAGGACTTTCATACAAGCACATATGAAATGCAAATCACAAAGCACAAATAAGGCCCAGCGGTTTCCTGGAGTCTGTTTCCAAGTTCACTGACGCTGCTCATTTTCCTGTCATGGAGTATGGACCTCAACATCTTGATATCATTAGTGGAATCATTCCTGACAGATGCGCCAATTGTGCTCACCATCTGTGCTTCTGAGGACTCCCTGCTGTTGCCATTGATGCTACATGCTGCTGAATGGGAGTAGAACCCACAAATGTAGTGACTACAGATTGCTGCACGGTCTACAAGGAACCAAGTGACTGATGCATCCATTCTGGTCAGGCAGCATCTGTGGAGAGAGGAACAGAGTTATTTCAGGTCGATGACCTTTCATCAGACCTGAAAGATGTTAGAGATGAACAGCTTTTAAACAAATGCAGAGCCAGGGAAAGGGTGGGGGGGGGGTGTGGGGGGGTGCAGGGAAAGAACAATAAGGAAAGGTTTGTGATCGGGTGGAGTGATTAAATAACAAAAGGGATAATCCTCCATTTTATAGTTGGCTTCATTAGGTCAGGAATGACTCAGTAGCGCATGTGCTGATACTGTGCCTATGCTCAACAGCAGCCATCCATTCTTCAACCACCACCCGCGCCCCTTCCACACTGACCCTGCGCTTCCTCTTCTAATTCACTAACACCCTTGGAGTGAGTGTCTACGTTGGTGTCTGTAAATAATCAGGATGGTGCTGAGTGCTACGGTGAGACTTGTTAATGAGAGGGGCCAGCTTGCTGCTCCTGAGGTTCAGACATATCTGTAGAAAGGAAAAGAACACATGATCAGTACCTGTGCAAAGTTATTGCTGCTCAGACATTACATAGCACATTTTGCAGCACAACGCAGTCACTCCTCTACACCTGCTGAAACATCAACACAGTTAAGGTATGTGTGGTCCTCTTCTCCAACTTGCATTGTCCAAGCCATGTATGGCCTCCCATGTTAAGCCCCCCATTTTCATTTGTTGGATCTGTTGGAGTAAAATTGTATAAGAACAAACTGAATGTAATTATGTGCCTGTGTGCTGAGGGACCGGCAGTGACCACATGTACTCAGGATTGATTATAACCCAATTAAGAACGGAAGATGGACGCCATTGAATTGACACAGGACAAGGGATAGCTCAGACAGGCAGGCAGGGGTTGATTGATTAGCTCAAGAGCAGAACACAATGTATACCTAAGAAAGGGGCCTCCTAACCTTTCACATAGTTAAGTACAAATGATCTAATTAATGAAGAGACTCATATGACCTGTGTATATCCATATGATTGGATAATTTATGTATAAAAAGCTGTACCTTGTATTGCTCGGGGAGACAGTAGGCCCACAGAGCTGCAGAGTTTTTGGTGCTGTCTCCCAGAATATTCTGTCGGAAATAAACTGTTTGACCTTACTTCAGCAGACTCGGGTGAATTGATTTTTTCCCCTAACAATTGGCGTAGTCGGCAGGATGTCTCCGAACTGAACCCCACCACGAGTGCACTAAGTGGGGGTGGTAAGGCGACTGAGACATCCAAAGAATCTGGAATAAGTCTGCGAAGGGTAAGCATACAGTTTATAGAAGCGCTATAGATAAGCGAACTTAAGTTGAATACAGTGTGTGTATGTGACTTGAGGAGCCATACTGAGCCAGAATTAAAAGGGTTTTACCCCACGTGAAGGCCAGTGTTAGTTGGCGATCCAAGTCACTGAACGGGTGACACAGATCACTAGTGTGGCCAAGAACTGCCGTTAGAGACGTCTATCGGGTGTAAGTATATATGTTAAGTCGGAGCGGGCGTCGAAAGCCGGACAGACTCGCTTGACCTCTGAACAATCGACGAGCAACCCTACTTTGGTAAAACTGCCGCGATAATGGCCACACACAGGACGATGGATGAAGGTAAGGAAGATATTAATTGGGGTAATTCTGGGTCATTAACTAGGCTGTGGGCGGAGGATAAAGAGAAGTTAATTAATGCAATGAGAAAGGATGGTTGGGACCCCAACGCGCATCTGGAAGCGCAGAGAGAATGGTGGGAGAAGCAGAAGAAAGATAAAAGGAAAAGTGCAGCGCCTTTGCTGATCCACCAGTTAGTTATGATAATCGAGTGACATACAGATCTAAAAGAAAATCGCGAAAAACAGGAACAACTAGAGAGACAGCAACAAGAAAAAATAGAAACTCTAAGGGGAAGTCTGAAAGAGAAAGAAATAGCCTTAGGAGATCGAGATTTTGAAATCACCCAACTAAAAGTAAAATTAGCAGAGAAAAAAGCTAAGATAAATCAGTTAAAACAACGGACTGAGGAAACCCCCTTAGACGAAACGATACAGTACCCATGCGTTCTAGGGACGGAACCCACCGCCCCGGACGAAGAAGAGGAAATTAAAATAGTTAAAGCTGCCCCTCTCCGAAGGGGAGGCACCCCCGCAAATCCGAATGTTAGATACCAAGCATTTTCACCTATGGAAAGACAGATGATTCTGAATAGCCTAGGATCCCTAAACCCCAGAAGCCAGAATGCAGAATTCTGGAGAACCTTAGAGGAAATATGGTATGCTCATGACCTACACCCCAGAGACCTTCACCAATTGGTAAAGGCAAAATGCCCAGCCGATAAGTGGAGGCAGGTAGACAATGCCAGCAACCACCAAGATGGAGGGTGGGCACACGCCATCCCATTAGCAGCAGACATGGCAGCTCAACAAGCACCATATGACCAGTTTAAAGCAGCAGTCCAAGCAGCCCTAGGGGGAGCCACAATTAATTGGGGAAAGATACAAACCGTAAGACAAAAGAAAGGAGAAAATAGTAGTGATTTTGGAGAAAGATTATTCGAAGCATATGCGGAATCATCCGGACAGGCAAACCCCCTAAGAACAGATCAGGCATTTATTCAAATGTTTAAAGACGGACTGTCTGCGGAACATCAAAAGATCCTAGCAATGGGAGTAGTAGCAGCCGATAATTATGAGACTGTAGTCAGATGGGCGTGTCAAGTAGACGCGAAACAAACAGAAAAGACCGTTACCGTAAAAACTGAAAAAGGAGCTCCAGCCAATGTAAAACCTAAACCCCAAGGGGGAAACAAACAAGGGGGCTTTAATTGCTACAATTGTGGCAAAACAGGACATCGAGCAAAAGAGTGTAAAGGGAAAAGACCAGAGTGCCACCATTGCGGGAAATCAGGTCATCAGTCCCAAAATTGTTGGAATAAACCACAGGATGATGAGGGTGAGGGTGTCCTACTACAGAAAGGGGAATACAAAAGATTCCTACAATGGACTAGGAGGACAGGTGCCCAACAAGACTGAAGGCCAGCGGCCCCCGGACAGGTGGAGGACAAAGACCCCCGCATATACATAACGGCATCGATAGGGGGCCGGCGATGTGATATGTTAGTAGATACAGGGGCTTCCATTTCATTTACCAACCTACCTCTACCCTTACCAAAGCATAAGATTTTAATCCAAGGAATTGACGGAGTAGGGGTCGCTGCCCACAGAAGTACTGTCCAAATTTTAGAGATAGGGGGGAAACTCCTCCCAGCCTATTTTTATGTGTGTAAAAACAGTGAGGGAACGGTGTTGGGCATAGACCTGCTAAAAGAATTCGACCTGATGATAGATTCTAAACAAAAGAAACTAATTTGGCCAAGGACAGATGGATCCAAAGACCACATGGATAGACATCTGAATAATATAGCAAAGGTAGGGAGCACTAAAATAGTGATAAAACAAAACTGGAAAGAAGTAGGCTCCCCCTTAGGACCAATCTGTGCCGTAATGCAAAATGTATGGGCAAAAACAAAACATGATGCCGGGGAAGCCAAGGTACCTCCCATTGAGGTACCAGGGCCGGAACATGCAGCCCACAGACAGTATCCAATAAAGAGCGAGGCGCAGATAGCAATAAAAGAGATAGTAAAGAGTCTAGAAGAAAATGGGATATTAGAAAGGGTCGAGAGTACAACCAACTCTCCGGTCTGGCCCGTCAAGAAACCCGACGGGTCATACCGACTGACGATCGACTATACGGCGTTAAACAGAGTGACCCCAAAACTGCACCTCATCGTGGCCAGCCCCGCCACTATCCTAAACGGGCTGACTGAGGAACACAAGATCTTTACAGTATTAGATATAGCTAATGGATTTTGGTCATTACCATTAGGAAGAGAATCGAGAAATAAATTCGCCTTTACAGTGGGAGATAGGCAGTTCACTTGGACTAGGTTGCCCCAAGGCTTCCACAATAGTCCAGCAATATTCCACCGAGTAATGAGCTCATTGCTGGAAAAGGTGGACCTGGCCCCATACCGAAGCACGGTGTTACAGTATGTAGACGATCTACTAATAGCCTCAGAAGATATGCAAGGGCATAGTGCCGCCCTAGTCGAAGTATTGCAAGCGTTGGAAGAAGGAGGGTTAAAGGTAAACCCCAGAAAGGCACAGATTGGGTTAGGAACAGTATCATATTTGGGACAGGAGATAAGCCAGGGAACCCGAAGCATGTCAGATGATAGGAAAGGGGCCATTAGAGACATGCCGAGACCAGTAACAGTACGAGGAGTTAGAAAAATACTGGGACTATTTAACTACAGTCGGACATTCATACCTCGGTATGCAACAATAGCCGAACCAATTCAGAGATTGGTAAAAGGGCATGGGACGCTGGAAGCACTGGACACAGCGGAAGGTGTATGACCCTCAGAGGACAGGAAAATGATTACCGCAGGGTATCAGAACAAAACTAACCATTGAAGCAGAGATGTAATTAAAATTGTTTATATTCTTCTAATTTTCAGGTAGAGAGCTCCAAGCAACATTTGGCGCGGCGCGAGGCAACAAAAGCCTTTTGAGTGGTGTTAAAATAAAGCATAAGGATGAGATGTGTTATTCTGTTAATACTTGTATGTGTAGTCCTAGGAGCCTCTTAAGGACCCCATAGAAACCATGGAAAAAGACAGATAGAGAGTACTAGAAGTCCCCCCAGACCTCCTGGGTTGGAGGGAATCCAGAGAAAGGAAGGAAGGGGGCGACGGTCAGTAAGGTATGAGGGATCCGCGCAACAATCCCACCATCATGTCAATACTTTCCTGTACCTGAACTACCAATATGCCAAAAGGACAAATAAAAGCAAGTGTTGGGTATGTAGCCATGTACCCACACATGGGAGGGGAGGTATTCCTCTCCTGGCAGTACCTTTACCCCCGCAACAGGTGGTTGAATGGATTGTGAATCAAAACAAAACCACCGGGAAGAAGGCGACCCCCCGCTGCTACCCTTAGTGAGTCAATTGTTGTAAGAATGAATTACTGTGGACAGGAAATTGGACTACAAATGGGCACTGCCAGGGCAGGATGAGTTGGGGACTGTATAACTGTACCAGTCAAAATCGAGATTACACAGGGCACACAGAATGGTGGAAGCACTGGAAAGGTGCCGGGTATAACCTAAACTCCCTGGAAGGGAGTTACCAAAGGCACCCTAAAAACGTCTCCCAACCACCTGTCCTGATAGTAATAGAAAACAATTGGCCTAACACCAGTATATGTTTCAAGCAGAAACAGGAGGGAGGAGAACACATGGGACAGAGTTATTGCTACCAGGATGCACTGATTGGCAGTTTCAAAAACACGGAGAAAGGAGGATCTATGTCTTTCGAGTATATGACCCTGAATTTCACAGGAATCAAGAACATGACCAGCGGTCAACGCTGGGAGAAGGAATATACCGCGGCAATAGAAACCAGGACTGTCACATGGACGGCGTACAACAACACATATTTTATTTGCGGACCCGCGGCATACCCATGGCTTCCAAATGATTGGGACGGGTCATGTTACTTGGGGTACGTAATACCCTATACGCACCATGTGACGGCATTGCCAGAGCACCCTGGTCGGCGAACCAGGAGAGAGATAACCGAGACTGAGCGATACTTTGCTATTCTCTTTCCCGGGTACGGGACGGCAATTGCCATAAAGGAAGTCCGACTCGTGGCCTCCCTTTTGGAACAAGTAGCCAATGAAACAGAAGAAGCCCTAACGGAAATGAGTGCCAAAATGGTAGCCCTCAGAACGGTCACTTTGCAAAACAGGTTGGCCTTGGATTACTTGCTAGCGAAGGAAGGGGGGACATGCGCAGTGATAGAGACAGAGTGCTGCACATACATTCCAGACAGTTCAGAAAATATAACCAACTTGGTGTCACACATGAGGTTGAGAAACTACACCGGACAGACAGCGGAGACTGGTTATCATGGTTATCCTGGGGATCTTGGGGTTCGTATGTGGTACATGGGTCAATAGTGATAGCTGTAATATGCATTGTATTCTGCCTACTGATCACTTGCCTAAAAATCTGTTGTAAACAAACTATGGCCGTCATAATGCCAGTGGCCTCCACCTCCTTCCAACAACCACTGTTACGGACAGTGGAGGAAGAGGAATGGATATAACCCAGTGTAAGGATTTTCAATCGTCACTTGGGAAGATTATCTTGCAGGGACCAAAAGGAGGGATTGTTGGAGTAAAATTGTATAAGAACAAACTGAATGTAATTATGTGCCTGTGTGCTGAGGGACCTGCAGTGACCACATGTACTCAGGATTGATTATAACCCAATTAAGAACGGAAGATGGACGCCGTTGAATTGACACAGGATGAGGGATAGCTCAGACAGGCAGGCAGGGGTTGATTGATTAGCTCAAGAGCAGAACACAATGTATACCTAAGAAAGGGGCTTCCTAACCTTTCACATAGTTAAGTACAAATTATCTAATTAATGAAGAGACTCATATGACCTGTGTACATCCATATGATTGGATAATTTATGTATAAAAAGCTGTACCTTGTATTGCTCGAGGAGACAGTAGGCCCACAGAGCTGCGGAGTTTTTGGTGCTGTCTCCCAGAATATTCTGTCGGAAATAAACTGTTTGACCTTACTTCAGCAGACTCGGGTGAATTGATTTTTTCCCCTAACAGATCCCACCACATTTGGTCTTGCCAATTTCAGTTAAAAGCAGCCTTCTTTGCAAGGAGAGCAATATGCATGGAATGAGTGTACATTTTGTGTTTTAGTCAACAACACAGTTTATGCCTTGGTGGAAGCAGAATCTGTAATAGATTTTAAAAAGGAAATGGAAAAATATTCAAAAAAGGAAAATTTAAAAGATGATGGGGAAAGGGTAGGTGAACGCGGCTCAGTGGATAGCTCTTTTAGAAATCTGGCACAAGTATAAAGGGGAGAACTGGCCCCTTCTGCAAGATTCAATGATTCTACCATTCTCCATATGGTAAGCCTCCCTATAAGAGTCTCCCTACATTCACCATTATCCTCTTTGTTCACATTTTCATTTCAGGTCAGACAGCTTTTTGTGGTTAGACACATGTTTGTGAATATGTGTCTAACCACAAAGACTCCACCTGCCTTTGGTGTGTGACCCTGAATTCACAGCCTGAGTGATTCAATTCCACATCTGCTATATCATCTGCTGAAAGGAAGTGCCCTCCCCATAGTAAGAAGTATGTTTGGCACAGCCTCACACCTCTGCTATTAGCTGCAGATCCTCATTCTGATATTTCCCATCACTTTAATCAGACAATGGGCCAGAAATTCGGCTCCCTGGCTTCCCGCGGGTGCAAGGATCGCGCGCGCACCTACCTACCGCGCCTGCCGTTGACCTCTGGGCCCACGGGGACTTCGGCTCCTGGGCCTCCTCCAACTGCCGGCGCGCAGTGCTTGTGTATCCCAGGGACATAGTTAGTGCAATGCGTCCCCTGGGATCACGTGGGCCATGGAGAGCCAATGGCAGCAGACCATCTTTAATTCATAGATTTGACAGGAAGACCTGTCAAATCTATGAATACAGATCAGCCCCAAAACATCCCTAAAACTACAAATAATTTTTTTTTTAAACATCACATTTTTAAAATAACTATAAATTACATTAATTAACTACTTTAAACAAAAATTTTAATTTTTGAAAAAATTAATTACATTTTTTAACAGGGCTAAAACTAAACTTACCTTTCTTTAAAGTAATTAAAAAAGATAAATCTGTGAAAAAAATGTTAAAATTTTAATAAAATCAACACTTACCTTGTTAAAAGAAGGCCTTGCGCATCCTTATTAAAAGTGCATCTTCTCCGTGCTTACCTTCACGGAGGAACCTGTAAAAAAAATCCGAAGTGCGAGGCGAACGCGCTGGCCCTCCGGCGTGCGCGTTCGACCTCTGAACCCCTTTCCTCAGGGGAACGGAAGTGCCGGTTTCCCGCCATGCGCAGTGCATGCAAGAAACCAGCACTTTCGTTCCATCCACGGGTGAGTACACAGTGCGTACTCACCCGACAACAGCCGAATTTCTGCCCCATTGTATGCTCGCTACTGGATTGACCCAGTATGCAGTAGTTACACCAGTTAAGTGGCTATTTAGTGTAGTTCTGCAGTATTGTTGCAGCTGCTTTATGATTGACTGCTCAGTTGTGCATTCCTTTTAGCACACTGCAACAGACCCAATGATATAGATATGAGAGGCAGGAACCTCATCAAGCAGACATTTGGCATGCTGAAATAATGAGACATGGTCTACAGAGAGATTTGACAGAATGGTAGTGAGTTGGGGTGGCCCTCCTTGTATATAAGGTACTGTTACCATCGAATTCACACATTTTGGAGCAAATATCAAAGTGATTGAACCTTATCTTGACGCACAGATGGACCTGGCAGGAGGTTTGAAAAAATGAATCTGTGGAAAAAGCAGGGAAAAAATAGCATTAAACCATCCAGCCAAAAAAACTACCAGGGGAGGGCCACAGCAACTTCAAGCTCTCACATAAACAGAAAAATCTGTGAACCATCTGTCTGGCCTCAAGACACTGGAAAGGTGAAAGAGGCTAGCAATGAATATTGGTAAGTATCTTCCCTTTTATGTGATGTTGTCTACCACGTTTTAACTAAAATGAAACTTAGGGGGTAAATTTCCAACTATGTGCTGTTTATATGTATATATGCGGATATCGATGAGCCTGTAATCATTCTAGGAGAGTGCAGTAACCTCTTGAATGCAAGCGGACATAATACTTTGCTTATTGCCTGGGCAATCGCACCCCCCCCCCCCACCCAAATGATTGGAATAGTTAGTGCTGAAAAAGTTCAACAACGCTGTGACTTCCACAGACAGAGCATTTCAGTTAACAAAAGATAACCAGCAATCATCCCGAGCACTATTACAGATACATCCACCCCAGAGGGTTTAGAGAGTTAGCTTGACGAGAAGACACTGGGTGAATCACAGTAGGACCATGCGATGGTATCGGTGGAGGAGCAAGAACTTACGGGCCGGACAACCAGCTCGCATCATTCCTCGGCTTCAGAGTCCTGGGGTTTTGACCTGCGATTAAAGGAACGTTACTATCTAGGGGTATTGCGTACAATAGTAAAGAGGTAATGATGAATTTATACTAAACATTGGTTAGGCCACAATTAGAGCAGTGTGCCGTTTTGGGCACCCATTAGAGAAAAGACATTAAAGCAACAGAGAGAACACAGCGTAGATTCACCAGGATGACGCGAATGGGCAAGTTAGGAAACGGGCAGCAGAGTTTTGGATGAGCTCAAGTTTACGGAGGGTGGAAGGTGGGAGGCCGGCCAGGAGAGCATCGGAATAGTCGAGTCTCGAGGTAACATAGGCATGGAAGAGGGTTTCAGCAACAGATGAGCTGAGGCGCGCCCAAGACAGGTGCTATTATGCAGGTGTAAGTTGGGTTGTAGGGCTGGAGGAGGTTACCGAGATAAGGAGGAATGAGGCCATGGAGGGATTTAAACACAAGGATGAGAATTTTAAAATTGAGGCGTTGCCGGGCTGGGAGCCAATGAGGGTCAGTGAGCACAGGGTGATGAGTGAATGTGATTTGGTGCGAGTCAGGATACAGGCAGCAGAGTTTTGGATGAGCTCAAGTTTACGGAGAGTGGAAGGTGGGAGGCTGGCCAGGAGAGCATTAGAATAGTCGAGTCTGGAGGTAAAAAAGGCACGGATGAAGGTTTCAGTACCAGATGATCTGAGGCAGGGATCCCTGTGGGAATTAAAATCTACTGTGAAAAAATTGTTTCAAATTGGGCATAAATAGGATAGTGCAGACAGATACAATATTATAACAAATTATAATATCTGTTTGATATAGGCTCTATTAATGCATTGAACTGGAACCATTATGCATACGGGGAGTTTGTAGAGAGGGGCAATTACAGATCTTGCAACTGAATAGAAATGCTCAGGTTAGATTTTCTGCCATTAACTATAAAATTCTAGTCCAATCATAGTGCCAGCTGACATATGGACTTCCTCTCACCAACCAGAAGCTCAAACACACATTTTCTTGCATGTGTATGGGGGTGCACAGCAGCACAGTGTTTGCAAACCTAACTTTATGCCAATAAACCAAAAACGTGAAAAATGGGGCCATTATGGTTACTAACTGAGTTTGCTAAATCAAATGGCCTTACACAGCTGATCCCTGAACAATGTGACAGGACTAGAAACTAGAAACATGTTTAAAATTAATGCTCCCTCCTCTTACTTAAATCAATGAAGTGTGACAGAAAACATTAATGTGCTGATGATGATACACAAATTTAATTTGGGACAGTCTTAATTAATGCAAAACCTAATTAGAGTGATTAGACTTTTCTATTTTTAAAATGTGCTTGCTTAACGAGTATTTTCCCTTTCAGAACAAACTACTTATAGAAAGGATTCTGATATGTTCGAACTCTGAAGCTTAGATATGAATTTCTACTTCAAACATTATATTTGAATGAGTTAACTTTATACTGACAGAGGAGTTGATTAAATGTCCTTTTTCTTACCTTGCTTTTTGATTTTATAAAGGTCGCAATCATACGTCCAGTGATGCGTACCAGCTGCATGAAGCAGGCTGCAAACCATTCAAGTGCCATAACTAGGCCCCACAATGTATCCAAATGGTAATTGATCAGCCAGAGCTTGATTACCATTTGGATAGCAGCAGATCAGTGAGGACCCAAGGGTCTTTTCAACATTTTTATGTTTTGCAGTACTTAGTCAGATCAGCCTGCACTCCAGGTAGCACTGGCTCTGTGGGCTGGGTCCCCGAGCAGCACCAGCACTGGAGCGGGTGTTTGTCCCTATTATTCCAATGAGCCTGTCCTCAGGATTTGTGATGGTGTCAAGGCGAGGACAAATGGGGGAGTGGATGTCCCGGCCACCACACATGTGTCAGCAGAGATGAGCTTCTGGAATTTCTACCCCAAAGTGTTTGGAACTTTTCTTTTATTATTGATCTTTAGGTCTCTGCATTTTTTCATTTTTTATAAATGGTGGAAAAATGTCTACTTTTTCGCCCTATCATTTCATTTCTTCTCGATTTTTCACTTTCTTGGCATTTCATTATTCGCCAATTAAACACTTTTTTTTTCCCATTGATTCTACCTGGATTTGAATTTCAAATGTTGTAAATGGCTGAAAATCAATTCCTCCTCCTCGTCTGGCCCTGCATTTGGATTCTTCTCATTTGTGCCACTACCAAGGCTCAGTGGAAAGAAAGTGCAAAACTCTGGCACAGTACACGCTGAAGGAAAGGACAAGCTATTTATTTGCAAATTTTGTTCTTTTCAAGTTGACTGCAAAGCAGACTGAGTTAAGGAACAGTTTGCCAGAAAGCAGCATGTTCAGTTGAAGACTGGTGGTGCAACACAAAACAAGCAGAGGATGGAATAAAGAAAGAAACCAGAGCACTGATATTATGAACAAGTTTGTTGGGTCATTTTTGCATTTTCCTTAAGGGCCCATTGGCAGCATTGTGCACAAGTATTACTCTGTTCCAGAAACATTTCTATTTCAGACAATCTAATGGCAAAGTACCTTGCTGAAAATAATTGGTTTTTTTGGACCAATGCACCAAGGAGCTCGTGGAAGTAATGTCGTATCAATCATTGTGTTTGAAGAATCTCAGGATGCTTTGAGGTGTCCTGCTCTTGCAGTCGTGTTTTGCTTCTGTTGTGTTATGGCGAAGAAATCAGCTCTGGTTTGTGCAAACCGTTTGGTCTATCAGCCGTGAGCAATGTGTTAGTGAGCAGTTGTATTGACAGTGTAACGGTGAAAATGTTCTGAGATGAGAACAAACTGACTGGGTCTCTGTCGAAGTTCTGGTCCTGATGATGTTGAATGCACATTCTCAAACTTGGCCTATCTTCAGGACAGTCAGGAAATGAGGAAAGGGTCCTAACTGCTCCAAACCAAGAGTTCTGAAGAAAATATTGATAACAACCTGTTCATATTACTTGTAATTGCACACTGCTTTTTAGAGAGCTTTATTTCTTTTATATCACAGTTAAGGAGTTCTAGTGACATATTTACACACTCACACAGTAAGAAGACACTGAGAATGAATTTTGATGGCATAATGCCCAACAACTTATCTCAACTGTGCAAGAAATTGATTTCCACCAACAATTTTACTGTTCTCTCTACCTCTTACCCCAATGTTCACCTACTTTTTAAAAGTCCAAAATAAATTCTGGAAAAACTCCCAGGAAATTTGTTGAAAAATAAAAATTGACAGAGCCTTATTGAAGCTGTAAGACAATCCCTGTTTTTACAAACTATCCTATGTATAAATAATGGCTTATCCATTAAAGCTGCAGCTTTTATTTAAACTTAATAGCATACCTGAGAAACCTTGGGCCATTATAATTGCTAGAACAATTGTTTACTTTGTAAGCAAAATAACTAACACTTACCATTTATGAAGCAAAACAGATTTGGCAATTGCTACCATGAAAACTAAACCTAAATTTTATCAAGCTACAAGTCAAAAAAAAAGAAATTACTTAGCTAATTTGGATATAGTTATGATGAGAGACCTGAAAAACTGGGGCTGTATTCATTGGAGCAGAAAAAATTAAATGGAACCTATAGGAAGAAGGAACTTTTTAAAAATTTGTTCTTGGAATGTGGGCGTCGCTGGCAAGGTCAGCATTTATTGTCCTTCCCTAATTGCCCTTGAGAAGGTGGTGGTGAGCCGCCTTCTTGAACCGCTGCAGTCCGTGTGGTGAAGGTATTCCCACAGTGCTGTTAGGGAGGGAGTTCCAAGATTTTGACCCAGCAACAATGAAGGAACGGCGATATACTTTCAAGTCAGGATGGTGTGTGACTTGGAGGGGAACTTGGAGGTGGTGGTGTTCCCAGGCACCTGCTGCCCTTGTCCTTCTAGGTGGAAGAGGTCACGGGTTTGGGAGGTGCTGCCAAAGAAGCCTTGGCGAGTTGCTGCAGTGCATCTTGTAGATGGTACACACTGCAGCCACGGTACACCGGTGGTGGAGGGTGTGAATGTTTAAGGTGGTGGATGGGGTACCAATCAAGTGGGCTGCTTTGTCCTGGATGGTGTCGAGCTTCTTTAGTGTTGTTGGAGCTGCACTCATCCAGGCAAATGGACAGTATTCCATCACACTCCTTACTTGTGCCTTGTAGATGGTGGAAAGGCTTTGGGGAGTCAGGAGGTGAGACACTTGCCGCAGAATACCTAGCCTCTGACCTGCTCTTGTTGCCACAGTATTTATGTGGCTGGTCCAGTTGAGTTTCTGGTCAACGGTGACCCCCTCGGATGTTAATGGTGTGGGATTCGGTGATGGTAATGCCGTTGAATGTCAAGGGGCGATGGTTAGACTCTCGCTTGTTGGAGATAGTCATTGCCTGGCACTTGTGTGGTGCGAATGTTACCTGCCACTTATCAGCCCAAGCCTGAACGTCATCCAGGTCTTGTTGCATGTGGGCATGGATTGCTTCGTTATCTGAGGAGTTGTGAATGGCACTGAACGCTGTGCAGTCATCAGCGAGCATCCCCATTTCTGACCTTATGTTGGATGGAAGGTCATTGATGAAGCAGCTGATGATGGTTGGGCCTAGGACACTGCCCTAAGGAAATCCTGCAGTGATGTCCTGGGGCTGTGATGATTGACTTCCAACCACCACAACCATCTTCCTTTGTGCTTGGTATGACTCCAGCCAGTGGAGAGTTTTCCCCCCAATTCCCATTGACTTCAGTTTTACTCGGGCTCCTTGATGCCATACTCAGTCAAATGCTGCCTTGATGTCAAGGGCAGTCACTGTCACCTCACCTCTGGAATTCAGCTCCTTTGTCCATGCTTGGACCAAGGCTGTAATGAGGTCGGGAGCTGAGTGGTCTTGGCAGAACCCAAACTGGGCATCAGTGAGCAGGTTATTGCTGAGTAAGTGCCACTTGATAGCACTGTCGATGACACCTTCCATCACTTTGCTGATGATTGAGAGTAGACTGATGGGGTGGTAATTGGCCGGATTGGATTTGTCCTGCTTTTTGTGGACAGGATACACCTGGGCAGTTTTCCACATTGTCAGATAGATGCCCGTGTTGTAGCTGTACTGGAACACTTGGCTAGAGGCGCAGGTAGCTCTGGAGCTTGCATTAATAGGGTGCCATTCATGTCTTCTGGGTGCGTGAAAGCACTTTAAACTAATGGATTACTTTTGAAGTGCAGTCATTGGCGTTATGTTGGCAGATGCACCAGCCAATTTGTGAACAGCAAGATTCCACAAACTGCAAATGAATGAATGGGAGACGGGAGGAGGCTCGCATGGAGCATAAATGCCGGCATGGACTGGTTGGGCCGAATGGCCTGTTTCTGTGCCATATATCCTATGTAATCCTATGAATGAGGGAAGAATGAAGAGAAATTATTGATACTTATAACTTTTCAAATTAGATCATAACACTGTAAAGAAGCAAAGCTAGCTTTCAAAGGGCTAAAGACATAGACAAAAGATTTACTAATAACCCTCCATGGTGTCACTTACAGCAACATTTTAGCTTTCCTCGTGTAGTCATTTCTTCTAAGTAAGCTGCAAGTCAATTTAACTATCACTCCATCATCTGCTGGCAATAAATGCTTCCTGTCCGACAACCTGAGGAGTTCCCTTTGACCTGTCTGCTCGCATTCTTTCATTAATCACTGGTGGAGATTACAAGAATGACAACTCCTAACATCTAAAAAAATACCATACCCTTTAAGGTTTCTTAAGCGATGTACCATCTACTAATCTTCTACCATCTCTGGAAAACATTTTTATGCTCAGAAGCAAATTTAGCAGTAGACCTACCAAATGATTAGGGGCTGAAAACAGTTTATTAATTAACGTAAAACTGATTTGCCTCAATCTAGCCGTGTGACATTGGCTGTTCACTTCTTGTGCTATATGCTTTTTTAAAGCAGTCAGAAAGAAGAAGCTTCTTTTACAGAGGTTATTAATTATTTATTATCCTAACTTATGGCCTTACTTTCCATTACAGCTTGAGGCAACTCATAATGAGTTTAATTCAGTTGTGATCAATAATTGGCATTACAATTTGGAAGGATTACACATTTACTAAAACTGCCTATATGATCGCACATTTGTCCTTGAATACAAACACTGTCAGTTTAAAACTTAAACTGTTGTTCAACCATTTATGTCAAAGTTTAGGCTTCTCAGCATGTTCCCAATGTGTTTCTCAAATTAGAGAAGTTCTGCCTCCAGATACACATATATAAAATCATACCATAGTATAGGAATACTATTGACTCACTGTGGAGTCAAAGAACAATAGGGCATTTACAGGCTGATTTAAGAATGGTGGAGCTTTAGCAGGTTAAATTATGAATGCTAGGATTTTTGAAGGCTGATTTATTTGCTTTAAGTTTTTGTTTTCCTTCCTATGCTGTTGCTACACCTGGTTTCAAGGGGCATAGAGAAAGTGTTGTAGAGAAAGGAATGTTGTAGGTCCACACAGTTTTTGACATCAAATGAGCATTTGTCCTGGAGTACCCTTTGAATTTATGACCGGGTCCTAGATGCTTAGGCACTGCAACCTTGCAGAAAAAAGTTTTAAAAGTGCCTCACGCCTCAAAGACAATAAAAATGTCTCAAAGATATTTGTGCTGTTGGACATAATGGGGATATTTCTCAAATTACTGCCGGAACGTAAAAACAGTAATGTGGGTCGGGAATCCAATATAGAAACCGTCCAAATGGGACATTTTCTAGAAAAGGTGCCCAACCCACAGCTCCATTTTACACTTCAGCGGTGCTAAAAATTACCCCACAATGGCAATTGTGCCAAAATGCAATTTTTGATAATCAGACATAAATGTCCTCTATCTTCCATCTGTTTATAAAGTAGAATCAAAAATAAACCACTTCTGCCAAACCTGTTCTTATTTCTTAGAGTTAAATTACTATGTTTTCTAGAAATGGTTATACTTTTGCTTGCTCTCCTTTTATAACAATATTGATTGGTATTTGTAGTGAAGTAATAGTAATCATTTCTATTATGACTTTAAAACAATTGAATCAAAGTACCAGAAGTGTCATTCATACATTTCTAATTATATATGTGTATTTATAGTTTTGCATATGTAGGTATGAGATTTACGGCACTCAATTAAAGTTAGTTACAGAACATTAGTGTAATCTTTGTCATTTATTTGTCATAGGTCTGTCAGATAATATGGTAGAGACTAGGGGTAGAAATTAGGTCGCGCCCCATTTGGGGCGCAAATATCGTCTGGACGCAAATATTAGCGCCTGGCGCTAATTATCGGCACTGACTGGAAACTTCACTTTTACCGCCCCGGGAGGTGAGTGGAGCGCTAAAGCAGGCGCTGCACACCTGTCTTAAGGCGCAAAGGCCAAGGAGTGAGGCGCTAACTCAGCGCACGAGCGCAGCGCAGCTGCTGCCAGTTAGCGAGGGAACACAGACACACTGGCGCCGGCCACTTCTTAAAGCGGGGGGGGCCAACTTGCTCCCCAGCCACACCCTGCTCATTGCAGCCTTGAATCTCAGCCTGGAGAGACCTGTGAATCCATTTTGCTGCCAAGCATGGAGAGGGTGAGAGAACGCGCTCATCGCTTCACCGAGCGGGCCTTGGATGCTCTGGTTGGCGCGGTGGAGCGCAGAAGATGTATGCTCTTCCCTGAGAGTGGCAGGAGGCCTTTGCCACGCGAGTTCAGAAGAGTGTGGAGGGAGGTGGCTCAGAGCGTCTCCTCCAGGAGCATGGTGCCCAGGACCCATACTCAATGCCGCAAAAAGTTCAACGACCTCACTCGGGTCGTCAGGGTGAGTGGCTTTTTCTCAATACCTCTCCATCCCTCCATCTCAACCTCACTCTATGGCCAGAGGGTCTTAAAACCCCAATGCACAACACTCATCCAACACCTATGGCCCTTTCATCAAACACACACACACATTCCACACTTTGCATACAGTAAGGGCTATTCACCTATGGGAGGCACATCAGGCAAGACCATGGCTGCATACAGTAAGGGCTATTCACCTATGGGAGGCACATCAGGCAAGACCATGGCTGCATACAGTAAGGGCTATTCACCTATGGGAGGCACATCAGGCAAGACCATGGCTGTATATTTACTCAGATGCTGTCCTTTTTCTTACAGGCCAAGCTGGCGCATAATCGGAGACAGCAGCAACGGACAGGTGGAGGGCGGCCTCAGTTGCGACCCCTCAGCGATCTTGAGGAGCGCGTCCACAGGATTGTTGCAAGCCGGGTGATCGGTCCCGTCGCCACTGGAGACGCCGACCCCGTTCTGGACAGCAATGGTAAGGGCATCACCTTTTTGTCCTCTGTCCTTCCACTTGTCCCTCACAACACCAGCCTTTGACACTTTCAATCCAACTTGCTAACTCGCTGCACTTATTCCTCCCTTACTGCCACCCTGTCCTCACGCTAAAGCCACTCTTGTACCTCCCTGCTTTCAGATGGTGATTCACCAGCTGAGGAGACGGGCCCTGAAGCTGCCACTGGGAGTGATGCTGCAGCTGAGGAGGAAGAGGAAGCCGGAGCATCAGTGCCACCCTCTCCCGAGGAAGCCCATGCCCACACTGGGAACACGCCTTCCCTGGAGGGGAGCAGGGGGGAAGGGTCTGATGAGGGTGAAGCTCCAGGACCCAGCGGGCTGCAGCAACGCCATGGGGGGGTGTAGGGAAGAACGGGGGCCTTCTCCCCAGAGGGAGAGTATGCCAGACACTCCTACTGCAATGGACGCAGAGGAGGAGCGGCTGATCGCAGAAATGAACACCCAGGCGGTGGGCATGCACACTGAGCTCATGGGTGCAGTGGGAAGGGTGCCCGAATGCATTGAGTCACTGGCAAGGAGTGTGGAGCACTTCGCTGTAGCACAGGCGGATGCCACACTAATGCTTAGTGCTGTAATTCAGTCACTGGCTGCCGTGATCCCATCTCTGACTGCTCTCATACAGACTCAGATTGAGGCCACGCGAGCACAGACTGCTGCCAACCTCGATGGTTCGTGCACATGTCCCCGGGGCTGTCACCGCGCCGCAGCAGGCCAGCAATCTGTTCTCCGGCAGATTGCTCCGGATGCTGAAGTGCTGCCCCGTGGGAGTGCCAGTGTGTCGGGCGAGCAAGGAGTTGCTGTCCTCTCTCACGATGACAGCATTCCTGCTGCCAACACTGTCACTTCTCCACTGCACTTGCCACCACCTGTAGGACAGACTGCTGCCGCCCATGCAGAGTTGGTGCAGTCTGCAGCCGGGCCCTCCAGGCCCAGAAGTGGTCGAGGCCGTCCTTCAGGGGCATCTGCAATGTCAGGGTCTGACGAGCAGCAGCCTTCCACCAGCCTTGCTGCAGCCACTGAGGTCCCATTACGGAGGAGCAGTAGGGTTAGAAGGGGGGAAGTGCGCAAGGGAAGGAGATCACCCTCGAAGGGCAAAAAGTAGGAGGTGTGACAAAATGCTGGTCATTTTTTTATTAAAGGTCGAGGTTCATGGTCCAACTTTTGTTTAGTGTTTTGGACATTATCTCCAGGTTGTGAGAACCAGTTATGTTATTGACTGTTTTTTTGTGTTTATTTCTATGAGTTTGTCATGAGGAATTGACACACACAGAGTTTGTAAAATAAATAAGTTTCTGTATTCAAAATATACATGGTTGGTGGTTGGAATTATTGGTGCCTTGGCCGGCTTAGGGGTTGCGTGCTGGGTTCATTAATGTTGTTAGCAATGGCAGGGGCCCTAGAAGCGGCTTGCTATTAGCCGTTGACGGACGGCCCTTGCAGTTTCACCATTGTGGGCCGCCCTCCCGCCTTGGTGCTGCTGATGATCATCGTCCTCGTCCTCTTCCTCCTCTTCCTCCTCCTCCTCTGGTGGTGCTCCAAGGCCTGGTGGCATTGGCTGGGTCCTGAGGATTGCCATGTTATGCAACATGCAGCACATGACTACGAAGTTCGATACTCGCTCAGGCGAGTACTGCAGGGCTCCTCCAGAATGGTCCAGACAGCGGAACCGTTGCTTCAGCACGCCGATTGTGTGCTCAATAATGTTCCTGGTAGCTTGATGGCTCTCATTGTACCGCAGCTCAGCAGGGGTGTTGGGCGTACGGAGCGGTGTCATCAGCCAGGTGCTCAATGCATACCCCTTGTCCCCGAGAAGCCAACCAACTGGCTGATGCGGTGCCTCGAAAAGTTCTGCCACAGTAGTCTGGCGCAGGATAAAAGCATCGTGGCAGCTGCCAGGATACTGGGCATTGACAGCGAGTATCAGCTGTCTGTGGTCACAGACCAACTGGACATTCAAGGAATGGAACCCCTTTCTGTTCCTGAATTCCTCGGCATTCTCATGCGGAGCACGCAAAGCCACATGCGTGCAGTCAATGGCGCCCTGCACCATGGGGAAGCCCGCTACCCTCGCAAAGCCCAGAGCGCGGTCACGCTGCTTGTCTGGGGTCATGGGGAAAGAGATGAACTCTCATCTCCTTCTGAAGAGGGCATTTGTGACCTGCCGGATGCAGCAATGCACCGCGAACTGGGAGATATTGGCGAGGTCCCCAGCAGCAGCTTGAAATGAGCCAGTAGCGTAAAAGTTCAAAGCCACTGTGACCTTCACTGCCACCGACAGAGACGTCCTGGACCTCAGTTGAGGCTGCAGATCTGGCTGCAGCAGGTGGCAGAGCTCAGTGACCACCTCCTTGCTGAATCGCAGCCTTCGCAAACACAGCTCCTCGGACATATGGATGTAGGAGAGCTGTTCACGATATACCCTGGGAGGGTAAGCTCTCCTGTACATACGCCTGATGGCCCTCCTCCGTCTGGCCATCATTGCCACTCTCTCTCTGCGTCTCTGTATCCTCCGATTCAGCTGGAGCAGGACGACGCCCCCAATCAGTGCAGCCCCCATATTCTCTTTGCAAGCAAAGTAATGAAGGACAGCAACTAAAGTAGCAGCAAAGTTAGGATCAATAGGCAAAACTACCTCACAAAGCGTTGAGTCAATGTAGAAGTCTCTCTTTCTTTCTCTCCGAATCTCTCTCTCTCTCTCACAACGAGTGGTGCAAAAATGTCGACCACAGAAAAAGACAGGAAGAGGCCCCCTTTAAATAGCGCCCCCCCCCCAGCCCCACAGCGATTGATAGCATTCCAGTCTTCCGGTCGTTGGAAGCGCCAGGCGGTAAGGCAGGGGGCGCCACTCAATTTCCGCTCCGGGGCGCCACAAGGGCGTTGCACCATGGAATGACGTCACAATCTGCGCGCGCAGGTGGTCGCAGCGGTAAGTTTTAGTGCCGCCGCACAATCTCTAGTTAAGTTCCCGAGCGGCGCAAACATCGCTGCGCCCGGGCGTTAGCGGCTTTGCGCCCCATTAGCGCCCTCTTAAGTCGCTAACGGGAGGCGCAACCAACTGAATTTTTACCCCTAATAATCTTTGTTTATGGCTATAAGTTTAAAACCCAGGACTTAGACAGCACTGACAGTAATAATTCAAGCAGAGGAAGTGTACCTTGAGTTGCAAGGATGTTGAGTTTCTGTGTATGATGCACCAACTCATAGTTCTAGATCAATAACATCTACATTATGACACTATGAACCTGGTGCAACAGAAAGATCATAGCAAACTTGTCACCATAAAATTCAGTTTCACTAGTTCCTCTCAAGTCAAACTCCTGTCATATATACGTTCTAAAAATGGAATAAGCAAATCATACCTTAATATTAGCAATTTCACTTACTCGAGTAAAAGTGATGAGAACTATATATTTGGTGCTGCTCTGCCAATATTTCCATGATCTGCTGTTCAGACAGACTGCAAATATCTTGCATCTTACAAAAGAGAAGTTTGTAAATATCTATACATAAACTTTCTAAACATCTAATGGCGACCTTACTAGCTATAGATCTTCTATGTTACTGCATTCATGAGTGTGCCAAGTTTTCTGTTCAGAAACTGTAGAAGTACATCTTGGGTTAGACCTGAGGTCAGGAGAAACTTCTTCACGGAAAGTTGTGAGGCTGTGCAATTCACTTCCAGGGATAGTGGTTGAGGCAGAAGCTATGTCTACGCAGGTTTGGATAGGTAAGTGTATCAAGGGATATGAAACAAAGGTAGGCAAATGAAGTTGAGGTACAAATCATGATCTAATTGAATGGTGGAGCAGGCTCAAGGGGCTGACTAGCCTACTCATGTTCCTATAACAACAACAACTTGCATTTATATAGTGCCTTTAACTTAGTAAAACATCCCAAGGCGCATCACAGGAGCATTATCAAACAAAATTTGACACTGAGCCACATAAGGGGATATTAAGCAGATAGGTCAAAGAGGTAGGTTTTAAGGAGCGTCTTAAAGGAGAAAAGAGAGGTAGAGAGGCAGAGAGGTTTAGGGAGGGAATTCCAGAGCCTAGGGCCTTGGCAGCTGAAGGCATGGCCGTCAATGGTGGAGCAATTAAGATCAGGGATGCGCAAGAGGCCAAAATTGGAGGAGCGCAAATATCTCGGAGGGTTGTAGGGCTGGAGGAGGTTACAGAGATAGGGAGGGGCGAGGCCATGGAGTGATTTGAAAACAAGGATGAGAATTTTGTAATCGAGGTGTTGCTTAACCGGGAGCCGATGTAGGTCAGCAAGCACAGGGGTGATGGGTGAACAGGACTTGGTGCGAAGTAGGATACGGGCAGCAGAGTTTTGGATGAGCCTAAGTTTATGGAGGGTGCAAGGTGGGAGACTAGCCAGGAGTGCGTTGGAATAGTCAAGTCCAGAGTTAACAACGGCATTGATGAGGGTTTCAGCAGCAGATGAGCTGAGGTGGGGAGGCGTCAGCCGATGTTACGGAGGTTGAAATAGGTGGTCTTAGTGATGGCGTGGATATGTGGTCGGAAGCTCATCTCAGGGTCAAATAATACACCAAGGTTGCGAACAGTCTGGTTCAGCCTCAGACAGTTGCGAGGGAGAGGGATGGAGTCGGTGGCTAGGGAACAGAGTTTAGGAAAAGGGGTTAAAGGGAAATAGGAATAGGGTGGATAAATGTGCTCAGAACTATTTGCTCGTGTGGAGGATTATCGCTGAGATGGACTGATTGGTACAAATTGCCTATTTCTGTATTGTAACTTTGATGTCTTTCTATATAAAACTATAATTATGCTTCCACATTGTCACAAATGTATGAATGGCAAGAGACAAAATGGTCTTGTCACATAAGAAATTGGCCCACAAAACTGGAAGGCCCGCCACAAGTTGAGTGATTCTGAGATAGATCAAAAATTGGCTGAACTAGCAGAAGCAAAGGATGATTTTATGTGGAACTGGATCAGCCTGGCAGGAGGTAACTAGTGGTGTGCCTTAGGGATCAATGCTGGGCCATTGCCATTTGCAATGTGCATAAATTACATGGAGGTGGAAACAGAAACAATGCCCTCCCAAGTCTACAGATGATGCCACACTGGCTGAGACTGCAATTGACTGGGAAGGTCCTTATCAAATACAGAAGGGCCTAGATAGATTGAGGAGCTAGGCTAATGAGTGGCAGATATCATTTAATATGAACAAGCGCAAAGTCATGAATTGGGAAAAGATAATAAACTCTGGCAATATAAGCTATTATTCTGCAGGATATAGCACAGAAGAGTGATTTGAGTTACTGGTGAAAAGATCGCTGAAGCCATCGCACAGTGTGCAGCAGCAGTAAAAAGAGCAAATAGAATCTTCGGCTGCATAACCAAAGGAATAGAGCCCAAACATAGGAAGTCATTCTGAGTTTATACAGCGCACGGGTCCAACCCGACCTGAAGTACCCTTGTACAGTTCTGGTCATCATCCAGGGACTGGAGAAGGTGCAACGAAAGGCAACTAAATTGATAGCTGGGATTAAGCACCTGAGTTGTGAGAAGAGGTTCCAGAAGTTTGGAATGTTTGCACTTGAGAAGAGAAGGCTCAGGGTGATCTTATTGAAGTATTCAGATTTTAAAGGAGATAGACAAAATAAACATCAACAAACAGAAAATTGGTGGGCTCCACTATGGGCATGCAATCCTTGACAATTTTCCTCTATGTGATTATTTACACGCAAGCACAAAAGAGGAAAACCTGTCCCAATCTATTTAGCAAAGTCACAGATTCGACAATAAAAGTGTATAATCTCAAACTTAAAACAGGGAGGGTGAAAAGGCAGCTTAAATTCAACTACAGTGCACAGAGAGTAGTGAATGTATGGAATGGAATTCTAAGAGAGGGGGTGGGGTGTTTATATCAGTAAATTTAAGAGACAGTTGGATAAGTACTTGGAGAAAAAATTATTAGAGGAGTATAGAGGTATCATGGGAAATGACACTGGGACCAGCCAGAGGGACTGCAATTGTCTTTTCCAGTCCTATAGTTTGCTATGCTTCTACCTTTTTAGAATTTTTATTTTTGCTTCAATTGAGTCTTAATATACATTATTAATATTCCCTTCACTAGAAACTGATACTAATGTTTGTTTCATGTTTCTAAGGTGATTTATCTTATTATACAGCCTATCAACTCATGATTAATCCAAGATGCCTGTCAAGAGTTGTATCTCAGGAGGCTGCGCTTCAGCCATGAAGCCTTGAAAGAGTTCTGTTCGCTGCTGCAGCTAGATCTTCAGACGATATCAACAGAACGGACAGCTTGCACAGTGGCAGAGAAAGTCACCACAGCTCTCAACATTTATGCTACGGGCTCATTCCAGGGAATCACTGAAGACTTTGGCCAGATGAGCCAATTCACTATCCATATGAGTATCAGGCAAGTCACAAATGCCTACTTTGCCAGAGCACCTCAGTTTATACAGTTCAACAGTAGTCCCAGAAAAATGAATGAGATGGCAATCAACTTCTACAGAGTCACAGGGTTCCCCAAGGGATCAGGGGCTATTGATTGCACTCATGTGGCAATGCACACCCCAAATGTGAACTCCCATAATGACTTAAATCAAAAAGGTTTTTGTTCCCTAAGCATGCAGTTAATGTACGGTCATCGGTACAGATTCGTGCACATTAATGCACATTATGCTGGGAGCTATCATGATGCTTTTATACTCTGGCAGTCCAGCGTCCCTGCTGTCCTTCAACAGCAAAGGCATGTGACAGGATGGCTGCTTGCTGAAAAGGGAGGGATGCCCTCCTGCGCATGATACGACTTAATAGGACAACCAGTGCTGCAGAGGAGCGCTACAACGAGGCACACATTAAAATCAGCAAGCAATTAAGAGGCTGAATGGAGATTCAGGTGCCTGGATAGGTATGGAGTACCCGACAGTATGCGCCAGGCACAGTTTCTCCAACTGTGTGCTGCTTCATTCACAATTTCACTCTCCAGAAAGGCCTGATGGTAGCAATTCCTTAGGAGGCTGGAGAGTTAGATGCTGATATATTAGATGTAAAAGACCAGCACCATGAAGAGGATGCAGCAGGTCCGCAAGCTATGGCAGATAGCGAGAGCAGAAATGCAAAGTCATTTGGGACACCTTCATGGATGCCTAAACGTCCAAGGTCTTCTCTCATAAATTATCAACCTCATCTCACCAAACAATCTCTCTGCATAGCCAAACCATAGCTTCTTACATATAGCCATGACATGAAAGATTATTGTCACAGCATAAGAACCATACTACCCATTCCGCAATCTCCAAAAATCTAGCCAAACACCAACCAGTCATTCCAGTAATTAGTCCAGTGATTTATTGAAACTATTTACAACAACATTACTTGTTATCTTCACCCGCCATGGCGGGTCGCGACTCCGTTCCTCATTTCATTCCGCACCTGAGATCGACTTTTCCTTAACGGCACCTATTAAGGCAGTAGGCTCGAGGGGCCAAGTGACTATTCCTGCTCCTATTTCTTATGTTCTTACCCGGCACTAATAAATGGTGCGGGCCTGATGACATCATCGATGACGCGTTTTCAGCTGGGATATTTAAAGGAGCCATGGCCACATTGCATTTGAAGGTTCATCTAGGATTGTGCAGGCACTGCACTGGACCATTGGAGTGTTCCAAACACTTGGAAACATGACTGCACAGAGGCAGAGGGCTGCACCCAGGTTCTCAGATGGCTCCCTCCATATGCTTGTGGAGGGAGTGAGAGCACGCAGGGAGGTCTTCTTCCCTTTGGATGGGTGGAAGAGTCCGCCCCTGCACACCAAAGGAGCCTGGTTGGAGATTGCAGAGGAGGTCAACTGCAAGGATGTTGTCAGGAGGACCTGCTGGAAACACTTCGATTATCTCATTAGATCAGGAAAGGTGAGTGCAAAGCCACACTCAACTTCATCCTGCTGTGCCTCTCCTCATATCCCCATCACTCTGCCTTCCCAACCCTACTCCTGCACATCATTACTCACACCAACATACCTTGCACATCCACCCATCCCTCTCTCTCTATCTACATTATCACATCCCCATCTGACTAACCACCCCTCATACTCACCCTCATCCTAATGCAATCATACCAAGTAACACCACACAAGGAGACCATTTGGCATTGGCACCACACTCCATTATAGTCACCATCTAAATATGTTACCCATCCATTCCTTACACTCATTCCATCACTCTCACTCAAACTTCTCTTCTTGCCCTCCTTGCAGGAGAAGAGCCCACAATAAGAGGGAGAGAACCGGAAGTGGCTCTCCATCATTGACCACCTTAACTGCAGCAGAGGAGGTCGCCCTGGAAGCCTGAGGAGTCGCAGAGCAGCTGGAGGTGGGAGATGGAGAGAGGGGGACCTGGTGACAGAATGACATCTCATACAGCCTCATGGCATACAGCAGTCACTCATATGGGGACTGATGTCAGCAGCCAGTGAATGTTCATCATGTGCATAATGGTATCGTTACCTATTCTTGATATGACATTTTAAAATCATCTCTTTACTGTCCCACACGTCCATCAAGAGCCCCCTCCCGCACTGTCCAGGAGGAAGAGGATGGCCACCTGCATGGAGCAGCTCATGCGCCACTCACAGGAGCATATGGAATCTATGGAGAGCAGATGGCAGAGGCTCATTGACCTCCTCTCTAGGAGGGATGTAAACATAGACTTGGGTCCTCATGGCCCCACTGATGTGCAACAAGGTGCTCTCCACCTCCTTACTAGCAGGGAAGTGCAGGTGGCCCATGAGAGAGATGATGATGAGAGGGGACATGGAAGTGGGGGGGCCTCTCAAACCGTTCACACTTCTCCCCCGTTGCCTCCCCCTCAGTCAGAGCCACACATGCTTCCTGGGATCGCGATGGCTGAGTCTGCCCCTGCACAGTCGCAGGAGGAGCTGACTTTGGTGGGGTCATCACAGGCTCCAAGACCCAGAGGACGTCCGCCAAAAATCTCTATGCAGTCACAGCAGGGAAGTGAGCAGGCTGCCTCTACCTCTGCTGAAGCCACAGGGGTAGCACCTCATAGAAGTACGTGTAAGAGAAAGATAACACAAGTAGATGCACAAGGGTAAGCACTTGGGTGTTTTAATAACTGTTTGTGTGAAGTTTCCGTTAATCTGATGTCACAGATAAAAATTATTATTTTCACCATGGCCAATTCTGTCTGCAACTTTGGAAGTGGCTTAGTGAGTTGGATTGAATGGTGAGACATAACGTTACCTCCAGCAATGGTGGTCAGTGTGAAAGGAATGGCCTGGTCATTGTAGGGATGCTTTATGGCGCTGCTGTGGGGTGTTGGGAGCCTGGCGCAGCATGTGGCTGCCATATGGGTGTAATGCCTGAAGTTAAGTAAATCTGGCCATGATGAGGCCATCCCTGGCCTCCCGGGCAGCAATGTGCTCAATGTCCTCCTCCTCGTCTTCCAGCTGATGCTCCTCCTCCTGCTCCTCCTCCTCTGAAGAGGCTGTGTGCTCAGTGCCTTGCTCCTCATGTAGCGCTAATCCTCGCTGCTGTGCTATATTGTGCAGGGCGCAGCAGACCACGACGATTCTAGAGACCCTGGCTGGTGCATACTGAAGGGCTCCTCCAGATCTGTCAAAGCATCTGAAGCGCATTTTCAGCAAGCCTATTGTCTTCTTTATGGTGGAATGATGGATTTCATTATATCTCTCCTCGGCCTCAGTACTTGGCCTCCTCAAGGGTGTCATGAGCCATGTCTTCAGTGGATAGCCCTTGTCTCCAAGCAGCCAGCCAGAAAGTCTGTTTGGAGGAGCGAAGAGCTGAGGGAGGGTGAACTGGCACAGGAAGGAAGAGTCATGGCAGCTGCCAGAGAATTTGGTGTACACATGCATGATGATCTTCCTATGGTTGCAGACAGAGCTGCACATTGAGGGGGTGGAAGCCCTTGCAGTTGACAAAGACTCCTGGGTGATGATGGGGTGCCCTGTTGGGCACGTGTGCAGTCGTTGATGCCCTGCACCTGTGGTAAGCCAGGTAGAGCGGCAAAGCCAAGCGCCCACTCGGTAACACTGTCTTCATCAGTGGCAAAGTTAATATAATTGGCTGACTTGTCAAAGAGGGCATCGGTGACCTGTCTGATGCAACTGTGGGCGGCCGATTGCGAGATGTCGCAAATGTCTGTTGCAGACCCCTAGAAGGGGACTGAGGCGAAGAAGTTGAGGGTGTTGATGACTTTGACAGCCACTGGTAAGGCGTGGCCATCCACTCCTCTGGGCTGGAGGTCTTGCTCCCGCAATCTGCAAATGTCTGCGACGACCTGGCGTGATAGCCTCAGCTTCCTTTGGCACTGCTGCTCAGTCATGTTGAGGAAGTTCATCCTCTGCCTGTATACCCTGTGTTGGGGGTATCGCCTCCAGCACGGTGCAGCCCTGTGCTGATGCCCTCTGTCCTGTGCAGTATCAGGTTGGTAAGGAGAAGATTGGTGGTGTTGCTGGTGCTGCTGGTGTTGGGGCTCATTGTGGTCCGATTCTGAGGACCAAGGTGAGACACTATAAACGGCACCCATGCTTATGTAATAGATGGCGGGTCAAGTAGAGATGAGAGAAACAATCTGTCAATGGCGTGATAGGTTCTACCAATGAGGTGACAGTGGATCCCGACTTTGCTGAAAACACATGCAACCTTTAGAAAGCTAAATCTGTTCTGACAATGCACTCAGCAACAGCATCTGCCTTAGCAAAGTAACCAGGTGTCAGGTGGGAGCATTTATTGTGCTTTCTATGTTGTGCACTAATGAGCTGGATCAATGGCCACTGAACTTCCACCTCAGGTTCACAGACGTCGTTCCTGAGCTGCGTGATTCCCGTGGTCATCCAGGGAAATTTGAAAGGGTTAAAAGGCGCTAAAGGGTCTGACAAGTACCTAATAATCATCTAAATTAGCTCGGCCGCCTCTGCCGTTCGGGTCGCCACCGCGCTGGCAAACGCGCCCGAGGAAAAGCCTAGTGGAGGCGGGATGACGGCAGGTTCCCAACCCGCTCAAAGTTATTTCAACTTTCACTCCTGACTCGCCTCCAATCCCGTCCGCACGGACGCCACAAAATTCCGGCCGATACCATGTATCCTCTAAACCCTCCAAAATACCACTCTGGATATTTCAGAAACTTGTGGCCATTGGTCTCTCCAAATGGTCCCCCAAGAACTGCAGTCCTTCATTCAGCAGCTCCACATTGGAATGACTGACTAGTCTGGAGGCCTCAGTATGCAGGGGATTGTATGCAGATGTTCCTGGAGTTACCACTCTCTTCAGGATGGAAATCCCTCTCAGAAGATGCCACACAGGATGGCAATGGAATCCCAGCCTACTGTCACAAATCTTGAGAGAAGCTGGACACTACCTCCACATAGGTCTGATGCTCTGCTAGCATCCTCTTCCGAGCAGATTGCCGAAGATGATCGGCCACAGGATTTAGAAATAGAGCCTGGCACCTCCTAAGCCTCCATTTATGAGGCTGTCTGCCTCATCCAGTGTCGTCCTCATTTAAAGTACATTGCTCCCCCAGGAGACTCTCTCTAGGCTGATAAGTGCAAGAGAATGGGTGAATGATGGGGTGGGTGAATCATTGCCAGCACTGCCAGAGGTAGAGGGGCCTGGTGACTCTTTGGTCTCATCTTCATCTCCTGATTCCTGGCTTGCATCTTCTGGAAATTCGGGAAAGAAAACAGAGTCACAAAGATTGCAATGGGTCTGCGGACACAGCAGACATTCTCATCAGCTCTTTTGGTATTTTCTGTATAACATGCTAGCTGTCTGAGGGTTTTGCAGAAACAGAAACATATTAGCTAAGATATGCAGATTAACTGTGGGCTCATTGCCTCCCACTTCTACATCCCCAACTACAAGGGCAGAGTTTGTGCCAAGAATGTCACAGCCTCTTCCTCATGATGCATTAATGCCCATATGTCTGGGGGGTCCGCCCCCTGTGGCCTGCCACTCCCTAGCATTCTGTGTAGAAAGAATGCATTGTGCGGATTGACTGCAACAGTCTCCAGATCTTGTTATACCATTCGGTTAGCATTCAAAGAATGATTACCTCCACATTGCCCTCGGAGAAATTTTCAGCTCTGAGTTTTGATCCTTTAACAAGTGTCATGTCATCCTCCTTTCAATGGAGCTAAACCCTTTAAATGGAAGCAGTCCCCTTGCTCCATCCCCATGGGTTTTTCAGCTTGCCAGCATACCCTGTTGCTGGTAGGGCTTATGCTCTCGTCCTGCTTAGCAGTAGGCAAGGCAGCTGACCCCGGGATTTCTGACGGGTTCAGTATCTTTAGCTGTTGGCATGTGGAGGTCCCAGTCTGCCACCTTTCCAACTGCTAGCAGGGACCCTGGGATTTCTGGCCCAGGTCTTCTAAATTTTCTGGGTGAAAGTATAGCACAAAGATCTCTGTGCGACGTCAACCCTGGAGCCTTTGTGCATTTTTCGGATTCCAAAATTTGCTTATCAGTGAAGAATGTGGACATAGCATTACTGTAGACTCTGCCTTCACTTAAATCCTGAAGAGGTTGACAATCTTCAGCTCTTGCAACACATTTCTGCTCTATATCAGAGTTGGCACAGGCAGAATAGGAGGGCACGGGGCCCGAGATTCCTAGTCCTGGAGTTCCCATATCACTGGCCTCTCCATAGCAGGGTGGATCTTGGTGAGCGGTGTTTTGGGTCAAACAAAGTGCATCATCCTGCCTAATGCCATAAGTTGGGCACACTTGAAGAGCGAGCGCATTATTTGTGCAGGTCTTGGCTGTCTTACAAAGAGGGCTGAGGGCGAGGTATGTTTACTTTCTTGGGGGGAATGGGGATGGACAACCCTTTCCCCCCAGGCACTGGCACTCTTTCACTGCAATTAGTGGCCCGTGGAGGCAGACAGGCACCCAAGTTGTATCCCTAATGCCAAGGGCACCTGGTGAGGCTATTTAAATCAAGGGTTCGACCCCTAGCCTCGCAAACTTTGTTGGGGTCAACAGCAGAGGTTACAGGAGGCAGGCGCATCCCGGCATTTGATCCAGGACCCACCCCTTCGCCTCCCTCGCCCATGGATTTTCTGCCCCTGGTTGTTTAGCTTCTAGTGAAGGACAAAGTTCTTGTAGTTTGTTGGTGGACAAACTCTAGTCGTTCCTATGGTCCTATATGACTTTTCTTGCAGTTTTCTAATGCATCTGTATCATGCAGCAGACATATACCAGCAGCAAGAATTTCAACTACGTACAAAGTCTCCTGTTACTTGTGAGGTCTTGTTAAGTTGCTTTGTGCAAACATGAACTTCCATTAGTTGGTATATATTAAGATAACATATTATGCAGATATTCAGTATTTTATGAAGTTGTTCTTAGTTCCTTCCATTTCGCTCACAGTAATGTAGTTACTTAGTGAAAGAAAATGCAAGTGATTGTTACCCACCTGATCAAGCTATTACCGTACTACACCTCAGGCTACACTTTTAGACACTGCTGTTTGAGTTGACATTATGGTACAACTAACCATTGTAATCTTTGTCAACACACAAATGAAGTGTGCCAGGATGCAAAAGTGTTATTTTATTCAGCTTTGCCCCTCCATTGGTGGCAGAGCCTTCAGCCACCGAGGTCTCACTCTCCGGAATTCCCTCCCTCTCACCTCTGCGCATCTCTCTCCTTGTTTAAGACCCTCCTTAACAACCACCTCTTCAAACAAGCATTTTGGTCAAAAAGAAAATACTGCAGATGCTGGAAATCTGAAATAAAAACAGAAAATGCTGGAGTTACTCAGCAGGTCAGGCAGCATCTGTGAAGACAGAAACAGAGTTAACGTTTCAGGTCAATGACCTTTCGTCAGAACTGGAAAAAAGCAGGAAATGGAACAGATTCTTAAGCAAGTGTAGGAGCTGGGAAAGGGGGGAGATGATGAAAGAACAAAAGGGAAGGTCTGTGATAGGATAGAAGGCAGGAGAGGTTAAGAGACATTAAGAGATATTCAAGGCAAAAGGAGATGGTAATGGGACAGGTTAAGAAACAAAAGATGGCTCTAGATGAAGTATAAATTACGCTGGCAGAATGAAAGACAGCTGCCATGTGGGAGAGAAGAAAAGAAGACACAAACAAAAAGTGTGGAAAAAATATATATATATGATAGGGGCCGAGGTTATGATCTGAAATTGTTGAACTCTGTGTTGAGTCCAGAAGGCTGTAAAGTGCCTAATCAAAAGATGAGGTGCTGGTCCTCGAGCTTACGTTGAGCATTTGGTCACCCATCCTAATCCCTCCTTTCCTGACTCGGTGTCTGTTTTCCTCATGCCTATCTTGGGACATTTTCTATTTTAAAGGTTGTAAATAAATGCAAGTTGTTGTTGCTTTCCTACAACTGAAATGCTCTATTGATGATTAGGGCAGTCATTTTTGTCATGGTAAATGTTTGGAAAAATCTTGGACTAGTTATGGCAAAAGTGTCAGAAGTCATGGAAATCCATAGTAAAAATCATGAAAAGTTAGACACATTTTGCAGTAACCAAATTATTCTAATTTGCTATTTTTTTCTTGCCAATTTTGTCCTCTTCCTTCCTGAAGGTGCTGGCCCCTGACTGGAGTTTGGTTCCGTGGAAACTAGCCACATCCCGATAACTTGACCAAGTGCTGTTATTCAAGTGTGAGTGTCAGCCTGAGAGGTATCACAGGCAAGCCCAATTTTGTCCTCACCCAATGTTCACACATTATCATTTCATCAAGTCAATGAATAGCAATCAAAAGCACAAATCTGTGCCAATTTTTAACTCTCCCTAGTGCCCCAATCATCACTCTGGCTGAGTTCAGCATTGATGAGATTGAACCTGGGGTCTCCCTGGGTCAACTACTCACTAGATCAACTTCCTGATCCTCAAAGGGAGCCCTAATTTGCTGGAAGCATTTTATTTGGGTACATTGCGTTGTCTTTCCTTCTGACGTTGTCTTGGGCACAGGCTAATGTATTTGGGACCTAGCTGATATGTTGGAAGGGGGATGTCCTAGTTGATGTTCTTTGGAGGAATTGCAATCAGTTGAGGGGGGTTTCATCAGCCCTATGTGAATCTTGGAAGAGTGCTTGGAGGAGAGGCTAAGTTGCTGTAGGGTGTTAAGGAGGGAGGATGGCTTCAGGAGTTGGGATCTGAGGTTCTTGATATGTGTTCCCACTTTAGATGCCAGTTTTATTCACTGCTTATGTGTTTCTATTCCAGCCTGCAGATCAGCTGTTTTTGAATCTTGAATCTGCTGGCAGGATTTTGTATGCTGAGCATTCTCATTTGTAACATTTAACGGGGGCTTTCCATTGAGAGTGGGAGGAAGCATTTTCAGTATGGTCACTTAAATTTCCCTCTCTCTCTCCTTCACTCCTGTCTCTTTCGTTCTTCCCTTATTATTTTCTCTCTTATTTCTTGCGTTAGCCTTATCTCGGTGGTAGCACTCTTCCTCAGTGGATGGCAATCTCTGTACAGTGAGCCCCAGTGCAGTCATTCCATTGACTAGCGGAGTATCATTTATGCTCTGGGGAGTTTCCAAGAGCTCTGATGTCTTGCACTCTGATAATGAACATTGACATTGTATATATTCTGCTGCTGGTTCAACATTTACATCATCAGGACATGCCCATTTAACTGTTCAGGCACCTGCTTCTTCGCATATGCTTACAGTCTTTTCAAATCTTAAGAATGAAAATGATTAAAAGGTAACAGGCCCTGAATTTAAAGTACACTTCAACTGAATGTGTGGGTTAGGTTGATTTGGCTATGATAAATTGACCCTTAGTGTTAGGGGGGATTAAATATGTGGGGTTATGGGGGATAGGATGGGATATGTTAGGGGGAATTAAATACGTGGGGTTACGGGGGTAGGGTGGGATATGTGTACTGTGGGGATTAAAGCAGGGACAGGGTACTGGATTTGGATGATCAGCCATGATCGTATTGAATGGCGGAGCAGGCTCGACGGGCCGAATGGCCTACTCCTGCTCCTAGATTCTATGTTTCTATGTTTCTATGTTTCTATGAAAGTCTATGCCACTGCGCCTGGAAATTCCGTGGGGGTTCTCTCCATCATCTGCTGTAACTTTGACCCAAACCCCGGAGAAATGGCACAATCACTCACCCCTTGGAAGAGACCACCACTGACATGATGGGAAGATGCACAACACTCAGCACCAGAGATGGAGAATCTGGGGGCCTGGAGTCACAGCAGGGGTAGTGTGTATCTTCCCTATGTCTTCTCTTTCTGGTTAGTTCTCTTACTCACGCATTCACTCACCTCCTGAGCACAACCTGGTGTTGCATAGCGTTGCCAAGTGCTTGCCATTGGAAGTCCATCTGAACCCTTGTCCCGCTCCTCTTTTTCTAGGTCCATCAGAAGACTTGGACGTTAATGCAAGAGTGAAGATCAAAACCTTGATGACGATGCACCATCACTTGCTCTTACCATGCCAAGCACCAGCACCAGCACAAAAATCAGCATCCTACATGATTTAGACAATGAGTTTGAAGGAAGTGCACTGGGGTATTTACTGAGCACAAGCGAACAGGAGCAGGTGGAGATGTCAAGGAAGGCTAAGGGAAGAGCTAACCAGAGGCCCAGCTCATGTTCTGCTTAGAAGGACAGAGATGCATACTTCAGGGGCCAGCGATCCAGAGATCAGCAATTGCTGATGTAAACCGCCTACACACTATTTGTTCCCCTGGAGTGAAAAGCTTAGTGCCTGACAGAAGTGCTCAGTGATTCTATGAGGTGTTCCCCTAGTGGCTGCAACATGGGAGGCAATAGGCTGCTACGACTCAATCAAGGGCTCATGAGATGCTGGTGGTTGGTGCCCTGTTGAAGTTTGGGCCTGAGAAGGCCCAGCTGCAGACCGCAACAACTCATCTGGGAGAGTCTGGCTCAGCTTTTTTTCCAGCACTGATGCAGGCATTAGTTCAGGGGTCACAAGGGTACAAAGGTGTTAACATCATAAGAAATGGCATCATTTTTGAATCCCACTGCATGATTGCCCCAGCTACGAGGTTGAAACTCAGCATTCCCACTGATCTGCAGGAGGGGTGGGGGTGGGGTCATCTGCAACAGATCTCAAAGTGATCAGGCACTTCATGGTCAATGCCATGCATGAGAACCCAATACAAGTAGGTAGTGGGTTTTATCATCCTATCCAGCAGTCCAATGCCATCAGCAATTGCTGGCACACAGTAATCATCCTCTTTTTAAATTTCAGTAGATTGGCGGAAATCCCAGAGAATTGGCCATATATGCCGTTTCTTCGTAGTTTCCGCTGAAGTTATGGCATCAGATTGGGGGAAGCTCCGTGGAAATTGTACCTCCCTGTGTTGCAAGATTCTACCAAGGGTACTTACAATATGAATATTTTCAGCGAACCTCAAGATATTGGACTGTACCTTTTATTTACAGCTACTGCATAATTTTCACTTTTTTGCTTACAATAGTATGTAGCGTGCATTAATATTTCCTATTCTGTAAATGTGAAAAGGAATAAAGTCAGCACACTGACATGATAAGAGACCAAGGCATTATGAGAATGATTAACATCTCAGTTACTTTGGCCGATGCCAGGAACACCAGCATTCCTGAATATTGCTACCGAGGCCGGGCAATTTCTTAGATTTAATTTCAAATGATACATCACAACTGTTATTTGAAAATGCGCAGTAGAACTGGAGGCACTCATAATCTTCATGCAGAATTGTCAATGTAAAATGTCTGGAACATCCTGTAGCCTCAGGGATTTCCAATAAATTAAAGAGAGCACTCTTTAAGAACAGGTCTATGCTTGCCAAGCAAGGGCACCTCCATCTGGTAGTAGTATCTACTGAGCTTTACAGAAAACACAAAATATATTTCCTTAAACAACTAGAAATTCCTGTGCTTAAAGAGAGGGGTGTGTCCATTTGTTCACTGTTTAGTGGGTATCATTTTCAAAAGCAGCTTTATTTTCTTTATATTGAACCCATTTTAGTGCGATCAGCTCTATACAAAAATTTAGTTGTTTACAACAGCCACTGTTTAAGCTAATAGTTTTAAGTTTACCTGCTATACTATTTCTACATGGCTGCTAACCATACTAACTACAGTGTGGGTTACTGTTTGTTTCAACATTTGGTTTTAAGACAGCCAAGGGGATAGAATTTCTGCAGGGGTTCCAGTGCTAACTTCAACAGGAGATTGGCGCAAGCCCCAGAGAAACAACCTACACAGCCTCTGTCTCCCATTTTAATAGGTGCGGGGTGGGGGTGGGGGGTTGGTGGCAGGTGAGCCCCAGAGGAGGGCCAGGCAGCTAAGCTTTAAAATTTAGTTTGAGGTTTCTTTGAGGGCCAGGAGGAGCAGGAGTGCAGACGATGCAAGCTATGGCAGACGATCGGGAGAACCATCACAGAAATTCCAGACACGTATCTTTACTTACTATAACCTCAGACGAGCCAGATTTCACTCATCGGGGTGGCAGGGGGGGAACTTTAAACCATTCCACATTACATACACGGTGATTGCCCCCCTCAGAACTTCCAATATCATTCGGTCAAATGGACTTTCTGCCCACAAAGCTGTTAATTAGCGAGAGCTTCAACCAATCAAGGGTCCTGCTCTCTTCTCAAATGACTTAGAAATTGCCATGAATCAAAGTCACTATTTATTTAATTGTAAGCAGCGACATGTGAACCATGCCTCCCAACAAACCCTGAAACAAGCCCAGCAGATGATACACAACAACAACTTGTATTTATATAGCGCCTTTAACAGAATAAAAGGTCGCAAGGCACTTCACAGCAGTGATTATCAATAGCTTGGTCAAAGAAGTAGGTTTTAAGGAGCATGTCTTAAAGGAGTTGAGAGGTAGAGAGGTGGAGAGGTTTAGGGAGGGAATTCCAGAGCTCAGGGCCTTGGTAGCTGAAGGCACGGCCACCAACGGTGGAGTGAAGAAAATCGGGGATGCACAAGAGGCCAGAATTGGAGGAGTGCAGAGACCTAGGAGAGTTGTAGGGCTGGAGGAGGTTACAGAGACAGGGAGGGGAAGGATTTGTAAACAAGGTGACCATTCCAGTTAATTGACCCATAGAGCTTCCTGTTATTCTAATTTTTTATTAATCTCCATATGTAAGGATTGTTGAAGCTGGGATGCCTAGAACTGAACTGATGTGTTCCTCCTTGTAAAATACTAGGGACGATACTGATTTAATCCCTTACATGTTGATTCTAGCCATATAACAGTACAAAAATTCCACTTTGCCAAGTGCATTTTCTTGTTGCTATTCTAATGTGCATAAACTTACATTTATTCAAAGCCCATCTGCCATTCCTTAGCCCAGCCACTTAATTAGTTTAGATCTCTTTGTATGCTATCAATCTCCCTCACACTCATTACCTGGCAATGCAGCTTGTTGTCATCACCAAACCTTACAATATTACAAGAATGAATAGTGTGAACAGCAGGAGTCCCAGCACAGATCCCTGTGGAATTCAATTGCTCACTATCCCTCCCGACTGCAAGTTTTTTTTTCCATTTATCATCACCTTCTGCTTCTGTTGCTAAGCCAGTTTTGAATCCAGTAAGCTAATGTACCAACTGTTATTGTCAGTTCGAGCCAACTGTCACTTTTTGCAGTTGCTGTGTCCATGAGCATTATCGTCACTTTCCCTACACATTTGCCTAATGATCTGGCAAGATGCATACTAATTCTTGAAACCATTTCTTCTGGTTTTAATTCAGGGCTTTTCAATTGTACTCGATTGTACCCTGAAAAACTTGTTTTGTGAGCATCGTTGTTTTTTTACAAATGTCAAGCAGAGGATACCAATAACAGAGTGAATACAATGCAAATGAACTGAGTGGATCTCAGTTTTCATTTTTTCTCTGTAACATATCCTTATGAAAGTATCCATATCATTTGCAAGTCAGCTTTCCTGCAGAGTAATCAGTCAAATGCATCTTAACCAGTTTTACAGCTCTTGTAATGTAATCACTATAATCAAAACTTGCACAAAATGACTGCAATAGCCACATTGAAAAATGTCTTTCAATGACTTTGCTGTGAAGTGTTCTGCTGGGCATGTAAGTGAACTCCTTTTAATGTCACGTTTTGGATTTGCACAGATATATCAAATTATCTTGAAGATAAGGTCATCTATATTTATAATCAACCATGTCGTTTTGGGGCCCCTACTGTTTCTAACTTATATTAACAACTTCAAGTTAGAAGCTCAATGGGAGTTGGTCAAAGACATACTTGCTCTCGAGGCAGTACAAAGAAGGTTCACTCGGTTAATCCCGGGGATGAGGGGGTGGACATATGAGGAGAGGTTGAGTAGATTGGGACTCTACTCATTGGAGTTCAGAAGAATGAGAGGCGATCTTATTGAAACATGTAAGATTGTGAAGGGGCTTGATCGGGTGGATGCGGTAAGGATGTTCCCAAGGATGGGTGAAACTAGAACTAGGGGGCATAATCTTAGAATAAGGGGCTGCTCTTTCAAAACTGAGATGAGGAGAAACTTCTTCACTCAGAGGGTAGTAGGTCTGTGGAATTTGCTGCCCCAGGAAGCTGTGGAAGCTAAATCATTAAATAAATTTAAAACAGAAATAGACAGTTTCCTAGAAGTAAAGGGAATTAGGGGTTATGGGGAGCGGGCAGGAAATTGGACATGAGGCTGAGTTCGGATCGGTCAGGGCCCTGTGGGTGGCGGAGCGGGCCCAGGGGCTGAGTGGCCGGGTCCTGCTCCTACTTCTTGTGTTCTTTAGATTTGAGGTTAGGATCAGATCAGCCATGATCTTCTTGAATGGCGGAGCAGGCTCGAGGGGCCGATTGGCCTACTCCTGCTCCTATTTTTTATGTTCTTATGTTCTTAAATTTGCAGATGATACCAAGCTTGGGATTGGGGAGAGAGGGGGGGAAGAGGAGACAGTACTGGTGTGGGGATGGGGAGAGGAAATCTAAAGAGGCAGCTAGGAATCTACAGAATGAGTTAGAAAAAATATTAGGAAGAGGAATAGCAGCAGATAAAATTTAATATAGACCAGTATAAAGTATTGAGAAAATGGACTGAAATACTTCATGAGTGGTGTAGAAATTGCTAAAACACAACACTTAACATATCCAATCAACAAAGCAATCAGTATTCTGAACTATATAACCAAAACAGTAGAGTACAAGTCTGAGGACAGTGCTCTGGTCAGAGCACGTCTTGAGTATTGTGTCCAGTTCTGTTCACCAAGACTTAGAAAAGACATTGAAGTTCCAGAGGTAGTGCAGAGGAAAGTCACAGATTAAACCCTAGTGTCAGTGGACTGAGTTATGAAGAACGACTGGAGAAACTTGGGCTTTTCAGCATGGAAGAATGTGATGGACAGGGGACCTCAGAGCATGTAAAACAGTAACTGGTATAGCAAAAGTAAATCTGGAACACAACTTCACAACAGTAGAGCATAAATTAAAGCTAGCAAAAGGCAAATTTAGGGCTGATATCTGAAAATGCTTCAAAAAGAGAGTGATCAACGAGTGTAATTTTGTTCTGGGTAGACTAGTGGAAGCAATGATCTTGGAATCATTTAAGAAACAGTTTGTTGCTGTAATGGGTGATTTTAGGTTTATTCTGGATGGATGAGCTAAAATGGGTTGAATGTCCTTCCTTTATCTTGTGATTTTGTGAGATTTGAGAAACCATCTCCACAAAACTACGAATGGCTTTCGACTGTTCATATATTCAGTGAATGAGTTAAATACTTACACATGCAAGATTTATTCATTTGAATGTGTGAGCATTTCATTCAGAACTAAGAAATTGATACTTATAAATTCAAGTCAGCCACTCTTAATTTGCAGAGCGTAGACATACTTAGCATATACAATAGTTTTGTGCAGTTTTGAATGAAATTAATAGAACTGCTCACACCAAATTAAAAAACAAGGCACAGCTCAAGCATGCATACTATAATATCACAAGACATTAACCACTCAAGTGCATAATTGTATATATGTCAATGCCTCCACTGTATATTGTAGAAACTGGCAAGGTGACAATATTTGCTCAACCGGTTTATTTCCAGTTTGTGCTCACTGCAGTATTTTATTAATTAGAACTTTCCTATGCTAAAGATGAACATATGGGCTGAAATGATAATTATATACAGTAGCTAATGTACTTCAGATTCAGCGGGAGTTGGGATGAATCAAATTGTGAATCACAGCAACCCAGTTTTAAGCAAATCTGGGTCGGGTACAAAGCTAGAGTTTGCCAGCTGGCATTTCTACTATTTCATCTTTTCTGCTAGTTAAGAAACATAAGTTGCCCGAAACATCTCAAAATAGGTGTTACATGTTGGTTGGTTGCTAATAGGTGAGATCAGTGAATCTGGACACCACGAAAACTTCACCAGGAAACAGAGGAGCTCCCACCATTTATATTAGCAGGGATTCAAAAATACCAGAAACACCAGTACTTTACATTTTACCAAAATAAGGAAAATATACTACCTCATGGTTTTATGCACAGGCTTGCAGAGTGAGCGGATAAATGGCAAATGAAATTCAATATAATGCGAGGTGGTTAATAAATACAATTAAAAGGGGGAAAGAGGGAAGAAAAGTAAAAAACACACATTGCACAGCAAAACAACAACATTCTTTGACATGACAATATAGAGTAGAATATCCAGGTCGTCACATGTAACAAGGAACCTTGCCCACTGCCCATGATTTTCTAATGTATGCTTGCAGCATGCAAGGGCTAAGAAAATCTACACTTAACTATTAAAATTTGATAAATCAAAAAAAAGGGGGTATCTTCACATGTACTTTATTTTGTGGGAATCCAATTCCAAGGGGGTGACATTTTTCTTGTTGATAATTGTACTGAAAAAAATCAATGCAAGTACAAACCGGAGTTTTTATTTTGTACTTATGCTGATTTTTTGACAAAACTATTGAAGAACCTCACCTGGGGGAGGGGTAAGGCCATCTCTAAGAACTAAACATAAAGGGCCTAAAATTCCATGTGTTATATACAATTTCACAGGGGGTGCAAGAACAGAGCGACCTGGGGGTGTTTGTGCACAATCTTTGAAGGTGGCAGGACAGGTTAACAAAGCAATTAATAAAGCATACGGGATCCTGGGCTTTCTAAATAGAATACAAAAGCCAGGAAGTAATGCTAAACATATTTAAAACACTAGTTTGGCCCCAGCTGGAGTATTATGTCCAATTCTGGGCACTACACTTTGGAAGGATGTGAAGGCTTTTAGATTGGAGAAGCTGGGGTTGTTCTCCTTAGAGCAGAAAAGGCTAAGAGGAGATTTGATAGAGGTGTTTAAAATCATGAAGTGTTTTAGATAGAGTAAATAAAGAGAAACTGTTTCCAATTGCTGTAGGGTCAATAAGCAGAGGCCACAGATTTAAGGTGATTGGCAAAAGTAGCCTTCAAAATGGAACTGGATAAATACCTGAAGGAGAAAAAACTGCAGGGATATGGGGAAAGAGCGGGGGAGTGGGACTAATGGGATTGCTCTTTGAAAGAGCCGGTGCAGACTCGATGGGCCTCCTTCTGTGCTGTACTATTCTATGATTCTATAGCTGTTTACATGGTTTCCCTTGAGATTCCACCAGTCTCCCACTGGATTTATGATGGAAGACCAATAGAACCCCTGCAGTATTTCAGGACCAAACAGTTCACAAATAATTATCTGCTCTCTTCAATGTGCAGAAAATGAACAGTACATTTCAGATCTCTCTTTCCCCAACCCTTCATGGCTGATCCTAAGATTTCTGCTATAGCATAAAAATTGAAATTGCATTATGCTGTGTTAAATTATGTTAATTAACCATTGGTGGCTGTTATCTGCAATAGTGTCTACTTTTTGCCCTAGTAGCAACTTCCCAGCAACTGAATGATGTTGTTTAAAGAAAATAATTGGGCATCCTCACATAGGTCAGCGAGTTTATTTAGTGAGTAGCCTAGGCATGCAGACTAGGAAGGTAAAAGGTCCTGTACAGAGGTGCTGTACCTCGATCAGGGTGGTGGTTGAGGCACGACAATTGGCTTCAGCACCTCTGACAAGGGAAGGGAAAATTACATGGGTTCACAGTCTCGATTGCTCTACAGCGACCCCTGCTGGAAGTGCACGTGGGTGGAAACCAGGTGAGGAAAGAATAGACTCAGCTGTGGTGGCCCCCACCAAGGTCAAATGGCTGGCTGGCATTTCACTGTCAAAGCTTAACACATGAATAATGGTTAAGACCATCTCCATTAACTCTAAAGGGCCAATTTTACAATTGTGTGCTCCTGCATGGAGCCTCGCCCGTCGGGAGCACATATCTGGAAATTGTTGGCACTTCCCAACTTTCTGTCCATTTCCTACTGCATGCTCTCCGTGCACAAGAGAGTGCTAGTTCCTAAAATTGGCCCTTAAATCTAGTCTGCATTTTTGCAATGTAACTTCTACTTGCCATTTTTTTTTGTCTTGTATATATCAAGTGCATTGCAATCAGGACAACAGAGCAGGGGGGACTTTCATTTCATGACTGAAAACTAGTTTTGAATCCAGTTCAGAGAAATGGGATGAAACTTTGTCCTCCTGGCTAGCTCCAATGCTGTTCTCAATGAAGTTTGCAGCACAAAACTGTCCATATTTCACTACCTGGGCAATCTGACAAGTGATTAAAACCTATCTCTTCCACCTGTCCTAATGTTTCCTTCTTTGGCTCGGTGTCAATTTTTGTCTGATTACTCTCCTGCGAAGTGCCTTGGGACGTTTTACTACATCAAATACACTATATAAATGCAAGTTGTTGATTTGATAGAGGCGTTTAAAATTATGAAGAGATGGGAGCGAGTAGATAGAAACAGACTTTTTACAATGATTGAGGGTTTAGAATGAGGGGATATAGAAATAAGATTAGATTTATGAGATTTAGAACAGAGAGCAGGAGGAAATGTTTTTACACAGACCAGTGTGAGGCTGTTGAATGCAATCAGAATGAAGCAGAGACCATGTCACATTTAAGAATAGGTTAAATATGTAGTTAGTTAAACATCTGTTGTGGGGAAGTTATTGGAATCTATAATTAAGGACAGAGTGATTGAGCATTTAGAGAAATTTGAGCTGATTAGAGAGAGCCAACATGGATTTCTAAAGTTTAGGTCATGTCTAACGAACCTAATTGAATTTTTGAGGAAGTAACTAATGTAGCAGACAGGGAAAGGTCTATAGATTTACAAGGATGACACCAGAATTGCAAGGTTATACCTATCAGGAAAGGATGAACAGGCTGGGTCTCCTTTCTCTTGAAAAGAGAAGGCTGAGGGGTGACCTAATAGAGGTCTTTATGATTATGAGAGGTTTTGATAGAGTAGACAGAGAGAGAGAGTAGACAGAGAGAGAGTGGCCGGAATTTTCTTTACCTGGGCGGGTCTGGTGCGGGCGGTCGGCATAGCGGGTTGGCACCCCGTTCCTCATTTCATGCCGCTCCTCAGAGCGACTTTTCCTTAAAGAGGCCTATTAAGGCAGGCCTGAACATTACCCGGCTCTATTAAATGGTGCAGGTCTGATGGCGTCCTCGATGACTCATTTCCAGCCAAGATATTTAAAGGAGCCTTGGCCACATTGCATTTGAATGTTCATCTAGGAGTGTGCAGTCACTATATTTTATCATTTGGGTCCTGCTAAGCCTTGAACACATGACTGCTCAGATAATGAAGCAGTCCATGCCAGCATGCAACAAGACCTGGACGATGTTCAGGCTTGGGCTGATAAGTGGCAGGTAACATTCGCGCCACAGAAGTGCCAGGCAATGACTATCTCCAACAAGCGAGAGTCTAACCACTGCACCTTGACATTCAACAGTATTACCATCGCCAAATCCCCCACCATCACCTCCAAGTTCCCCTCCAAGTCACACACCATCCTGACTTAGAAGTATATCGCCGATCCTTCATCGTCGCTGGGTCAAAATCCTGGAACTTCCTCCCTAACAGCACTGTGGGAGTACCTTCACCACACGGACTGCAGCGGTTCAAGAAGGCAGGATGGCCAATAAATGCTGGCCTTGCCAGCAACGCCCACATCCCATAAACGAATAAAAACAAAAGGCACAGAGCTGCACCCAGATGACTCCCTCCATATGCTTGTGGAGGGAGTCAGAGCACACAGGAAGGCCCTCTTCCCTTCTGATGGGCGCAAGAGACCTCCCCAGCAGACCAAAAGAGCCTGGCTGGTGGTAGCAGAGGTAGTCAACAGCAGGGTTTTTGTGAGAAGGACCTGGGTGCAATGCCGGAAGCACCTCAATGATCTCATTAGATCAGGAAAGGTGCGTGCAAAGCCACACTCAACTTTACCCTGCTTATCATATCCCAATCACTCTGTCTTCCCAAGCCTGCTCCTGCACATCATTACTCATACCAACATACCTTGCACGTCCACCCATCCCTCTCTCTCTCTATCTACATTATCACATCCCCATCTGACTAACCACCACTCACGCTCACCCTCATCCTAATGCATTCATACCAAGTAACACCACACAAGGAGGCCATTTGGCATTGGCACCACACTCCCTCATAGTCTCACTCTGAAGATGTAACCCATCCATTCCTTACACTCACTCCATCACTCTCACTCAAATTTCTCTTCTTTCCCTCCTTGCAGGAGAACAGCCCACAATAAGAGGGAAAAGGAGAGAACTGGAGGTGGCATTCCCTCATTGGCCACGTTAACTCCAGCAGTGGAGGTCGCCCTGGAGGTCTCAGGAGTTGCAGAGCAGCTGGCGGTGGGAGACAGAGAGAGGGGGACATCTCAGCAACCTGGTGACAGAATTACATCTCATACAGCCACATGGCATACAGCAGTCACTCATATGGGGACTGATGTCAGCAGCCAGTGAATGTTCATCATGTGCATAATGGTATCCTTACCCATTATTGATATGACATTTCTAAATCATCTCTTTACTCTCCCACAGGTCCATCAAGAGCCCTCTCCCCCCTACTGTCCAGGAGGAAGAGGAGCCTCCAGCCTCTGAGGGTGCACCATCACCAGACATAAGCGCACCCAGCACCAGCGCAGAGATGCACACCTCGGTGTGTCCTACGCGAGATAGAGTAGTCTTGTCACCTGGTGTGTCACAAGTCACTAGTGAGCAAGAGCAGATGGTGTAGACAGGGACAGCAGTGGAGACTCCTCACCAGAGGGTGCAGGACGTTCCCAGCTCTGCTCTGCTGCATGCAGAAAGAGGGCAGTCCTGGAGGTGCAGGAAGAAGTGCAGGAGGCTTACATAGGATTACATAGAATATACGGCCCAGAAACAGGCCATTCGGCCCACCCAGTCCATGCCAGTGTTTATGCTCCACTCGAGCCTCCTCCCGTCTTTCTTCATCTAAATCTATCAGCATAACCCTCTATTCCCTTCTCCCTCACATGCTTGTCTAGTCTCCCCTTAAATGCATCTATACTTTTCGCTTCAACCACTCCCTGTGGTAGCGAGTTCCACATTCTCACCACTCTTTGGGTAAAGAAGTTTCTTCTGAATTCCCGAATGGATTTCTTGGTGACTATCTTATATTGATGGCCTTTAGTTATGCTCTTCCCCACAAGTGGAAACATTCTCTCTGTATCCACTCTATTAAAACCTTTCAGAATTTTAAAGACCTCTATTAGGTCACCCCTTAGCCTTCTTTTTTCAAGAGAAAAGAGACCCAGCCTGTTCATCCTTTCCTGATATGTATACCCTCGCATTTCTGGTATCATCCTTGTAAATCTTCTCTGCATCCTCTCCAGTGCCTCTATATCCTTTATATAATATGGCGACCAGAACTGTACGCAGTACTCTAAGGGGTAACAATTCAGTTGGTTGCGCCTCCCGTTAGCGCCTTAAGAGGGCGCTAATGGGGCGCAAAGCCGCTAACGCCCGGGCGCAGCGATGTTTGCGCCGCTCGGGAACTTAACTTGACATTGTGCGGCGGCGCTAAAACTTACCGCTGCGACCACCTGCGCGCGCAGATTGTGACGTCATTCCATGGTGCAACGCCCTTGTGGCGCCCCGGAGCGGAAATTGAGTGGCGCCCCCTGCCTTACCGCCTGGCGCTTCCAACGACCAGAAGACTGGAACGCTATCAATCGCTGTGGGGCTGGGGGGGGGCGCTATTTAAAGGGGGCCTCTTCCTGTCTTTTATTGTTGGTGGCATTTTTGAACTACGCATTCTGAGAGAGAGAGGGAGAGACTTCTGGAGAGATTCAACGTTGTGTGAAGGAGTTTTGGGTACTGAGCAGCACTTTGCAGGTTCATTTTGATTTGCCATTCCTTGTATCGATTTAGCAGAGACTGTGGGAGCTGCACTCTGAGCTCTTTGCCTGGTACTCTCCATTGTTCTTTCCAGCACATTTGATGTGCAAGTCTCTCCAGGCCGAGATTCAAGGCTGCAATGAACAGGATGTGGATGGAAAGCAAGATTAACCATCCCCTTTAAGAACTGGCCCGTGCCATTGTGTGTGTGTTCCATTGCTGACTGACATTACATGAGCTTCGCCAGCGCTCTGAGTTAGCGCCTCACTGCTCGGCCTTTGCGCCTTAAGACAGGTGTGCAGCGCCTGATTTAGTGCTCCACTCACCTCCCGGGGCGGTAAAAGTGAAGTTTCCAGTCAGTGCCGATAATTAGCGCCAGGCGCTAATATTTGCGTCCAGACGATATTTGCGCCCCAAATGGGGCGCGACCTAATTTCTACCCCTAAGTGTGGTCTAACTAAGGTTCGATGCAGGTTTAGCATAACTTCCCTACTTTTCAATTCTATCCCGCTAGAAATAAACCCTAGTGCTTGGTTTGCTTTTTTTATGGCCTTGCCTAACTGCATCGCAATTTTTAGTGATTTGTGTATTTGTACTCCTAGATCCCTTTGTTCCTCTACCCCACCTAGACTCACACCCTCCAAGTGATAAGTGACCTCGCTATTCTTCCTACCATAATGTAATACCTCACATTTATTTGTGTTGAACTTCATTTGCCAATTATATGCCCATTCTGCAAGTTTATTAATGTCCTCCTGTAATTTGTTGCAGTCCTCCTCAGTATTGACTATCCCCCCCAATTTGATGTCATCCCAAATTTAGAAATTGTGTTTTTGATTCCTAAGTCTAAATCATTAATGTAAATTGTGAACAGCAGTGGTCCCAGCACTGATCATTGTGGAACACCTTCTGCCACTGTGAATAGCTACCCTTTATTCCTACTCTCTGCTTTCTGTCCTGAAGCCAGCCAGCAATCCATTCTGCTACTTGTCCCCTGACTCTGCATTCTCTGACCTTGTTCATCAGTCTATTATGGGGTACCTTATTGAAGGCCTTTTGAAAATCCAGATAAGTTAATCTACTGAATTACCATTGTCCACTCTCTCTGTTACCTCTTCAAAAATCCAATAAGGTTGGTCAAGTAAGACTTTCTCTTTTGAAATCTATGTTGACTATTCATTATTATATTTTTGGTTTCTAGATGTTCTTCTATTTTCTCCTTTAGTAGGGTTAAGCTGACTGGACTATAATTCCCTGGACATGTTCGATCCCCCTTCTTAAATATCAGTATTACATTAGCTATCCGCCAGTCCTCTGGCACTATACCTTTTTCTAATGATTTATTAAATATGCGTAGTAATGCCTCTGCTATCTCTTCCCTAGATTCTTTAAAAAGCTCTGACAGGTTTTGCGACTGTGATGTCTGCAAATGTTCAGAGAATGGAGGAGTCCATCTCCAACATGAGCAACACCATGTCTCAAGCGATGGTGACTGTAGGCTTTTCCATGGAAAGGATGGCCACCTGCATGGAGCAGCTGATACGCCACTCACATGAGCACATGCTATCTGTGGAGAATAGATGGCAGAGGCTCATAGACCTCCTCTCTAGGAGGGGTGTCAACGTAAACTTGGGTCTTCATGGCTCCACTGCTGTGCAGCAAGGTGCTCTCCAGCTTCTTGCTAGGGTTGACGGTGAGAGGGTATATGGAAGTGTGGGCTCCTCTCAAAGTGCTCACACTTCTCCCCCATTACCTCCCCCTCAATCAGACCCCCACATGCCTCCTGGGATTGCGATGGCTGAGTCTGTCCCTGCACAGTCGCAGGAGGAACTGACTTTGGCAGGGCCATCACAGGCTCCAAGACCCAGAGGACATCTGCCAAAAGTGTCTATGCAGTCGCAGCAGGGAAGTGAGCAGGCTGCCTCTACCTCTGCTAAAGCCACAGGGGTAGCACCTCGTAGAAGCACACGTAAGAGAAAGATGATATACAAGTAGATGCACAAGGGTAAGCACTTGGGTGTTTTAATAACTGTTTGTGTTAAGTTTCCGTCACTCTTATGTCATAGATAAAACTATTTATTTTCACCACTTTCCAGTCATGGCCAATTTTGTCTGCAACTTTGGAAGTGGCTTAGTGAGTTGACGCGAATGGTGAGACATAACGTTACTTCCAGCAATGGTGGTCAGTGTGAAAGGAATGGCTTGGTCATTGTAGGGATGCTTTATCGTGTTGTTGTGGGGTGGGGGGGGGGAACCTGGCCCAGCATGTGAGAGCCATATGGGTGTAATGCCTGAAGTTAAGTAAATCTGGCCATAATGAGGCCATCCCTGGCCTCCCGGGAAGCAATGTGCTCGGGTGCTGGTGGGATCTGGACATCAGGTTCGTACTGCTCCTCCTCCTTGTCTTCCAGCTGATGCTCCTCCTCTGAAGAGGCTGTGTGCTCAGAGCCTTGCTCCTTATGGAGTGCTAATCCTCGCTGCTGCGCTATGCAGTACAGCGCGCAGCAGACCACAACGATTCTGGAGACCCTGGCTGGTGCATACTGATCTGTCAAGGCATCTGAAGCGCATTTTCAGCATGCCTGTTGTCTGCTCTATGATACATCTGGTGGAAATGTGGCTTTCATTATATTTCTCCTCGGCTTCAGTACTTGGCCTCCTCAAGGGTGTCATGAGCCACATCTTCAGTGGATAGCCCTTGTCTCCAAGCAGCCAGCTGGAAAGTCTGTTTGGAGGTGCGAAGATCGGAGGGAGGGTGGACTGGCGCAGGATGAAAGAGTCATTACAGCTGCCAGGGAATTTGGCGCACACATGCATGATGATCTTCCTTTGGTTGCAGACCAGTTGCACATTGAGGGAGTGGAAGCCCTTGTGGTTCACAAACACTCCTGGGTGATGATGGAGAGCCCTGATGGCCACATGAGTGGAGTCGATGATGCCCAGCACCCGTGGGAAGCCAGCCAGAGTGGCAAAGCCCAGTGCCCGCTCAGTAACACTGGCGTCATCAGTGGCAAAGTTGATATAATTGGCTGACTTGTGAAACAGGTCATTGGTGACCTGTGTGATGCATCTGTGGGCAGCCGACTGTGAGATGCCGTAAATGTCTGCTGCAGATCCCTGGAAGGAGCCTGAGGCAAAGAAGTTGAGGGCACTGATGACTTTGACAGCCACTGGTAAAGCGTGTCCACCAGGTCCTCTGGACTGCAGGTCTTGGTTCAGCAAGCTGCAAATGTCTGCAATTACCTGCCGCGATAGCCTGAGCCTCCTTTGGCACTGCTGCTCAGTCATGTTGGGGAAGCTCATCCGCTGCCTGTTTACCGTTTTGGGGGTATTGCCTCCGGTGTGGTGCATAAGAACATAAGAAATAGGAGCAGGAGTAGGCCATTCATGCAGCCCTGCGCTGATGCCCTCTGTCCTGTGGACCATCAGGTCGTTGAGAAGAAGGTTGGTGGTGTTGTTGTTGCTGCTGCTGGTGTGCCTGCTGCTGTTGGTGTTGGGGCTCATCGTGGTCCGATTCTGAGGACCAAAGTGAGACAGTATAAATGGCACCCATGCTGATTTAATAGATTGCGGGTCAAGTAGAGATGAGAGAAGCAATCTGTCAATGGTGTGATAGGTTGTAGCAATGAGGTGACAGTGGTTTCCGAATTTGCTGAAAACTCTTGCAACCACTAGAAACCTAAATCTGTGCTGACAATGCACTCAACAACAGCATCTCCCTTAGGAAAGTAAGCAGGTGTCAGGTGGCAGTATTTATTGTGCTTTCCATGCTGTGCATTAATGAGCTGCATCAATGGCCACTGAACTTCTGCCTCAGCTTGACAGACGTGGTTCCTGAGCTGCGTGATTCCCGTTGTCATGCAGTGAAATTGCACAGGTCTGGTTAAAAAGATGTTTAAGGGTGTTACAATAAGCTAATAATTATCTAAATGGGGTCACCCTCCTCTGCCATTTGGGTCGCTGCCACGCTGGGAAATGCGCCTGAATTAAAGGCGCGTGGAGGCGAGGTGACGGTGGATCCCCGACCCGCACCGATTTATTTCCACTTTCACTCCTGACCTGCCTCCAATCCTGCACGCATGGCAGTGGGAAAATTCTGGCTCATGTTTCCACTTGTGGGGAAGAGCAAAACTAGAAGCCATCATTATAAGATAGTCACCAAGAAATCAAATAGGTAATTCAGAAGAAACTTCTTTACCCAGCGAGTGGTGAGAATCTCGCTACCACAGGGAGTGGTTGAGGCTAATAGTATAGATGCATTTAAGGGGAGGCTAGATAAACATATGGGGGAGCAGGGAATAGAGGGTTATGCTGATAGAGTTAGATGAGGAAAGACAGGAGGAGGCTCGAATGGAGCATAAACGTCGGCGTGCACTGGTTGGGCCGAATGGCGTGTTTCTGTGCTGTATATTCTATGTAATTCTATGTAAGATGTAGTTTATATGGACTTCCAGAAGGCATTCGATAAGGTTCAACATAAGAGACTGTTAACTAAAATTAAAGCTCATGAAATTGAAGGCAAATTATTGACCTGGTTAGGAGATTGGTTAGGTGATAGAAGATAGAGAGTAAGGATAATGAGTATGTACTCAAATTGGAAGGAAGGGACAAGTGGTGTCCCACAAGGATCTGTGCTGGGGCCTCAACTATTCACTATATTTATTAATGACTTAGATAACACAATAGAGAGCCATATATCCAAGTTTGCCGATGACACAAAGATTGGTGGCTTATTATGTAGTGTTGAAGGGGGCATAAATTTGCAAAGAGACAATGATAGATTAAGTGAGTGGGCAAAAGTGTGACAGATGGATTTCAACGCAGGTAAGTGTGAGGTCATCCATTTTGGACCAAAAAAGGATAGATCCAAGTATTTTTAAATGGTGAAAAGCTAGGAATAGTGGAGGTCCAAAGAGATTTAGGGGTCCATGTAAATAGATCACTAAAATGTAGTGGTCAGGTACAAAAAATAATCTAAAGGCTAATGTAATGTTAGCCTTTATATCTAGAGGGCTAGAATATAAAGGGGAGGAAGTTTTGCTACAGCTATACAAAGTCCTGGTTAAACCACATCTGGAGTACTGTGTACAGTTCTGGGCACCGCACCTTCGCAAGGATATAATGGCCTTGGAAGGAGTGCAGCACAAATTCACCAGAATGTTACCAGGGCTCCAAGGGTTAAATGATGTGGAGAGATTACATAAATTAGGCTTGTATTCCCTGGAATATGGAAAGCTAAAAGGTGATTTGATTCAGGTTTTTAGGATTTTGCGATTTTGAAAGTAATTGATAAAGTAGATAGAGAGAAAGAAACCTTTTCCTCTGGTGGGGGAGTCTAGGACAAGGGGAAATAACCTTAAATCAGAGCCGGGCCATTCAAAGGAGAAGTTAGGAAACACTTCTTCATGCAAAGGGTGGTAGAAGTGTGGAACTCTCTCTCACAAAGAGCAGTAGATGCTAGCTCAATTATAGCTGTTACAGACAATTATTTACACTCAATCACAAAAAAGGAAAATCTGCTCCTTTCTGTTGTTCAACCTTCCTCTATATTTTGATCAATCCTACAGGGGGTTGTCTTCCTTTTTCAGTTCTGATGAAGCCAAATTTATCTTTTCTTTTATCAGATGCTATCAGACTGACTGTGTAGTCTCACCATTTTCTGTTTCGTTGAAAAATTAGTTATCATTCCCTCCATGGTGGGCTAGGTGCAACGAATCAGATTGTGTATGTCAGAGATTAGCTCTCAAATGGCCCTCTCCATCCTTCCCAGGCTTCTGTCAATCACATTCTGAATATCTTATCAGTGCTCCTTTCTCTCATTTCACAGGTAGCTGCATACCTAGCACTCCCTCTACTGGACCCTCAGGTGACCTCCCCATGACCTTCCTGATCTCCCTCCCACCCACCCAAAAGTGAAGTTGCTACATCCACTGTGCTGAGTTACCGCTCCCATACTGGTGATTCATTGAATTGTAAAGTAGCTGGTGTCCCTATCTGTGCTGCTGAGTACACAGTCATGGTGGTTGCAAGAGTGACTTTGGTGCAGTAGTTTGCCTCAGTTGGAAGGTCAAAAGTTTTCTGTTGAGAGAACAGAATGATAGATCGCATTGAAGTACCAGATGTCTGTCACAGCCAAATATATGGCTCATTTCTAGTTCAGCAATTCAGCAGTTAACATTGTTCATGAAACAAGCAATCAGAAGCAATAGTGTGTTTTCCAACTCTTATTGCAGATTACCTTCCACTTAGCAGTGCACATGACATTTACAAAAGAACACTTACCAGTTTCATTGTCAGTTACGCCCATATTGTTCCATCACTATCTGCAGGTTAAACAGTTCCATCAGAGCTTTTCTTGGTGTCATATCTTTTGAGTTCTCCTGGCCCACTATCTGTTTCATGCCTTGTGATTGAAAGTTGGTTAAGGTTTTGGTGTCTTTTTACATATCATGGAAATCTTCCCTGATCGGGTACTAGGTTCTACAAGGGGTGGATATGGCTTTTATCCAGTTGGAGATGTCCTCCCAGGCTTATTCTCTAGCATGTGGGTTAGGGGAGGGATTGTACACTTGAGGCCAATGTTGCTGCTATTGTGGCCAATCGCTCTTTCACATTGATAGGTACTTCAGTGTCAGTGAAACAGCCTCTGCTGGATTTTTCTGAGTCCTGGATCTAATTTTATTCAGTGAATCTGAATTGCTGAACAATTTCTTACGGGAGCCAAAATGTTTGTTTCCTGCTGTTTAAGATGGTGAACTGACAATGACTGTTCCGCACTGATTGGTTTGCTTGCGGAACTTCATAAAGAGGAGCTGCTCTGAGCAAACTGCAGCATTCTCACATGTTTGTAAATTGTTTGTTCTGTACAACTGTTTCCCCTGTTATTGATCCCAACAGCCAACACTTGAAATCTCAACCGTTTGTTTTTGTCTTCACTTGTCAAACAATTTTCTCAGATTTCTTCAGAGCCCAATGGGACAGAGCTGATTTCAGTGCCATCAAAGACTACCATAAAATGTGGTAATTAAAACATCTGGCTCAGTGCTGTAGTGGTTCCAGTGGCTTGTGTCTGAATTGTGCATTTCTGCTACATACCTTATATTACGTGGCAAAGTTTATCATGGTCCTAAATCATGTATACCAGTGTTTTTCTTCTGATCTGAATGAATCTTTGTTGTGTGACATGTGTATGTTGGACTTAACATTACATTTTACATGCTTACAGGCACTTGTGCATGGTGGAGATTGTTTTCACCCTATGTGGAAAGATGAGAACAATTTAACTAACTTTGTAGAGATTATAAAAATGAAGATCAAAATTTTAATGTATCTAATTTATTCTTTTTCATAACCTGGCTCTTGCAGCCCTCCAGCCAATAATATGCCTGGACTCTGTTTAAGAGGACGACTGCTTGATAATCGCTAGCCAGTGGCACTCTGTGATTAACCAGCAGGCTGGGATGGGGCAGGGGGGGGAGGGGGGGGGGGAGTGCGGTGTGGATGGTGGGGGGCGGGTGGGAAGAGGTCTTGCAGCAGAACCTGAAGTGGTACTTGTGCCAATTTCCTCAACCACTGCTGTTGTACCAATTGACTAAATGTGAATGAATCAACAGAAACAAAAAGTACAAATGAGGAATAAATAATGAGCAGAATACTGTGCAGTCAGTACCTCAAGATTTTTTCCACAGCCACTGTTCACTAACTAGCAAGTGCCACAAAACTAACCAGTCCCTCAAATAATTTATACACACTGTCATCAAACATCGTTTTCCTTCTTCACTTAGGTTAATGTATACAGTTAGAAATAACAAAGCATAATAAATTACACAATTCTGAAAAAATATTAAAGTAAAGTTGGCCATTTAATGTTAGAAATACATGGAAGAAGTTCCCTGACATGGGCCTGTCCTACTGCCTGGAGCTTCACCTGGAAATTTCACCAGGACTCAAGTGTTGGAGAATTTTCAGCTGCTGTGGTCAAATTCTGTGCGCACGCTTGTGTGGAATTTGACTTGGGCAGGGGTGGAAAACGGTCGGTAGCAAATTGGCCGCCGTTATATACCCTGCCTGAATTTCCTTACCATTGACTTCAATGGAAAGAAAAAATCGGGCGGCCGACGCTCGAACGCCTGATTTGCGTCCCTGCCGAAGTTGAATGTCTGGTGTCCCTGTGAAGTATCATAACTGATGAGGTTTTCACTCTGCTCATGCGGAACTACAATTTCCAGAATGCACCATAACAAAAGACTTAACAATGGCCACCATGTAGAAAAGCACCAGGGAGTTCCAGCTGCTGTATAAAAATTCTGTGTGACTGAGAACAATGTCATGGGAATTGTATTTTTCACCCTGCTCTTGTGGAACTACAACACCCAGAGTGTACTGTGACAACCAGACAGAACATTTACAAATAACTAACATTAAACATGAGTGGCAGGAACCAAACATCAAAACTAAAAGATTTCATTTTTTCCAGACAATGCTACATTGGGGAGACCAAAGGCAAATTGGGTGATCGTTTGCTGAACACCTCTCTTCTGTCCACAAGTGCGACCCTGAGCTTCCGGTCGCTTGACAGTTTAATTGTCTGTTCTAATCCCACTCTGACCTCACTGTCCTTGGCCTCCTACAAAGTTCCAATTAAGCTTAATGCAAGCTCGAGGAACAGCACCTCAGTTTACTACTAAGCACTTTACAGTCTTCTGGCCTGAACATTGACTTTAACAACGTCCCATTTTCTTCCCAAACAACTCCCATTTTCTCTCCCACAGCAGATGCTGGTAATGTACAATAGATGTATGAGAACTACTGGAAATGGAGGAGATGTGGGCTGGTATCTGGGATGGGGATCCACAATTGGTGCGTGGCCAGTGGGGTGCCGACTAGCCTTTCTACCACCACGTTCCTGGGCAACACAATCCTGCTCCGTTTTGTCAGATTTTCCATGCTTCCCTGCCCCTCTATTCTGCTCTAACCATTCATGCATTCTCTGGACACATCTTTTGTTTCACTAATTTCTCTCATTATCACCTCCTTTTGCCTTGCACCATCATTATCACTTCTGTCATTTAATCATCTCCTGCCCTCCACCCAATTTCCTCTTTTCTTCTTTTCCTGCCACGTTTTCCCTGGTTCTGTACCTGCTTAAAAGCTGTAACATCTTCCAGTTCTGACAAAAGGTCATCAACCTGAAATGTTAACCCTATGGTTCTCTCTCCACAGATGCTCCTGACCTACTGAGTGTTTCCAGCATTTTCTGTTTTTATTACATTCACCTGAGGGTGCTTGTGCACAAATCTTTGATGGTGGCAGGACAGGTTAACAAAGCAGTTAAAGCATACGGGATCCTGGGCTTTATAAATAGAGGCATAGGGGGCGATTTTCCCAATGGAGGCGGGTTGGAGGCGGGTTTCAGTTTGGGTGGGTTCCAAACCCGCCTCCACTGAGAGGTGGGAAAAAATTGCGATTTTCCCCTAAGTGGCCAGTTGATTTCAGAGGTGTGGGTTGCCCTTGGCCAATTAGTGTTTTGGGACTGAAACTCGCCTCTGCTGACATCACTTATCCAGCTTCATTTAAGGGCTGCTTGCTGCCTTGGCTCATTCCACTAGATTTTTGTCGATGGTGCAGCACCGCCAAAAAAAATTCTGCTTGAAGAATGGCCAACTCCAAGGCAAGGGCCTCCCCGAGGTTCTCCGATGAGGCGCTGGGAATTCTGGTTGAGGGGGCGAGAGCAAGCAGGGAGGAGCTCTTCCCCTCATCTGGGAGGAAGAGGCCTCCCAGAGAAACCAAGGCTGTCTGGGTACAGCTGGCAAGGGAGATCACCTCCAGATCGGTGTGCAGCAGAACATGGATGCAGTGCCGTAAAAGGTACAATGACCTTGTAAGATCAGGCAAAGTGAGTATACCTTCAACTTGACCCTCCTTCTGCTCCCCTTCTCCTCTCATCACCAGCACTCTGCATTGTCAACCTCCTCCTCCACATCCCACTTTACCCTTACAACCCTTGCACCCTTCACCATCCTCTCACTCTATGAACCCAATCACTTCACTATTCGACTATGCTGCCCTCACACTCCCTTTCAATGTTATGCAATGACAATGACTAACAATGCACAGGGAGGGCCCTTGGACATGGAACCTCACTCCACCTTTGTCTCCTTCTAAGCATCTATGCTCTCGACTCTGTACACTCACTCCATCATTCTCACACCAACTCCACTTGTCTCCCTCACTGCAGGAAAAGAGAGCCCACAATAGAAGGGAAAGGGCGAAGACAGGAGGAGGGCCACCTTCCCTCGCCATTCTCACCCAGGCTGAAGAGGCGGCCCTGGACATTGTTGGCGCAGAGGTGGAGGTGGATGTGGGGGACGGACGGACAGACAGGCGAGGCAGAGCAAGCTGGTGACAGAATAGCTATACCTCTCTCTCATTTACACTGCTTGAGTGACTGAAATGGCTGCTGGTGTACATTATTAGAATGCCACTTTAGCATCTGCACTATTGCATGTGCATGACACACTTCCGTCAAATGTCTAACCCATGCCTTTATTCCCCCACAGGATCATCCATAGAGCCCCCCCCCACTGTCGAGGAGGAAGAAGCTGAGCAGCAAGACTCCTCAGGGGAACCTGCAACCTCTGAGGACGCAGCATCAGCAGAATTAAGCTCACCCAGCACCAGCACAGATACGCACACCTCGGTGGGACCTTCGGGACATAGATTAGTGTTGTCACCGTGTGTATCACATCTCACAGGTGAGCATCAGCAGGTGATGGAGCCAGGGACAGCAGTGGAGAGTCCTCGGTGGAGGGCGCAGGACTCTCCTAGCTCTGCTCCACTGCATGTGGACCCTGTGCCTCTGAGTCCATCCAGAGGAGAGCGATGCTGGAACTCCAGGAGCAGGTGCAGGAGTCTCTGACAGGTCTTGTAAGTGTGGAGAGGATGGAGGAGTCCAACTCTAACATGAGCAGTGCCGTTGGGGAGGCAATGGCGCATATATGCAGCACCACGGAAAGGATGGCAACCTCCGTGGAAAGGCTGGCTACGGCCATGGAGGCAATAAGTCGTTAGTGTCAGGAAAACATGGTGATTGTTCAGAAAAGACTGACATCTCTGGAGGAGCGAAGGGCAGCTATTGAACAGAGAAACCAGAGCTTCATGGAAGTCCATTTGAGTAGGACTGCCAGTGCAGAGACGGGTCCCCATGGCCCCCCTGATGTGCAGCAAGGTGCTCTCAAGCCACTTGGAAGCGCTGAGGTGGACCTGACCCATGAGAGGGAGGTTGGTGGCAGACAACAAGGAAGTGGGGGCTCCTTTCCAAGTGCTCACACTTCCATGCCACTGCGTAGCCCTCAGTCAGAGCCCCACCAGAGTCCGCACCCAACTGAGATGGGCGTCTCAGCCCCTGCACTGCCGCAGGAGGAGCAGACGTTTGGCGAGCCCACAGAGGCTCATAAACCCAGCGACGCCCGCCAAAGGTGTCGAAGCAGGAGAAGCATGAAAGTGAGCAAGGGGCCTCCACAGGGGGAGCACCACGTAGGAGCACGCGTAAGAGAAAAATAAAGCACCATTAGTCACAGGGGTAGCCACTTGGGTGAATGTTTATGTTTATTGACGAAATGCCATCCCTGTTTGAAAGTATAAAAATGATTTGATGGCAAACTGTTGGCGTGATGGCATCTGTTATTTCGCCTTAGGCAGCTCCACATTGCGGACTCTGCGACACTTGCGTGGTCAGGTTGGTGGCCAGAGTGAAAGGAGGCCAGAGAGTCATGTCCATTGTCTATCATGTCTTAAGATGGAGCCAAGGACATGTGCCAACATGGGCAACCTATGCAAATCTGGCCAGGATAAGTGCATCCCTTGCATGACAGGCAGCCATGTGCTCGCGTGCTGCCGCTGCTGCTGGTCGATAGGCCGGCGCTCGGTCCTCCTCCTCCTCATCTGAGGAGGCTATGAACTGAGCCACTTGCTCATCAGGAAGCCACAAGCCTCGACGTTGTGCCATGTTGTGCAGTGCACAGCAGACCACGACCATTCTGGAGACCCTGGCTGTTGAATACTGCAGGGCTCCACTTGATCTGTCAAGGCATCGGAATCGCATCTTCAACAAGCCAATGGTTTGGCTCGATGATGGACCTGGTCGAAATGTGGCTGGCGTTGTAGCTCACTTCAGCCTCGTTAGCTGACCTCCTGATCGGCGTCATTAGCCACTTCTTCAGGGGGTAGCCCTTGTCACCAAGGAGCCATCCGTTAAGTTGGTTTGGTGGACTGAAGAGCAGAGGATGAAAGAGTCATGGCAACTACCACATAGAATATAAGAGCAGGGAGGTTATGATGGAGCTGTACAAAACGCTAGTTAGGCCACAGCTGGAATACTGTGTGCAGTTCTGGTCGCCACACTATAGGAAGGATGTGATTGCATTGGAGAGGGTGCAGAGGAGATTCACCAGGATGTTACCTGGGCTGGAGCGCTTCAGCTATGAAGAGAGACTGGACAGCCTGGGGTTGTTTTCCTTAGAGCAGAGAAGGCTGAGGGGGGACCTGATTGAGGTGTACAAAATTATGAGGGGCATAGATAGGGTAGATAGAAAGGAACCTTTCCCCTTAGTAGAGGGGTCAATAACCAGGGGGCATAGTTTCAAGGTAAGGGGCAGGAGGTTTAGAGGGGATTTGAGGAAAAACTTTTTCACCCAGAGGGTGGTTGGAATCTGGAACTCACTGCCTGAAAGGGTGGTAGAGGCAGGAACCCTCACAACATTCAAGAAGCATTTAGATGAGCACTTGAAACGCCATAGCATACAAGGCTACGGACCAAGTGCTGGAAAATGGGATTAGAATAGACAGGGCTTGATGGCCGGCACGGACACGATGGGCCGAAGGGCCTATTTCTGTGTTGTATGACTCTATGGGCAGAATTTTCATTGACCCGTGGAGGCGGGTTTGGAGGCGTGTGGGGGGTTAAAATTTCAGATTCGGGGGTCCCGAACCCATCCCGCCCCCAACCCGCCTCCATGCCAGTTTCACAGGAGGCGGGCACCCGACCTGTGCTGGGACCCGCCTCCCCGAGGCGGGAAGGGGATTAGTGCCAATAAACTGCCTGTTAACAGGTAGTTAACAGGCAGTTTTTTGCCTAATCCCTATTTTTAGCCCTGAAGTGTGGGCTCTCTGACAGGTCCGAACCATGCCGTTTTAGCGAGGCGGACCGTGGGTCTGCAGGGGTTGGAGGGGTCGATATGTCCGGTGGGCTGGTGAGTGATGGGTGCATGTGTGCAGAGGTAAGTGTGTAAGGTAAGTGTAAAGTGTGGAATATCGTTTTACTTACCTTAACTTCCTCCTGCAGGTGTCAGCTCTTCAGGTCTCGGGAGTCAGAAATCTCACCGGCACAGAAAGTAGAATGGCCGTTGAGCTGTCAAAAGCTGCAGCCTCTGCTTTTTGTTCTGCAGAGATCTCTAAATCAGCCTGAGAGGAAGGAATTAACTTAGAGGACAGATTGTCAGTGTTTGACAGCTTCAAGGAGCTGTCAAACACTGATATTTCATCTGTCAAAAGCTCTTGACAGATGAAATGTCAATCTGTGACGTCACCTGTTGCCGGGTGGCCCTTAATTGGCCTGCTGAGCTCGCTGGGCGGGCTCAACAAGGTCAATCAAGGGAAAATCGAGTGGGTTGGCCACAAGTCGATGGAGGCGGGACTACAACCCAAAAAGTGGGAGTCCCGCCTCCATCACGTCCCCATTGACAAAATCCAGCCCTATGACTCTATGATGCTGCACAGGGCAGAAGGCGCCAGCGCATGGAAGCACATCGTGCAAGGAATGCACTCATCCTGGCCAGATTTGCATAGGTTGCCCATTGTGCTTGGCTCCTTCTTAACAAATGATAGGCAATGGACATGACTCTCTGGCCTACTTTCACTCTGACCACCAATCTGACCACGCAAGTGTCGTGAAGCCCGCAATGTGGAGCTGCCTAAGCCGAAATAACAGATGCCATCACGCCAACAGTTTGGCATCACCTAATTTTAATATATTCCCACAGGGATGGCATTTCATCAATAAACAGAAACAATCACCCAATCTGCACACAGATCTGGAGGTTATATCCCTTGCCAGCTGGACCCACACAGCCTTGGTTTCTTAGGGAGGCCTCTTCCTCATAGATGAGGGGAAGAGCACATCCTTGCTAGCTCTCGCCCCCTCAACCAGCATACCCAGCGCCTCATCCGAGAACCTCGGGGAGGCCCTTGCCTTGGAGCTGGCCATTCTTCAAGGAGATAACAGCTTGGAGGTGGTGCAACATCGACCAAAAGCCAGTGGAATGAGCCAAGGCAGCAAGCAGCCCTTAAATGAAGCTGGATAAGTGACGTTAGCAGAGGCGAGTTTCAGTCCCAAAAGACTAATTGGCCAAGGGGAACCCACACCTCTGAAATCAACTGGCCAATTAGGGGAAAATCGCAAATTTTTTCCACCTCTCAGTGGAGGTGGGTTTGGAACCCACCCAAACCGAAACCCGCCTCCAACCCGCCTCCATTGGGAAAATCGAGCCCTTTGTGTTCTCCTCACAGCTTACTGTCCCATCATCAGCAAGTTTGGATACATTACACTCGGTCCCTTCATCTAGGTCATTCTAGAATTTTGGAAGATCAAAACCAATGCATCCACTATCTCTTCAGCCACCTCTTTTAGAACCCTAGGATGTAGGCCGTCAGGTCCAGGGGATTTGTCGGCTTTTAGTCCCATTAGTTTCTCTAGTACTTTTTCTCTACTTATATTAATTACGTTAAGTTCCTCACCCTCATTAGACCCTTGGTTCCCCACCATTTTTGGTATGCTTTTTGTGTCTTCTACTGTGAAGACAGATATAAAATATTTGTTTAACGTTTCTGCCATTTCCTTATTCCCCATAATAATTTCTCCTGTCTCCGCCTCTAAGGGACCAACGGTTATTTTTGCTACTCTCTTCCTTTTTACATACTTGTTGAAGCTCTTACAATCTGCTTTTATATTTCTTGCTAGTTTTCTCCCATTCTATTTTTTCCCTTTTTATCAATTGGATAAATACTTGAAGGAGAAAAAATTGCAGGGATATGGGGAAAGAGCGGGGGAGTGGGACTAACTGGATTGCTCTTCGAAAGACCCAGCGCAGACTTGATGGACCGAATGGCCTCCTTCTGTGCTGTACTATTCTATGATTTTTTCAGTATTGTTTGGAATGAGATTTTTTTGTGTGACTGAATAGGACTGATGTTTGCGCTGGGTCCTGAAAGGGATATTTAGGAAGCATATTGATGCAGATCTTTGATACTGTGGCCATAGTTAATCAGCTAGTCCTGGACCATGGCAAATATCTACCCGAAGTACTTGAGAAAGCAATGTTTTGTGGAGTAGAGAAGAATAATTTTGCACCTCACACAAAAAACTGCAAATCCATTATGGGAGGCAGAGAAAAAAAATTATAATGCAAATAATTGCCTTGTGGGTCAGAGAGGAATTTCCCAGAGTTTTGCTAAATTGACCAAAGGATTTTTTCAGTTTTTTTCCCTCTCTCAGAAAATTCCATGGCTGGTGGGTGGAGATGTGAGGAGGGGGTCGTGGATAAGGGTCACGGTGTGCATACGGTACACCATGACAGGCTAGATGGACCAGCTGATATTTTCCTCAACTTCATTTTCATATGTTTGCAACTGGGAATAAGGTTTTTTTTTGTTGCAAAGGAAGGTTGTTGGCTCTAAACGCCATGTATCAATCAAGGACTGTAATTAGTGGATAAATTTGGGATGGTAGTCAATACTTGCATCTTAAGCAGCCTTTGTAAAGAAGTAGGTAAAGAGTTTTATAAATATTAAAGCTGTGAAGCCTTTATCACTGCAGTGTGTGATACTTTTACCTCATGTGAGTCAGGTAATATATTTAAGTGTCTGCCTTGGCTCAGTAGTAGCCTTTTCTTAATAAAACCATAAAGAGACATTGGGTTGCCCTATTGTCATCAAACAGAAACAAGCAAAAGTGACTCCTTTTTAGAGAGGCACAACAAATAAAGAACTAAACCATAAAGGAAACTTATAAAATTAAATATTACCAACTGTGTCCAGTATACATTCCAGTCCCTGTGGTGCCCACTGGTCACAGAAGGCCTCAAGTATACTGGCGGACACCGTGTGCTTCATCTCCAGGGCCTCGCGGGCGCGGACAAGCCTGCAGAAGGGTGGCAGGCAGCCAGAGCGACCACCCCCCACAGGCTGGGTGCAACTTGGACCTGTAAATGGCAATATACACTTAATGGCACAGTTTTAAAGAGTGTGTAGGGGCAGAGGGACCTGGGAGTTAATGTGCATAGGTCCCTGAAGGTGGTGGGACATATTGGGCTGGATTTTGTGAATGGAGACGTGTTGGAGGTGGGACTGCTGCTTGTCGGGTCTATGCCCCGCCTCCATCATCTTCTGGCCAACCAGCGGGATTTTCCCCTGATTGACCTTGTTAAACCCGCCCTGCGGGCTCAGCAGGCCAATTAGGGGGAAGTCACTGACAGAGCACGTCAACGTCTGACATGCCATCTGTCAAGACTTCTTGAAAGAAGAAATGTCAGCGTTTGACAGCTCTGTGAAGCTGTCAAACACTGACATTGTGTGTAGTTTGATGAGCCCTTGTGTTCAGGACGCATCAAACCTTGCTACTTTGTAGATTTCAGATGACTGTTGGTTCGGAGGATCCAACAGCCAGTCTGTGGAAATCTACAAGGAAGATGTCGGGACTCCCGATCCAGAACGGATGAAGGCTGTAGGCAGAAACCAAGGTACGTGAGCATTTTTTTAACACTTAACACTCACCTTCCATACTTATCACTCCACACTTGCACCCATCACTCACCTCTACATCTTACTTTCAGGCCCCTCCGACCCCCGCAGACCTCCTACTCGACTCCTCCAACCCGGCGGGATTCTCCGAGGTCGGGAAGCCTTCACCTGAAAAGGCAAAATGGGACTAATCCTTTTTTCTGTCTGTTAACTACCTGTTAACAGGCAGTTAAAAGGATTTAATCCCTTTCCCACCTCCAGGAGATGGGACCTGAAGCAGCACATCTTCCCGCCTCCTGGCAAAAGGGCACGGAGGTGGGTTTGCCATCCGCCCCCACTTTCTGCAACTTTACTGGCAGTCCCACCTCCATACCTGCCTCCTTGGGGCTGAGAAAATCCAGCCCGTTGAGAGAGTGGTTAGCAAAGCATATGGAATCTTGGGCTTCATAAATAGAGGTATTGAGTACAAAATTAGAGAAGTTATGCTGAACCTTTATAAAGCGCTGGTTAGGCCACAACTCGAGTATTGCGTCCAGTTCTGGTCACCACACTTTAGGAAGGATGTGAAGGCACTTGAGAGGGTGCAGAGGAGATTTACCAGAATGGTTCCAGGGTTGGGGGATCTTAGCTACAAGGACAGGTTGGAGAAGCTGGATTTGTTTTCATTAGAGCAAAGGAGGTTGCGGGGTGATTTGATAGAGGTGTACAAGATTATGACGGGTTTGGATAAGCTAGACGGGGAAAGGCTGTTCCCACTAGTTGATGGTACAAGGACTAGGGGACACAGATTTAAGGTTTTGGGCAAGAGATACAGGGGGGATGTGAGGAAAAACTTTTTACGCAGCGAGTGGTGAGGACCTGGAACTCGCTGCCGACGGAAGTGGTGGAAGCAGACACTCTCAATGTTTTCAAGGGTAGACTGGATAGGCATTTGAAGGAAATAAACTTGCAGGGCTACGGGGATAGAGCGGGGGAACGGGACTGACTGGATTGCTCTACAGAGAGCCGGCACAGACTCAATGGGCCGAATGGCCTCCTTCTGTGCCATTATGACTCTATGACCTTGGCCAGGCCCAGGAGCACACACCCATGAAGAGGTCCTCTGACTTGACTGTCCCCCTCCAAACTGGGTGGCCAAAGATCAGGAGCATGGGACTGAACTGGAGCTAGGTGTTGAGGAGCAGTCCCTTCGAATAGTTGAAGAAGTGGCTCAGTGGTAGCACTCTCACCTCAGAGGTTGTGGGTTCAATTCCCACTCCATTGACTTGATCACATAATCCAGGCTGACACTTCAGTGCAGTATTGAAGGAGTGCTGGAGGTGCAGTCTTTCGGATGAGATGATAAACTGAGGCTCTGTTTGCCCTCTCAGGTGGCCGTAAATGATTGCATGGCACTATTTGATGACGAGCAGGGGGATTCCCCCGGTGTCCTGGCCAAAGTTTATCCCTCAACCAACACCTAAAATAGATGATCTGGTCATTTGTTTCATTGCTGTTTGTGGACACTTGCTGTGCACAAATGGGATGCCGCATTTCCTACATTACAGCAGTGATTACACTTCAAAGGTACTTTATTGGTTTTAAAGGCCCATAAATTGGGCTACTTACCACCACAATTCTGGTAAAAATGGCGGCCGCCCCTCTAATGCCCTTCTCTGATGCAGGACTTGGCGGCCACCATTTTGGTGAGGGCCTTAGCGCTGCCGATAGCAGCACTGGCCCTGGAGATGCAAATATGGAGAGCACACTGACTTAACGTCACACTCTGCTTCTTGGACCTTAGCGCTGAGTCCTAAGCTTGCTCTGAAAAGTGAGCATGCAGCAGACTGAGAGAGTCGCTGTCAGTACTTCTTAAAATGACACACACATCTTTCAGGTAAGTTTGCATTTAAGCTTTTGGACTGGATTTTTAAAAATTTTATTTAAGTAGTGGCTTGGTGCAATACATGTTAAAAGTTTTTTTTAAGTGTGATGGAATTGCTACTGGACGTTTGCAAGGCCTTGAATGGTAAAAGAAGGCCTCTGAGAAGACAGAAAATGCTGGAAATACTCAACAGGTCAGCAGCATCCGTGGAGAGAGAAACAGAGTTCACGTCTCAGGTCGAGATGTTGCCTGACCTGCTGAGTATTTCCAGCATTTTATGCTTTTATTTCAAATTTACAGCATCTGCTCGCAGAGAGAAGAGGAATACGCTGAAGAGGAAGACGCAGAAGAGGAGGAAGCAAAAGGAAGGATACAATGCAGCCAGCCCCTTTCTAGCTGGGATATCCACGATGGAATCATCTGCCTGCGGTATCAGTAACCACAACCCCAATTCCCCTTTCATCATTTGTCTCACACCTTACCTTCCCTCTGTTACTGACCATCACAGCGTCCTCTTGGCTACAATTCTGAAATAAAAGCCACCACAAAGCAAACTTTCCAATCCAACTTTATACATCTATCCATCCAATATGACATCAAGAAATCAACTCATCACCCTTATGCATTCCCTTAGTGAATGTCTTGTGTGTGACTTTGCCTATCCTACTGATATTATCCAGTGCTACCCCAGTGGCTGCAGCATGGCTGGTGGAAGGCTGCTGACTTTCAGTTGGGGACACTGCAAATGGCCCTGCTGGTCGACCTTGAGGTGCTGGTGGCTGGGAGTGTGAATTCGAGGAATGGTGTTTCTTCTTCTTCATTCTCTTTTTGTTCAACCACTGGCTGGGCAGGCTGCATTTCTTGGGTGTGCCTTGTGTTTGGTACAGATTGTTGTTCGGTGAGTGATTGGTGGTGGTTGTGGGGGGATGGAGTCGTGCATTGAGAAGTGTGTGAGGCTAGTGGTGCAGTTGGTAAGAGATGGCTTTCGAAGATGCATTCACTGACCTTGACCACTGGTCTGAGGTCATGAAGCTTCTTTGGGCACTGGAGCCAGGTCGTGAGGGCGACACTGCTGGCAGTAATGGCCTCAGTGATCTGGTTTCACATCGTTCTTTCTGGAGGGCCTCCTGACCCCTGTGGGTAGAGGACCTCTCTTGCAGTGTTGACCCCCTGCACAAAGCTGGAGTGTTGTGTGCGAGATCCTTCCCTGGCTTGCTGAGCAATTTGTTAGTGCTGAAGCACTTTTCCCATTTTTTTTTAGGTGCAGAAGGCAATTCAGCTTTAAGAGCTGAATACTCCCATTTGGGATTTATTTTTATTATAATTTTTTTTCAGAAGGCTGTTGAGCTGCAAGGGCTAAAAACTGCTATTTTTTAAATAATTTTTATTTTTTCATTTTAGAAGGCAGTTCCCCTTTAAGGGACCACACTGCTTTCTGAAATGACAGCCTTGCTTTGAGAGAAGGCTGTTCTTGCTGCAATGACGCTACGGCCATGCTACATTGGGCCTCCTACCAGGACTAAAACCACGAAAACCGCCTTGCACGGTGAGTTTAGCACTGGGCTAATGTTAATTAGCAACCAGCATGAATATCCCGGTCCTGCCAGCGCCATCAATTTCGGCGGTCATTAACTCTGGCCCGTGGTGGAACTGGCAGGTTTTTAGCGATCTCGAATTTCTAGGCCAAAGTACTTTGGGATTTCCTGAGGTCGTGAAAGGCACTATATAAATCCATGTCTTTCTTTTCTATATTGATTCAGTAAACTTGTTGTATTACAGCATTGTCATGTATAAATATCAGAAACTGCACTGCAGGCCCCAGACTACCCATGAACAACACCATAGGATATCTACTGGTCTTATAGGTACATTTTGATTCTACTGAAAGATCCAACTAAAAAGTAATTTTTGTATTTGTTCATGGGATCTAGGCTCCACTGACAATATAGGCCATATTTATTGCTCATCCCAACAAATTAGTCAATTTTACATGGAAAGAATTGACAACATTTATTCAAGAGCATGAATATTTTTCTAACTGGCTTAAAAATATTGCCTTCTTACCACTAATTCTTGCAGTCACATGTCCCTGATCCTATCATATGATTTGTACCAATACTTGTAAGCATGGGGCATAATTTGGTAACCATTTATTAAAAAGTCATGGATTGTTTCAATTTTTGTGATTATACTTTGACTAGGTGAGTGGGTGTGTTTCCTGGTTCATAATCTTCATATTTTGATGATTGCATAAACTTTGATTGTGCTTAGTTATTCCCACGTCCAATTTTGTTAAATGTGGAAGAGTTGTTTCAAAGTGTATTATAAAGCAGTAACAAATGAGCGATTTTGTTGCGATAAATTACAATGTTGAAGCTGACATCACGGATTCTGTGTTGCAGTTAATTAATCACTCCAGCCTTACTTAGTTACTTAAACAGAATAATCCTCATCCTCCCCCAGCTGCATATATGAGGCTGCAGTACTTCAAGGAGATAATACAGCCAAATTTATGAACACACACTATCACTGGAGAGCCTGACCACACATAGCGGGAAATTATGTGGGGAGTGTGCCAGGGTTCCCAAGTATGCACGGCCAACAGGTGAGGTTTCCTGCTGGAATTGCTTATTCATGAAATCATCCCACGATGAGTTTTGCTCTTGCTGTTTATTGTGACACCTTAAATCCCCAATGTGATAATCCAGTTCTCCTACACATAACATTCTCCCTACCAATTGTTACTCTGTATGTAAAATACTATAGTGCTGATGTTCTTCTTCAGTCCTACAGAGTTTTTTGTAGTAATGTGTTAATTTGACATGGGTCTAGAATTCTTCTCCATCCACAAATTGTAACTGATTATAATTGCAGTCCTTGATTGATACATGGCTTTCAGGACTAACAACCTTACTTTGCAGCAACAAAAAAACCTTGTGCATTTGTTTTCATTTTTTTAAATGTTCTACGAAAGATTTGGTTTTAACTGACAGACTTAAAAGTAAAATGTTGCAATAAAAGTCACCTTACAACTTGAACACTAAAAAACTGTAAATCTCTTATACCATGTTTATGTTCCATTACAATTACCTATGCTTTGAAGGCAGACTTGAGGAATTCCAAGGCAGCGACGAAGCGTGGCTTCCCTATCAGGAACGCAGTATGCAAACATTCTTGACCTAGGAGCTAAAGCAGCTTCTGACAGTCTTTCTTTTAAGGGCTGATAATAAAGATTATAAAGTATAGATTAGGTATTACTTAATTTACTCGAGTTATCTTGTCTGTGGAACCAAAACTCTGAGAATTGTTGTTCAGGTAAGGTTATTTAAAACAAAATGATGTATTAATATGATGGCTTGGAAATAAGAAATTTGCATACCAGAAGCTTATTTTGTAGCATTAATAAGTACTGAAAAAATGTATTTTGGCATCAGTTATTTAGCGATGTTACTAACAATATCTGCCTAGATTAAGTGAAAATGTAAATATAGGTGAATAATTTGTCATAGATGTGATCAAATAAAAGCAGCCATTGATGTGAATTTTTAAATAATGTTTAATGCTAATATTTTGAGTTAACTAAAATCCTTTTTTGATGGTCAAACATTTAAAAATAAGGTAAACCCTATATCACAGTTCCTCCATTTTGAAACTTAAAAAAAAAACTATTTAAGTGATAAATAGGTTGGAATAAAATATTAATTTCAAACTCCTTTTGAAATGTTGGTAAGAATCAGTGATGTATTTTTGATGATTTATTTTTTAAACTATACAGTTAATCAATCAATAAACTGTCTTAAACATGGCTTTTGAGAATCTGGTTCTTTAATGTTACCCCCAAATTATTTTTTTTTACAATTTATATGAACTTTACTCTTAAATTATTCACCAAGTGCGCACCTGTCTAAAAACATGCACTGTGTTACTGTATAGAGTAATTTGAAGTTCAGTAATTAGCACTGGGCACGCTTAAAACTACACAATTTAAATGCAGAAAGGCACCTCTAGTGTGTCTGACTATTTAAAGAGGAAGGATAATGAAGCTTGTGGAAATACTATTTAATGACCAACTTCCAAAAATAGGATCTAAGAACTGAACGGTAAACCAGAAATTTGGTTCCCAAAATCCAGTCACGTGTATGGAATAATCTGCCACTCCCTTAGGAAATAAACAAGGATTAGAGAGTCCGTTCTGCATGGGATATGCATAAATATATCCACAGATTAAGGCAGTTAATAATGGTCTACTACTTTTAGAAAAGCATCACAAAGCAGCTGGTGTGTGACCTTGACAAATGCATACATTTATCTTCATAAAACTATAATGGTTATTGCAATGAAATTAAATACACGGACTGTTATGAATTGCAGTTTGGTGTTAATGATGTGTTTATATCATAGACTCCAGAGATCCTGAGGCTGTTCCAGTAGGTTTTATGCTAAAACAAGAGACTTTGAGATAATTCAACCACTTACCATTTTGATTTTCAACATTTCATCCCCACTATTAAAATTAAAAACGCTGATGGATTAAAAAAAAATGTATAACCTGTAAACCTGGTTAGAATCATGTAGATAAGTGACATGTGAATTTATTTGTGGATACTGTCAGATCAGAATTAGGATTGTGTCATGATTGTGGAGTACTACAGGTCTTTATAGCTTCAAAAGATACACTTGATTTGTAAAATATTTACTCCAAAAATTCTAATTCTAAATATATTGTAAAGCAGAATTAGAGAAACATGCAGAACAATTCATAGCAATTTCCAAATTAGCTCATAAAGCACACACAAGGCTCCCAATACATAGGGTATTTGAGATCCTACTACATTCAACTGCCTACACTAAATTTCGGTCTAGTGTCTAACCTTTTACTTTTTTTAAATAAATACCTGCCGTACTTAAAATTCTATATTGATCTTCTAATCCTGATAGAAACATTGTGATTTATATGTACATATTTTGAAATCTAGTGTTAAAATGTATCCTTAAGTACTCAAAAGGGTTAACAAATTAATTTCTGCAAGCCTTACACAGATTCAGGAATACAAATATGTGTGGGCTTTTAAAAATTGTTGTGTTTTAATTGTTTGGATGGGCACTCAAGTTTAAATGGCTTATCTGAAGTCATACAGACTAATGGGCAAATTTGTGCTTTTGCTGTTTACTTATAGATATGGGAAATCTTATTTAATGTGTGACATTAGGGTAACGTTTAAAACTATTAAAATACTTTATGAAAAAATGCAATATGATAACCAAAAAATCTATTGTTCATTTGTTCTAATCTCAAAGAGCAGGTAAGCTTATGAAAACACAGCTAATAAAAAAACCACTATATTTTACCAAATAGCAAACCAATAAGCATTTCCCCTGGAAGGCTGAATTTAATATCAAGTTGTACAATACGTTATGACAGTGTGTTCCTGATTTTGTTTTTAGCACACATAAACTTCGGTTAAGGCAGACTCGATTTAATTTTGTACAAAAAGTTGGAAGTTTTATTTCAAAGAAATTAAAAATATGGAATATATAAACTTTTCTATTGCTCTATAAATATAAAGGATTCTGTAATGGTGAACAAGAATAAATGAATACCAAGTTCAGACATTTTTTGCTCATCAGGGACTTGAAGCCAATAATGAATTTGAACCATGAGTACAGGCTTGTACGGTGTTATGGCTACAGACTCCTATTAATTATTTGATAACAATCATGCAAATTATTTTAAAATACAGTACAATAAAAATGCCTGTATGTGCAGTTATTGTGCCTTTAAAATGCTTGTACTGCTTGTACTAAAATGCTTGTAATATAGTACAATGGAAAAAAAGGGCATTTGCCATTTTCTGACAGGAATGGCCCACATTTCAATCAATGGATTAAATGTGCTGGGTATGGTACTACACCGTATTTCTACAGATAATTTGTTTTCTGGACCACTTGCTTGGAATAGAATGGGAATTTTTTTAGCACTAATAAAACATTGATTGAGCCTTATTCTGCTCTACCCCATACCAAGGACTACCTCTGGGTCCTAACATTACCCTCAGCTCAACCTCTATTGAGTTCACATGCTTCTGAAGTTCAATATTCCCCCTGCCCTCTAAAAAACAAAAAAAGGCTACCAAGAGTGTTAATTTTGCTTATTCAGCTGTTCAGTGTCTGTTAAGTATAAACATTCCCACCTGGTTTTCCGACTTTTAAACAATTTCTTTATGTGGTGCTACAGAAAAGCAGTATTTGCTGTCTCTCCAACAAAAATGTAAAAGCAAAGCCAAGTCAAAACAATCTATAACAAAGATGTATTGAGGATGATCTTTCAATACGACTACATTAACATAACAATGGAGAGTTTTTTTCTAATGCACCAGCCAATAAAATTGCTATTGACGACAATAATGGGGAAGGGGAATTAATCAAAATAATCAGCAAAGCTAAGTGCTCCCATGCCCTGTATAATTTCAGTTTTCAGACTCATTTTTGATCCAGTATTTTTGTATAAATCCACTTAGGGTAGATTAATATGCAAGACTAAAGCAACCAGAATTAATTAATTTTATTATTCGGGAAGCAGGGCACCCATCAGATGCGGATCATGCTAGACTGTAATCTGGGTGTCCAGAGGTAAAAGTAATGCGTGAGACCATAATTTAGTCTATTTTATTTACCCTCGCTCTCGATTCAAATGTTCTAAGTTGCGTAAAGAATAATGATGTTAACGTGGTTGGCGTTAGGACCCAAGGGAAGCCTTTCATTCCGGGGTAAGACTAATTGTCCCACTGCCTCCAGGTCCAATTTATGTCTCGAAAGGTTCAACATTCAGACATGCGAGTTGGCGGGCACCAGGATCAACTTTCAAGTCTGACTCATTTGCAGTTCGTTCTCCGTGTTCGACTACAAGTTGAGTTGCGACAATCCTTGTTTTCCGAGCACTGAAACAACCAGTGCCTTCCCCCTCAAGAAAAAAAACTCCACAAATTGGGGAAACAAGATACACCTCTGGAGGTGATATTTTAAATACAAATATATAATTACAAAAAAATCTTACAGATGCTATTTACAAACATACAGTATTTGAAATATAGTCTGTCACATCTCAAATCTCGGGCTTCACTTTGTGTGAGTGTGTGTTTTTCTCCCCCTGTCTTTCGGGGGGGGGGGGGGATGTTGACTAAAAAGCGTCTCTCACACTGTCGTCTCGCCGTGCTTACTGTTTGTGAGTCTCGTGTAGAACTTGCGCCATGAATGTAAAGTCTTACCAGACCAGATCCAAAAGCCGGAGGTGATGCCCACTATAAGTGTCATGAGGTATTTGATCATGTAGACGGTGAAGTCCGGCGTCATGTGTGGGTGCTGGCTTGGGGGGCAGGGGATGGCGTAACTTTTGCAAGCCTGGCTGATCCAACTTTTCTCCCACTGGTCCCTGAAGGCTTGCTCGTAAAAGTAACAGGCGATGACGATGGTGGCGGGCACGGTGTAGAGGACGCTGAAGATGCCGATGCGGACCATCAGCTTCTCCAGCTTCTCGGTCTTGGTGCCGTCGTGCTTCATGATGGTGCGGATGCGGAAGAGGGACACGAAGCCGGCCAGCAGGAAGGAGGTGCCGATGAAGAGGTAGACGAAGAGCGGCGCCAGCACGAAGCCCCGCAGCGCGTCCACGTTGTTGAGCCCCACGAAGCAGACCCCGCTCAGGACGTCTCCGTCCACCTGGCCCACGGCCAGGATGGTGATGGTCTTGATGGCCGGCACTGCCCAGGCGGCCAGGTGGAAGTACTGGGAGTTGGCCTCGATGGCCTCGTGGCCCCACTTCATCCCGGCCGCCAGGAACCAAGTCAGGGACAGGATCACCCACCAGATCGAGCTGGCCATGCTGAAGAAGTAGAGCATCATGAACAGAATGGTGCAGCCTTCTTTCTTGGTTCCCTGGGCCACGGTCTTGTAGCCGTCTTCCGCAAACTTCTCGTTGCAGACCACTTTTTCTTCCAGCAGGAAGCCGGCGATGTAGGCAATGGCCACCATGGTGTAGCAGCCCGACAGGAAAATGATGGGGCGTTCGGGGTAGCTGAACCTCTGCATGTCCACCAGGTAGGTCAGCACCGTGAATAAAGTGGAGGCGCAGCACAGCACCGACCAGATCCCGATCCAAATCCTGGCAAACTTCAGCTCCTCTTGGCTGAAATACATCAGGCCGTTGGTGCGGGAGGGCTCGCAGGGAGCACCGCAATCCTTCTCCCCCAGAAAGTGGTAGTTCAGGTAAGTTGGCACTTTCAAAACCCGGGGGCAAATGAACTGGTCCCTGCTGGGGTACACTCTGGGGTAAATGGTGCCGGCATCGGGCAAAGATTGGGTGGGATCTAAAGTAGGGCTGCCCTTATCCGTGTTGTTCTGTCCAACGCACAGGTCGTTAGATCCGTGGACGGGAAAGTTTTCGCACCGGAGACTCTCGGGCCACTGGAAGCCGAATTTGTTCATGAGCGCTTCGCACCCCTGCCTGGCCCGCTCGCACAGCGATCGGCACGGGGGGATGGCCTGCTCCAGCACGGTGCACACCGGGGCGTACATGGAGCAGAGGAAAAACTTCAACTCGGGCGAACACTGCACTTTCACCAGCGGGTAAAACTGATGAACTTCCAGGCCGGCGTCTTCCTGATTCGTGTGTCCCAACAAGTTCGGCATGATGGTTTGGTTGTAGGCAATGTCCGTGCACAGAGGGATCGAGATGGGCTGGCAGAAGCCGTGGTCCGGGATCGAGATGCCCCTCTCGCCGTTGTACTGCCCCTGTGGCCGGACGGATCCCAAACCTTGGAGGAAGAGATGGAGCACAAACAGCCAGCGAGCGCTCGCAAGTTTGCACAGATCCAGATGGAAACAATTACACACAGCCATACTTTCCCTCGCTCTTTCCTTCTCTTCAAACTACTTCTTCCACTTCGGTGTAAGAATTTGTTCTACGGCATTAAATACAGCAGAAGTTTTTTGTTAAATATATATTTTGAACACTTACGTTTGGGGATATGAGTTTATACTGGAAGCAATTCAGATGCCAAAAAGAAAAACAGCCCCAACTCGAGCAGCAACCCAGCTCCGACTCCACTGTCCATTTGTGTCACTCCATCAGTTCCCTGCCGCCGGTTTCCAGGGGCCCCTTGCCGTCTGGCTGCGCAATGCGGGGCGCGCGTCGGCAAGAGGCGCCTTGAAACCGGCTCGGGGGCTCTCCTCTCTCTAAACTCCAGCCAATCGCAGCACGATTCCGACCCAGCCCGAGCCGAAGCCAGCGCTGCGATTGGTTGGCAGCTGTGCGGAAATTTGAATAATTGGCAGCACTTGTTGGACTGGCCCGGAGGGGGAGAGTCCGCGCCGCGTCCCCGGGGAGCGGAGAGGAGAGCGGCGCCGAGCCCGGGGGCTTGCACCCCCTCAGAGCTTGGGCTCACTCCGGGCACTGGCATTGAGAATGCGCCGCTGTCACGGAGGTCAAAGCCTCCGGGGGGGGGGCGGGGGGTGCTGCAGTCAAAAGGGCAGGACCCTGGGCTTCCCAGGTCAGACCGCTGCATCCCAGGGACCTGAGGCTAACGGCGGGGCCCTGAACCGCGGGGTCACAGGCTGAGGGCGGAGCGCTGGAGCCCGGGGCTGGCGATGGGGCAGCTCAGGCTACTGACCGCAGCGGTGGGGGAAACAGAGTGGCGCCCGATAGAGTCGGGAGTTTGTAGAAGGGAATATGAATGAAGCATGCATGGGTATTAAACCTAGAGGGAGCTGCTCTGGAGTTTTCTAGGAAGGTGCGGGCGTGGAGGCTGAAAGCTTAAGGGATATGGGGCTCAAGCAGGGAAGTTTAGGGAGATCCGGCTCTGAGCTTCCAGTGGAACGATTTCAGGAGTGGAAGGCGTAAACCTTGAGCCGGGGACACGGCTCAGGCACTGGAAGTGTCGGAGATGAGGGGTTGAAGGAGTCGCGGCTGTAAGATTCCCAGAAGATGTTTGCGCGAGGCGCAGACCTCGATGGTCTTGGGATTGAAGAGGGAGGTGGGGACTGGGATGGCAACTTTCAGGGGGGTATTTGAAGAGTACGAAACTAGGGAGAAGGGACCGCCCCCAGCACGTACAACCGAACGCCACTCTTGGAAGTTGTTTTTCTTTTATAAGCCCAGTGAGAGTAAAAAGGGAATTCAGCGTAACTTTTTGAATCTTCAGGTTTTATTTACAGCCACGGAGATTGCTGGTATTACAGCTTCAACTATGGCTAGACATGAGTTATATTGCAATCTAAGTTTTGTTTATGAGCCCAAGTCACGGCACAGTTTTTAATGTTTAGTTAATGTGTGAATTGAAGTAAGGCATATTGCATGAAATAGCAGCAATAAACGCTTTAAAATTCAGTATGAATTTCGAAAATAAGTACATGGACCTTTTTGTTATAACCCGAACAGAGAGCTTGAGGGGCGGCTGTAAGCCGTTGCTTTGTGTTTTAACACTTGTCATTACTACGTCTCCAAGATGATGCAACACATTCGGAACTCAAAAGTTCCCGAAATCATTTAAGGCAAACTGATTATTTTTAAATGCTGCAAGTCGCAGCAAGTTGTTGACAGTTATGTACATTCCAGCTGCCCATAATTTTTATCTCATTTGTCAACAATCATTCATTGGTTGATTACAGATTTTGTAGGGTGTTTTTAGCAACGTGCTGTAGAGTTTTATTCATTGTGATATAGTACTATTGAAATAATGGGTTATTTGCCTCTTGTCTATATCAATTGGGCCTGTTATCAACTCTTGTTTTGATAGCACTTCACAAGCGAGACTTTGATTAAAAGTGACGTTAATTTGACGCTGCGGTGACGAGCCCAGAACACGCTGACAATCATTCGGGCATCATTGTGCATTAGTAGATAAAAAGGTTGATAAGTTAAAGTCACAGTAGAAGCGAACCACATTGAGCGATGGCAATTAACACATCCATTATTCAACATTTGGGTGTATTTGCCGGCCATTGTAATCCCAGCAATAGGTATATGCTCATGTGCTTTTATTGAATCAGGATTAGTAGGGTGGTCTTCATTCTTCAAATTCTCTTGGAAGAGAGAGTCTGACTGTCTTTCCACTGGTTCCTAGGAACATCTATTCAGCATGCAAAAAAAATGCATAGCCTGCAAAAAAAGGCCTCATCTGTATTGGAAACGCAAAATACTGCGGATACTAGAAATCTGAAATAAAAACAAAATGCTGTGGAGAGAGAAACAGAAAGGTCGTCGACCTCAACCTGAAAAGTTAACTTTGTTTCTTTCTCCACTGATAGGGTGGGATATGTATCGGTGCAGGCTCGATGGGCCGAGATGGCCTCTATCTGTACTGTACTGTGGGGATTCTGTGTGAGAAAGCAGGGACAGGGTACTGGATTTGGATGATCAGCCATGATCGTATTGAATGGTGGAGCAGGCTCGACGGGCCGAATGGCCTGCTCCTAGTTTCTATGTTGCTGGCTGGCCTCCTGAGTATTTGCAGCATTTTCTGCTTTTATCTCATCTGTATTGGTGCTGATAAGTGACCTCTCTATATAAATGTGGGCTTTGTGACTGTCATAACTTTACAAGGATGATACCAGAAACACGAGGTTATACCCATCAGGAAAGGATTAACAGGCCGGGTGAGATGGCTGAGGGTGACCTAATAGAGGTCTTTAAAATTATGAAAGGCTTTGATAGAGTAGATACAGAGAGAGAATGTTTCCACTTGTGGGGAAGAGCAAAACTAGAGGCCATCAATATAAGATAGTCACCAAGAAATCAAATAGGGAATTCAGAAGAAACTTCTTTACCCAGAGAGTAGTGAGAATGTGGAACTCGCTACCACAGGGAGTGGTTGAGGTGAATAGTATAGATGCATTTAAGGGGAGGCTAGATAAGCATCTGAGGGAGAAAGGAATAGAGGGCTATGCTGATCGTGTTAGATGAGGAAGGGTGCGAGGAGGCTCAAGTAGAGCATAAACGCCGGCATAGACTGGCTGGGCCGAATAGCCTGTTTCTGTGCTGTATATCCTATGTAATTCGATGTAACTAGTGGATGCCTCATCAACTCTTGATGATTCAGCATATGGGGCTTGAAGGCTAATGTTAAGGTGGTTGATATACCAAAATGGCTGGGGTTCATTTGCCCTGCATCCATTCGCCTTGTAGGTGAATATCTTAATTACCTGGGAAGCAACTGATATTACTGTCAGCAGTGGCCAAAGATGATGTAGAGGAATCCCTTGAAGAATGTTGCTGTCCTGTAACTACCAGATAAGGCAAGCCGAGACCAGAATAACCTTCACTGGCTGAATCAAGGGAGCTGAGTAAGAGGGCCATTGGCTGATTAAATTTAGCCTAAGGACCCTCAAAGTATGTGAGTATTGGCACTATGAAATGGTCAGTACCATCAGTATGCAACAACAACAGCAACTTGTATTTATATAGCACCTTTAACATAGTAAAACGTCCCAAGGCGCTTCACAGGAGTGTTATAAGACAAAAAAAAACTTGGCTGGGTTGGCTGACTGTTTCTCAGAGAATGACCAATACTTTGAGGACACTGAACTGATCTACTTGTAGGAAGATCCTCTGCAGGGAGGTTTGGAAATGTTGGATCCCAGTTGAGATTTCTTAAGGTTGGTCAAGAAGCGCTGGCCCTTTATACTAAGGTTCTGCTGAATAGCTTTGCCAGCTGCCTCTAGAACCAGCCACTAATCTGCATGTTGCCCCTCGGCAACATTATCCGTAAACACGTCACGTTCCACATGTATGCTGATGACACCCAGCTCTAACTCACCACCGCCTCTCTCATCCCTCCACTCCCTCTGATTTTTCATGTTGCTTCTCCGCCATCCAGTATTGGATAAGCAGAAATTTCCACCAATTAAATATTGGGAAGACCGAAGCCATTGTCTTTGGTCCCTGCCCCAAACTAATGTTCCCTGGCCACCGACTCCATCCCCTTCCTGGGCACTGTCTGAGGCTGAACTAGACTGTTCGTAACCTTGGCGTCCTATTTGACCCTGAACTCAGTTTTCCGACCCCATATCCTCTCCATCACCAAGACCGCCTACTTCCACCTCTAACATCACTCATCTCCGCCCTTGCCTCAGCTGATCTGCTGTTGAAATCCTCAGCTATGCTCTCATGGTTGGCCTCCCACCTTCCAACCTCCATAAACTTGAACTCATCCAAAACTCTGCTGCCCATATCCTAACTTGCACTAAGTCCCGTTCACACATCACCCCATGCTCACTGACCTAGGTTGACTCCCGGTCTGACAACGTCTCGATTTTAAAATTCTCATCCATGTTTTCAAATTCCTCCATTGCCTCGCCCCTCCCTATCTCTAACTTCCTACAGCCCTCCAAGATCTCTGCGCTCCTCCAATTCTGGCCTTTTTCGCATCTCCAATTTTCTTCTCTTCACCATTAGCGGCCGTACGTTCAGCTGCCTGAACCCTTAGCTCTGGAATTCCCTCCCTAATCCTCTCTGCCTCTCCTCATTTAAGATGCTCCTTAAAACTTACCTCTTTGACAAAGCTTTTGGTTACCTGTCCTAATATCTCCTTATCTGGCTCGGTGTTAAGTTTTGTTTGATAATTGCTCCTGCGAAGTGCCTTGGGACATTTTACTATGTTAAAGGTGCTATATAAATGCAAGTTGTTGGTGTTATCCAGGTGAGATACATGTGGAAATGCTGCAACCTGAAATGCACTACTGCTGCAAATTGATGCCTGGTTTAAAAACTCTTGAGTGTCACACAGAGGTGGACGGCAGTACTTTGCACTGGTAACTTTGCGCTCCGAAACCGATTCTGAAGGTTTTTTGTTGATATTCCTGAATTGTGATGTGGAATTTTGCTACCAGCCAATTCCCTGGGCACAATACTTGACCAAACTGATAGACGGTGACCATCTTGAATTTCACCTGGTTTATAAATTAAGTTTCTGGTAGGAGAGGAAGATTGCAAGTCGTTGTGGGGTAACATCTCAGCCAACCAGGAACATCTCGATATTCAACACTAGGCCTGCTGTTGTTGAAATGGAAGCTGTTAATGTGTGTCCACCTGATAGGGAGCAACACTGGCATGGGCTCTACCCTTAAAGGCCATGCCTGCCCTGATGTGAAGGAAAGAACATACATTCATATAGTGCCAAAGAAACATTTGTGAATTTTCAGACAAAATAGTAAATCATAGTTCTCTTATTCAGAGCCTTCAGAATGTTATCAGCTACTATCTTTGTAGTTTTCAATGCAACATATTTTTAACTTTACAAATAAATCTAAAATCTAGTCATCAAATTAAAATAGATAACAATCAGTAAAGATTCCAAGTAGAACAAATGTAACATTTATGTTTTAATAATATATTTCTCCTATCAAAAGGCATGTAAAAATATGATGTACTGAGGACATATACTTGTCTGTCTATAATCCATATTTTTACGCAGAGGTTGAAGTCTAGTTCTTCTTTCATGAAGGTGGCATTCTGAATGGGAGCTCAGAATGCACTTTACATTTCTCTTCCACCTCTCCCCCTGCAAAATGGTACAATCTCATCACTTATGATGAAGAGTCTAAACGCAAAACATTTATCTATTTACAGATGTCGATTAGCCTGTTATTTTATTTCCAGCATTTTCTGTTTTTATGCGACTTCATAAATAGTAAAATAAAGTTCAAGTCTCCACATACAAAAGAAAAAGTGCCACCATTCATTGAAAGGTGAAGCACTCTAGCACTGGCATTTTATTCAGGTGATTTTCCTCCCACTCTGGTATGTACAGCCTCATTCTGCACCATATCCTTAATTCTTTGATGGAAAAAGGCAGCATAACAATGAAAGCCATGTAACACAATAGATTAACACAGCTTCAAGTAACAGAAGATCAAGAGGAGAACTGAGGAAGCAGCTGGCGAGGTGATTGTAATGTGGAATCTGGACTTTTTGATGAATGAGGAAGAGCATACCTACGGCAGGTGATCTAATACTCTTATTTGCTTAACCTCCACAAATAAATAGGAATAAATCAAAGTGCAGAAACTGGTGGTTTGGTTCTACTAGGAGCCGAAGTGCTTATGCCAGTAGGGTCTGCGCATGCAGAGGCAGGAAAATCATGAGTTCCTCAAGTCAATGGCTTCCTAACTGCTGAGTGCAGTGCTTGAAATTGCTGCAGGGTGCCTCAGTAGGGAGTGCAATTTACCACACAGACTGTTAATAATGGTGATTTTACATTCAAATCAGGTGGCCTGCAATAGTTTTGAAATAATATACTGGTCCCATAAATGTGCTTCTTTCACCCATTTGAAATGGATGTTGGTGATCATTCTGCTTGCCATGTCCAGAATGAAGACAATTGCTGCACTGTAAAGTGTTGGAGCTGTATGGCTCAGACAAGAAGGTGTAAGAGCTTTTTCATTTATTTGCCATCCATAAACAAGCTTCACTTTTACGTCTGTATGTCAACAGAGCCAGTTATTTCAATTTCAATCTTATCATTTCACCTCAAACCATTAATTTGTATATAAATTAACAATCCCTGTTAACTGCAACCAAAGCTGCAACATTCTAAAACTATTTAAAGTTTCATGGCAAACTTTATTGAATGTTTACATTTTTACGACTATAGGATACATTTGCCAGTCCTGGTGCAGAAGAGCCGAAACTGAAATATCTCAAGTGTAGCACTCACCAAAATGGTCACAGTTGTACCTCTTGTTAGTTTACAAGGCATGACTATTTAAATTGCACCTCAACAGAGCTGGGACCAATGTCCCTGTGGGAAGGTAAAGTAGTACGGTGGGGGATGGGAATCAGGATGAAACAGCGAGAAGAAACAAAGTGCACAGAGGTCTGGGAGAGACAAATAGCACTAGAGTAAAGAATAGTTCAGAAATGGGAGGGATCAGACTGGGGGCAAGTTCGAAGCAGTCTATGTTGGGTTTGGAGTGCATGTACGTAAGTGCACAGAGCGTGGTAAAAAAGGTTGGTGAGCTGCAGGCACAAGTCGCCACATCGGGCTATGATATAGTGGCAATAACAAAGTCCTGGCTCAAAGAAGGGTAGGATTGGGAACTTAATATTCCTGGCTACAAGGTATTCAGGAAAGATAGAGAAGAAAAAAAGGAGGGGGATGGCAGTATTAATCAAATAAACTATTATAGCACATGGCTAATCTTCTACCTCAACTCCGCTTTCCTGCACTATCCCCATATCCCTTGATTCCCTTAATATCCAAAAATCTATCAAACTCTGTCTTGAATATACTCAACGACTGAGCTTCCACAGCCCTGTGGGGTAGAGAATTCAAAAGAGTCACCACTCTCTGAGTGAAGAAATTTCTCCTCATCTCAGTCCTAAATGGCCGATCCCTTATTCTGAGACTCTGACCCCTGGTTCTAGACTCCCCAGCCAGGGGAAACATCCTCCCTGCATCTACCCTGTCAAGCCCTGTAAGAATTTTGTATGTTTCAATGAGATCACCTCTCATTCTTCTAAACTCTAGAGAATATAGGCCTAGTCTACTCAATCTGTCTTCATAGGACAATCCCCCCATCCCAGGAACCAGTCTGGCGAACCTTCGTTGCACTCCCTCTATGGCAAGTAAAGCCTTCCTTAGGTAAGGAGACCAAAACTGTACACAGTACTTCAGGTGTGGTCTCACCAGAGCCCTATATAATTGCAGTAAGACATCTTTACTCTTATACTCAAATCCTCTTGTAATAAAGGCCAACATACCATTTGCTTTCTTAATTGCTTGCTGTACCTGCATGTTAACTTTCAGTGATTCATGTACAAGGATACCCAGTCCCTCTGAAGATCAACATTTCCCAATCTCTCACCATTTAAAAAATACTCTGCTTTTTTATTTTTCCTACCAAAGTGGATAACTTCACATTTCTCCACATTATATTCCATTTGCATGTTCTTGCCCACTCAGCTTGTCTATAATCCCCTTGAAGCCTCTTTGCATCCTCCTCACAACTTGCATTCCCACCCAGCTTTGTATCATCAGCAAACTTGGATATATTACATTTGGTCCCTCATCCAAATCATTGATATAGATTGTGAATAGCAGAGGCCCAAGCACTGATCCTTGAGGTACCCCACTAATTACAGCCTACCCACCTGAAAATGACCCGTTTATTTCTACTCTCTGTTTTCTGTCCGTTAACCAATCCCATGAGCCCTAATTTTGTGTAATAACCTCTTGTGTGGCACCTTATCTCAGCAAAATGTTTTAGTAATGTTGAACAGCACATCAAGTACCAAAGACACACTTTTATGGTAATGCCAAATAGCTCATCAACAACAGACACTTCACATATTGCCAGACCACAGTAAACGCCCACATTTATGATTGAACCTTAGCAAGTGAAACCTGCCAGTACTGCTAAGGGATTACAAGCGGGTTCGCCAATGTGTTTTTCTTTGTTCTGGTAATTGGAACCATATTGGTAAAAACATACAAATCTTTTAAGACAGACATGACAAATATAGGGTAAGCAAGGAATTTTAGCAGAGGAGACTTGGGGCTAGAAATTCATTATAGCCCAGGAATGGGCGGTAAAATTAGAAAAGCTGGAGAATGGCGCTAATTCTTTAGACTACACGCAAAATTGATTCTCACTACTCAAAGAAATGATTGGGACGCTAAATCAAGTCTTAAAGGCCTAGCTCAGTGGTGTTACACTCAAAGGGTGGACCAATATCGGGTGCAGTCTAATCTCAACTCACATTGCCACAGGCTTTTCCCAGTACTTAAAAAAGAGAGGTTAATTGATACTGCAGCACCTCATTCTCAGCATTGCTGGCTGTGCAGCTGCCTGAGCAAGGAGCGCACAACAAGGAGAAGGAGCCGGAGGACTGAAGCAGGTGTGCTCATGGCAGATCCACCTCAGTCGGGTGGTCAGGGTGAGTCAATGCTTCAACAAATGCTACATATCACCATCTGTACCACAAGCTTCTCTCACTGCCCAAAGCACCACACCCCCAAGCGCTCACCCACCAACAATCTCCATCTACCAACACTCACACCCACATCTCACACCTTGCGTATAATGACAGCTATTCAACTATGGCAGGCACAAAGGTCATTAGTATGATGCTATATGTGATATGTTTATGCACAAATTTATTAATGGAGTTTACAATATGTTGTGGTCTCTCATTTCACCTTTGCACCCAGGAGGACACTGATATGGCATGACACAGGGATGGTGTGATGGGCATGTGGTCAAAAGGGATCTGGGGTTTAAGTCATCCTGTGAGGCTGGAGGTCTGTTTGGAGGAGGTGGCAGAGTTCTATGACCATCACCTTAGTGACGCGGAGCAGTCTAATACACTGCTCCTCGCTTAATTGGAGGTAGGAGAAGTGCTCTCGGAATACCCTCGGAGGGTAAGGCCTCCTCCTCCCTCTGGCCACATGTTCCAGTCTTTCTCGCTGCCTCCGCCGTAGATCCTGGAGGGCGAGGTAGACTGCCAATACAGCCCCCATTAATGTAAGCCAAGTGTGTAGCACTTTGATATTTAAGAATAAATGTAACTACTTTTTAGTTACCACAGCTCTCCTGATACAAAAGAACCTTTAAATTACTGAATTAAACTGTTGCACAATGTCAAACTGACAAGAAAGCACTAAAACTCCACTAACCTGACAGCTGCGACTCATTACTCATGATCCCTTTAAATAACGTCCCTGGATCCGGCTTCTGCCTGCTTGTGCCTCCTCTCCCTGTCTGGTCGAGGAGCGAAGGTAGGTGGCGAAAATCAATTTTGCAGATTGGGCGCCCAGTCGTCACGATCTGTCTGGCGTTGAAGTCCCCGGTGGTACCTCGCACCGGCGGCGCAATGGGGGGGACCGGATTTGCCATGCGTCGCTGGATTCGCCTCGCCCCGGCACTACTGCATCAGCTCTCTATTAGCACCAGCTAACCAACTGAATTTTTCCCCAAAAAGTTCTGACCTAGACACCAGTTGCTGATAGTCTTTAATTTCTGGGCCAATATATTTGTTCCTGAGTGTTCACGCGGGGGTAAGGCTTCCCCGCGATATCTCACTCCGCGCCTACCTTTTTCCTCCGGGCCCACACGAACTTTAGTTTCAAGGCTGCAGCTGTGCAGTGCTTGCGTGACCCAGAGACGCATTTAGTTCGTGCGAGCTCTGGGATCACGTGATTCAGTTAGAGCCAATGGCAGCACACCATCTTTCATTCATAGTTTTGACAGGAAGACCTGTCAAAGCTATGAATAATATACCCCCCCAAAAGAACAGCTAAACCTCAATTAAATTAAAAAAAAGCCATCACATTAATAAAATAAGTATAGTTAAATAAATTAACCACTTTAAACAAAAAATTTAATTTTTGAAAAAATTTAAAATCTTTTTAAAAGTTATAAAAATAAACTTACCTTTCTTTAAAGTCTCTAAAAAAGATAAACCTGTTGAAAAAAATTTAAATAATACTTAATTAACTACTTACCTTGTTAAAAGAGGGTCTTACGCCTCCTTTCTTTGTGTGTAAAATCTTCCATGCTTACCTGCGCGTTCAAAGCACTAAGTGCACTGCGTGCGCGCAGCCTGTAGCGCGCACGCGGTTCACCTAGGAACCGCCCCCTTTTGAATTCACGAAGTGCCGGTTTCCCGTGCATGCGCAGTGCATGCTGGAAACCGGCAATTGGAGACCTAAAACGCGTGAGTACACAGTGCGTACTCTTGCGTATTAGGTCTAATTTTCGGGCCATTGTTAATGACAGTCTTAATTACAGAGCTGATCTGTGAAAGGTAGCTCTTTTCCACAGATTTGGGGTAAATGATCAGAAGCAAGTAAGCAACCTAGTCCAGGAATGTTGCATGTCCAGCATATGACTGATGTAAATCTCTCAGTGGTTGTGAATTTTCTCATTTAGGACCACCAATCCAGGTATATCTCTGAATTGAAACTTTATAAAAATGCAAGAAGCTGTGGAATGACAAAGATTTGTTTAGCTCATTAAGGCCATTCTATTCATTTGGCACTTCTCTACTAAGATTTGTCAGTAACTATTATTCACTGTATGTAACTTTTTTTTGTTTCACAACCACCTCCCCCCTCAATTTTCCTTCTCCTCCTGAAGACAAACACTGGTATAGGATTCCTTGGGTGCAGGTGGTACCTCATCCAACTCGTGTGACTGAGACAAAGGTCAGTTATAGTGTTCGTGTTGTGATGAGCTGAGTCTCACAGTCTAAGGGTCTTTCTGGTCTGTGTTGCTTAGTACCACACTAGACAGGGTGTTTACACAATGGGCTAGCAATTCAGTTGCTTTCCACCTTTTATACTACCAGAAATACATTAAACTCCTTCTGGGGAAAAAAAACCTTAATGCAGCATTTTCTTACGGTACTTTGCTCATTTAATTTTACTTGGTCATGCTGAAATGAAAGGACAATGTGGGAACAACAATGATCACATTTATGAATTATTAGAGGTTAACCCCACTTTGGTCAGGTGCTACCCACTGGGGTGTCTAAAATATGAGTATATTTTTAATGATGTCCTAGCCAATATTAATCACTCAATCAACATCACAAAAAAAAGAAAAAAGATTATCTGGTGGTCATCACATTGCTGTTTGTGGGAGCTTGCTGTGCGCAAATTGGCTGCTGCATTTCCTACATTACAACAGTTTCAAAGAGTACTTCATTGGCTGTAAAGTGTTTTGGGACGTCCAGTGGTCGTAAAAGGAGCTATATAAATGCAAGTCTTTCTTTCGATACTGGTATTACCTCAAAATAAGTAGGCAATAATTAATTCTCACTCATTTAAAATAATCAGATGCACTATATTTTATTTATTCTCATGTAACAAGAAACCAACAGTTACAGAAGGACATACCATTAATATATCTGCAATAATACATTACATAGAAGTTGTAACAAATAATGCAACATTTACGCTGTTACTACATTCTAGGCTTTTTAAAGTTTGTGTCATTTGTTTGTATTTCATGTATATTTTTGTTTCTGTACCAAACTACAGCATGTCAAGGAGATGGATTTGAATAGATGCATCGTACAAAAAAAGCAATATAATTGAAGCATACATGTGCAGTTTCTTTGAACAACACATCACAGATGCATATTTGGGATACTTGCCTTCACCTCAGTGCTCAAGGAATTTACAAGGCAGTACAGCATAAATATACAATGATCTTCATGTAAATGTCTGTGGGGAGACATTCAAAACCCAGTATGCAAGGTATCTCGGTAACCTCAATCACTGAACTATCATTTGTTTTAAGAGGGGAACAGCTTATTTTTTAACTCCTCTTTTGTAAAAACTCGGCAGGGAACATACATTATATATTTCCTTAAAAAAAGTTACAAAAAAGAATAAATATTCACAGGACATTTTAGAAGGATAATATTTAAGAGACTGCACATTCCATCATGTGAACACATGAAGTGAACAGAAAAATTCTACTGATTATCAGACAAGCTGCACAGTGATTGCTTGTCTTTCTCCATTCTTGTTATGTACCAATGTTTAGTCAACCAAGAATTATTTATCTATTTAAACAATATTCAAATAAAGCTCATTAACGTCTGCTGATATGTCGCACAAAAACCTCAAAAGAAAAATAAAATATTGTTTGCCCAACATAGTATCACCGTGTAAGCACATAAAAGATGAATATTTACAAAGAGAAATAATAAATGTGTTCACTTCATAGTATATTTCCAAAGTTTCTAACTCCTAGAGTTTGCTTTCATCTTGTGCAAGTGCTGACATAATTGAAGTATTCAGTGCACTATTAAATTCCTTTAAAATTCTAAATTGTGTATTTCAGTGATTGTAAAGTCAGCATAACACAGTGCAACCTATTTTTATAGAAAACTCAGATTGATAAATAAAAAGAGCACATTATAATTAAATGTCACAACCACACTATAGTACAGGTCAATTTGCATTTGTTTTTCAGTTAGTTTTAATACTTATTTAATAGCAAATTGAGTCATGAAGTTAACATGATATAATCTCGTACATATTGTATCGGGGCCATATTACACACAAGTACTGTAAACGGGCACTTCACCATTGCTAATGACCTTGAAGAGACATATCCATATTACTAGGCTTGATAAAAAATTAAAACTCAAAGATATTTTTCTTAAACTATCTTTCTTAATTTGCCTTTTAACATTTATTTTAAAAGCATTTGTGTATTCATTTTCCAAGACCCTCAGATGTAACTAATGGAATGATTGCATGGGAAAAGATGTGCTTCTGAAATTTGTTTATTCAAAAAATGTTGACAATTGTGTTAAAAATTGATGGAACCAAAATAAAGTTGGAATCAAAGGGACAATCAGAGTGAAAGTTATACAAATGAAAGCTTCTGAAATCCAATACTTGGGAGGTGAAGCACTATCATACAATTTGACATCATGATCTTACACAATGTTAAAAACTGCAAAACAGATTTTTATTTTTAACTCCCACGATAATTTTTCTGTCCTAATATGTCAGACAGGCTTTAATAGTCAAAATTTCTGATTACTTATCTTTAATTTCTCTCAAATATATAAAAACAAATTGCACCAACAGTTTTTCTTTATTAATTTAAATAACAGTCCTCAATCACATATTTACAATTTTGAAAGTTATCATTCATGATATTGAACATAAATATATATTCCATTTATGTTTTGGGAGTATCCTAAAAACCAAGGACTGTATTAGAGGGCCAGTGAATATTACGTTGAACAGATCATGGAAGGAAGGAAGGAAGGGCGTAGCAACTATAAGTAAGACTTCTTTGGTGTGGAACTGGACATGAGTTGGAAAAACAGGAATATTCTAAAATATTTTTGTTCAATTTTAATGAAAAATGACAATATTAAGTAAATGTTGTCTCTTTATTCTCAATCTTTAACTACGGTCCCATTAACTAGCATGCACTTTCTGGATGAAATGATCTAAAGCATTTTTAGTAGAATACTTTGAAACAGTTCACAACCCATCTGTATTTTTTCCCCTTCCTTCTGATGAGCATTGAACCGCTATAGGCGTGTGCATGTTTAATGTACAATCTATACTATGCTTATACTACATACTTCCATTTTGTTGTTGCAATGTACTTCAGAGTCTTCAGAATATCATGGTTTGTTCTTTTTTGGGGCTGGACACAATAGAAAAATAGGATTTTGTCAGAGAAGAAATAGTTTATACTGAAATAATGCAACTAATATTATGTTCCAAATTAAGTGTATTTAAACTTAACTACTGAATATAATCCCACAAATCAATTGAGAGAAAATCTGATTTTATAGATAGGAAGTACTAACCAATGATAAAGAAAAGCTGTTTACACAAGTAGGGAGAGGCAAGAAACATTGTGAACAAAGAATAAAAATAAAGACAACACTAAAAACACTCGTTAAATACATAACTGAGAATTTATGACGGCTGACTATAACTGAAAACAACTCGTCATAGGTGAAGATAGCTATTGATACTGATAGTGAAATCATAGGTGCATGTACAAAGAACATGTTTACAATTTCACTAAAAGCAGAAAGCAGCAGAAATCTTGCCACAGCATTTAGTCTGGGGTAAAACCAAGCATAAAGTCACCTTTTTACACATTTGTCTTTATGTTACAATTAAGTCAGTGCGCTAGCTAGTACAGGACAAAATGGATGGTCTGAGGCCACAAGGTTAAAAGGACAACAACAGTATTTGAAGAATCCTATGGCTCCTGCTCAGTACAGTGTTGCAACCCCATAGATTTTAACTCTGCTTTTTGAATGAGTCCCTCCATTATGGAGTCTTTAGCAAGAACAGACTTGCAGCAATAATGCTTTTCCAGGGTCTGAACTGACAAAGAGTTGGGTATAAATCTAACCCCAGACTTCGTAGAAGCTAAAGAGATCCCATTATAAACATGGTTTTTGTATTCTTCCAAAAAGCTAAGCAGGCGATCCTCATGATAGTACAAACCGTTTTAAACACTGCAGCTCACCCCATCAGCTGTGGATTTATCTATGTTCCTTGCAAGATCCCAGCTGGAGCACTGTCAGAAATGTTCACAGTGCTTCACTAGCTATTTCATTTCAATTGTATACAAAGGTATGCTGATTTTTGTAAAACATATGCAATGTCTTTCATGCCACTGTTGATTGCTTTGTAATGCTGACATCAGAGGATTTCCTGGCATGCTCAAGATAGTTTCAAAAAAAATCTTCAGAATTTCAATGTTGCCAGTGAAATCTGAATGAGCTTTACAAAAACGCTACCCTACCACAGAAAATCAAAAGACTGACAGACAAGAGCCTGTAAAGCAGCACAGATCATTTATCAGCAAAGTGGATCTCTAAACAAACTATTAAAAAAAACGAGGTGGTTCTTGCATGTCATGGTTTAGCATTCAAGATGTCAAATTCAGAGCACAAGCACAAATAAACCCACACAATGCTAATGGCAAGAATTGTCTTAAAGACAGCAGCCATTCGCTAACATGACAGTATCAACGAGAGAATAGGTTCTTGAATTCCTTTGCTTTTCTGCTTCTTTAGCTGCTCTTTGGAACTGGCGATGGTGATAACCTTCAATAAAAAGAAGAAACAATCACATCACTGTTGTCATTAGAGTGAACCTCACAGTTTTGCTTTTACCAACACCAAGTCAATATGGTATTGGGAATCTCCGCTTTCTCTGACATGTAGGAAATACAGAGGACTGACTGACACTATTATTCTAAAACAATATGCTTACACTTTGGAGTCACAAGTTTACAATCATTTATGAAGGACACAAGGCTGAAAGTGAAATTAATTCTGGCTATTTAATGAACTCTTTTAAAACAGGGAACAGAAAAACAGATTTTCCCCTCTCCTAAAATGTTCACCTAGTCCAACTTAATAAAGAACTATTGTAGAACTCAAACGATTGTGACTGAAATTAGAATGATATTTTTACCCATGTATCTCTAGGGGTAGTAAGGCTCAGTTGACTAGAATAAGTAGGAACGTTGTACATAAACAGACAAAGTCAAATAATGCATTTAACTTAACAAAATGACCAATATACTGCTTGAAAGTAATATGCTTTTATATTCCATCTTGTATGGAAGTCTGTCTTCATTTGAAGAAACATTTTGACGTTTATTAGCTGTGTTGATTTCCTTGCAGTCAGTTTGAAATATTTTCAGACAGCATTTTAGATGGAATCTGCTTCAACAAATATGCAACAATCACATTATAATAAATATTAGACACATCACACCAGTACATTCAATCTGATATAAACAGACCAGATGTTAACATTTGGAGGCTACACTAATAGCACCAATTAACACTGAATACTATTGCTTGGCTAATCTAGTTTATACTTTTCAATTAACTATCATTTACGAAGTGTCCCTCTGGATTTTAGTCTTTCCATTTGACTCCACAAGTATCTGCAATTACAGTATTTGGCAATGCAGCCACATAGAGAGTAATATTTACTAAATCTAATCAATTGTTTTCCACAAACAATCAAAAGAAACCTACAAAGTACTGATTATTTCAGTTATACATAATAATACATAATGATTCTTCATGAGAATTATCAGTACACGGTAGCTCTAAATCCACTCAGGTTGAAGTTACATTACAGAGATCACAAAACAATTCAGCCTCAAACTAACTAATCACAAAACCAGTCCACTAGTCACAAATCCATTCAGCCTAAAATTACAGTCCACTAATCACAAATATATTCCATCTGAAACTGCTGCTGCTGTTACCTATATTTTATAACATTTGTATTCAACTGTTATCCTATTGCAGCTCGACAAGCTCCAAGTGCTGAATAATTAATTGGCCCATCAGTACCCATAATGCATTCCCATCCTGACCTACATGCACTTTGAACTAAATATTTTTTGTCTCCTTTTTTCTTAGAACCAGCTGACAGCACCACATGATGGAAAAGATGAAAAATTAAAACGAGCGCTCCTGTAGGGTAGGTGAGTGACCTGTGGGAGAAAACTCAGCCGGAGAAGATTTTCGCACCTAGCATCAGACAGCTACAAATTGATTAGTTAGTCTGAGGAACTGCCACCAACCAGGCTCGAGAGACTAATTAAAGAGAGTACTGCCTGCACAGGCACCCCATTGACACCAAATTTGCTCAGCTGGGGCCATGAGGGAGCCTGCATTATCTCTACAGCTGTGGTTTCTCTTGTCTGACTTACATTATAGATAGTGGATGAGCGCTGCTCTCTTCCTTCCCCCTAAAAAAGACTAAATTATAAATAGCCTCGTCAGTGCTTTTATACGAGTGATCCAGGTTAGCTAAATAATATGTAAAAAGTTAATCGGCTGACAGATGTCAAAGTCAAACTCTGATTCACTGGAACAGATTATGATACTAAATAAAAGTATATGGTTCACGCTTTAAATTCAATTTTACTGGTGAGATGCCTAACAGTGGACACAATATGTAGTTCTGGCAAATACTGTTTAAAAAAGGCAGTTACAAATAAGCAATGAAACTATGATTACAAAGTGTTCCCTAAATCAGTTAATCACATCGGGTCACATTTTCCTTTTTTGTCAAAACATAGGCTCAATGGCCTTTTTCATTATTTATGAATTGCCACCAGAATGGCAGGAATGCACAGTTTTGAAATGTATAATTTCCTTGAATGCAATTTTGTTAGAGAAAATTAAAAACAACCAATCACAATGTACCTGCAATAATTAACACTTCTGAAGCAGCTACTGAGCCACTTAACCTGCATGAATTTTGTAAAGTTCAGTTATCCTGCTGTGGAATACACAATCTTTTTGCAAAATGGTTGAGCATCAAGTTTGAAAAGGCCAATTTTTCCTGTGACACCCTTTGTGTCCCTTTCAGCTATATTATGGAGAAATTTCAGTGTCTTTTTGTTGCAGGAAGACAGCTCAACATGGTAGAAACTGAACAAGCATATGATGTCAGAGAGAATGTGAACTCCATGTCCAGTAATGCAGTGACCTGGCTGGAGTTCCGAAAGGAATTCAGAGATTTAAAATTTAATGCATAAATTTAAGGCAAGAATATTGTTGTAAAGTAGATCAGCTGCCCGTGTCCTAACTCGCACCAAGTCTCATTTACCCATCACCCCTGTGCTCGCTGACCTACATTGGCGTCCGGTTAAGCAACATCTCGATTTTAAAATTCTCATCCTTGTTTTCAAATCCCTCCATGGCCTCGCCCCTCCCTATCTCTGTAATCTCCTCCAGCCCCACAAACCTCCACCCACCACCCCCATCCCAACCCCAGAGATATCTGCGCTCCTCTAATTCTGGCCTCTTGAGCATCCTTAATTTTAATCGCTCAACCATTGGTGGCCGTGCCTTGAACTGCCTAAGTCCTAAGCTCTGGAATTCCCTCCCTAAACCTCTCCACCTCTCTGTCCTCCTTTAAGATGCTCCTTAAAACCTTCCTCTTTGACCAAGCTTTTGGTCACCTGCTCTGATTTCTCCTTTTGTAGCTCGGTGTCGAATTTTGTTTTATAACACTCCTGTGACATGCCTTGGGACATTTTACTACATTAAAGGTGCTATATAAATATAAGTTGTTGTTGTAGTAAGTAGTACATGACATATATGGAGATGAATTGTTAATTGTTAAATACATGCAAAAACACTCTACCTGCTACATATCTGTAGACATTTCTCTGTGTGAGTAATGTGGTAGAAGTGAAATAAGTAGGGTTACACAACTTATACAAGTCATGATGGCAACAAGAAAATGCTTCAGAAATTAATTTCCACTAGTCAAAATCACCCACTCTCAATTGCCATTGCCCTTATGTTTAAAGTCACAATTCACAGATAACTGCAGGACACAATTTGTGGAGCATACCAGCATAAACCTCTCTGAATATGTTGAGAGAATTATGGATTTATTTTGGAGAGACTCTGGAAATGCTTCGGATTGTCGATGTTGTAGGGTTACACAGACCAACTGGCATGTACAAGTCAACTGGTATTTATCATATTAATCAGATCTTCTAATCTTTGTGAAACATTTGACAACAGCATGTACAAACACATTATTGTGTGACAATAATAGAATAAAAAATAGATGTGTATTTATGGCCCAGAGCTTCCTCAGAGCAGCTCTGAGGAAATTGCTGTATACTTATTTCTAATGCCCATCTGCTCCCTTTATAAAGCAAATACCACGGCACCAACTATCACCACTGACAATTGAATCAGATACCCACACAGCTGCACACATTTAGGAAGAAGATCTTAATGAGGTTGAGGAGGAGGGTGAAGCACAGATCACCGGTGAGGAAGTGGTACCAGTGTGGGGGTTAATGAGTAATCAGCAAGTATAGGATGCAATTCCAGATTGCTCCTACTGACTTGCACTGGGATGCCTACCTTAGTGGAGAATGTTAGAAAACATGGCCTATGTTGAACAGCAACTTGTCTCCATGCACAATAATGGAAGGTATGCTAAAGATGGACAAAATGCAATCTGTCATTAAGCACGTGGAAACAACAATGGCAACCTCAGTTATGCAGGTCATAGAGACATGCATCTCTCAAAAGTGCTCCCATTGCGGCTATGAAAGCTTTGGAATCCATTCTCCAACAAGCAATCACAGCCGGCTTCAACTCACTTAGAAAACAGTTGCTGGAAACCACGATGAAGGGATTAAGAGATCTCATAGATATCCAGGGTTTTGTGCTCATATAGATCTGTATGTGCTGGGAGAGATTCTCCTGCAGCAATGACAAACAGAGTAGCATAGGACCAGCTGGTTGCCATTTATGCCCTTGACAGTTTTGTGCCATCAGCTAACACAGCACAAATGACGATAGATGCTGTCTTTGAAAATGAACAACCCACAGCAAACCAGTAAAGGAGACATGTGACACTGATGCAGGTTAATTGGTGTATTCATTGCAGCTGGTCAATTCGCTGCGCACTCACCCACTAGTGGTGCTCCTTCAACTGGAGGAGCAGTAGGGCATATAAGCAACTAACATGCAGAGGTTCATAGCACAAAAGAGAAAATGCATCAGCAAAATATATTAAATAAAATGGCAAGTTGTGAAATTGAATCCAATAAACCTGGTATTGTGTGGGCTAGCACCAAAAAACAAAATGAGCACGAAAGTTGCCAAATTGTCATAAAAACCCAACTGGTTCACTAATGTCCTTCAGGGAAGGGAACCCGCTACGCCTACTCATGACTCCAGTTCGGCACTGTGAGATTGACTCTTACCACCCTCCGGGCAACAAGGAATGGTCTATCAATACTGTCATCAGTGTAGCCCACATCCCAAGAACAAATTAAAAAATGTGCACTGAAACATAAAGTAAAATGTATTCATTTAATATATCTTGCAATGTTATTCTTTCATTCTACATTAAGGAAAGTGGCAGTTATCCAAAAGTAAACCTAACAACAACTTGCATTTCCATAGCACTTTTAACATAGGCAGTGTTCCAAAGCACTTTACAGAGGTGGGGGGGGGGGGGTGGTAGAAACAGGAATAATAATGCAATGCCAAGCCTTGGACAGAGATTAGGAGGGGTGACCAAAAGATTGGTCAAAAAGATGGGTCTTAGATGGTTTTTAAAGATAGAGCGAGAGAAAAGGAGCAGTGGAGGGGATTTAATGAGGGAGTTCCAGGGATTACATACATAGATACATAGATACATAGATACATAGAAGATAGGAGCAGGAGTAGGCCATCCGGCCCTTCGAGCCTGCTCCGCCATTTAATGAGATCATGGCTGATCCTTCAATTCAGTATCCCGTCCCCGCCTTCTCTCCGTAACCCTTAACCCCTTTTGCCTGTAGAAATATATCTAATTCCCTCTTAAATATATTTAATGAGCTGGCGTACACTGCCCTCTGTGGCAATGAGTTCCACAGGTTCACCACTCTCTGAGTGAAGAAATTCCCCCTCATTTCTGTCCTAAATGGTTTAGCCCTTATCCTTAAATTATGTCCTCTAGTTCTGTTCTCACCCGCCAAGGGAAACATTCCTTCTGCATCTAATCTGTCTAGACCTGTCAGAATTTTATACACTTCTATGAGGTCCCCTCTCAATCTTCTAAACTCCAGTGTGTACATCCCTAAACTACATAGTCTCTCCTCATAGGTCAATCCCGCCATTCCTGGTATCAGCCTGGTGAATCGCCGCTGCACCCCCTCCATGGCAAGAACATCTTTCCTCAGATGAGGCGACCAAAACTGTACACAGTACTCGAGGTGTGGTCTCACCAGTGCCCTGTACAGCTGCAGCAAGGTATCCCTGTTCCTGTATTCCAACCCTTTTGCTATGAAGGCCAGCATACCGTTTGCCTTCTTGACCGCCTGTTGCACCTGCATGCTCGCCTTCAGTGACTGGTGTACAAGAACACCCAGGTCTCTCTGTACTTCCCCCTCTCCCAATTTATTGCCATTTAAATAATAATTTGCCCTCCCGTTCCTGCACCCAAGGTGGATAACTTCGCACTTGTCCACATTATAGTGCATCTGCCATTTATCCGCCCAATCACCCAGTCTGTCCAAATCGCTCTGGAGCTTCCTGGTCTCCTCCTCTGAGCCCACCCCCCCTCCTAGTTTAGTGTCGTCTGCAAATTTGGAAATGCTGCATTCGACTCCCTGATCCAGGTCATTAATATAAATTGTGAACAGCTGGGGACCCAGGACAGATCCCTGTGGTACCCCACTTGTTACTGCCTGCCATTCAGAAAATGAGCCGTTTATTCCAACTCTCTGTTTTCTATCTGACAGCCAGTTCTCTATCCACGTCAATACTTTCCCCTTTATCCCATGAGCTTCAATTTTCCATGCTAATCTTTTATGTGGGACCTTATCGAAGGCCTTTTGGAAGTCCAGGTACACCACATCTACTGGCTCTCCCCCATCTATTTTACCAGTTACTCCCTCAAAAAATTCCAATAGATTAGTCAAGCACGATTTACCCTTTGTAAATCCATGTTGACTCTGTCCTATCCTGTCCCCATTTGCTAAGTGCTCGGCTATTTCATCCTTAATGATGGACTCCAGCATTTTGCCCACAACTGATGTAAGGCTTACAGGTCTGTAATTACCTGCTTTTTCCCTACCCCCCTTTTTGAATAGTGGGGTAACGTTAGCTACCCTCCAATCCATGGGCACTGTTCCCGAGTCTAATGAATTCTGAAAAATCATGCTTAGTGCATCCGCTATCTCTAGGGCCACCTCCTTCAGTACCCTAGGATGCATGTTATCAGGCCCTGGGGATTTGTCCGCCTTCAATCCCTTTAGCTTCCTTAACACCATATCCTTAGAGATATTGATTTGCGTCAGTTCCTCCTTTGCCAATGTCCCTATTTTTCCCGATATCCCAGGGAGGTTTTTTGTGTCTTCCTTCGTAAAGACTGACCCAAAGTATGCATTTAGTTGGTCTGCCATTTCCTTATTTCCCATTATATATTCCCCCGTATCTGACTGCAATGGACCAACTTTGGTTTTCACCAGTCTTTTCCTCTTGACATACTTATAAAAGCTTTTGGAGTTAGTTTTTATATTTTCCGCCAGCTTGCTTTCGTAAGCTATTTTGCCCTTCTTGATTAAGCCCTTTGCCCTCCTTTGCTCTATCTTAAACTGTTCCCAATCTTCCGCTCTGGCGCGTTTTTTGGCTATTTTATACGCCCTATCTTTGGATTTTATGCTGTCTCTAATTTCCCCTGTTATCCACGGTTGAGTCACCTTTTTAGATTTCCTTTTATGCCAGATTGGTATAAACAATTTTTGCAATTTTGTCATTCTATCTTTAAATGCTTGCCATTGTTTATCTACCTCCAGTCCTCCCAGGAACGTTGTCCAATCAGACCTACTCAGTTCCCGTCTAATGGCATCATAATTCCCCTTGTTTAAATTCAGGACCTTAGTCTCTGAGTCAATTTCTTCGCTCTCCATTTCGAGTGAGAAATCGATCATGTTATGATCGCTCTGACCCAAGGGTCCCCGTACAACAAGATTACTAATTAGTCCCTTCTCATTGCACAGTACCCAGTCCAATATAGCCTGTTCCCGAGTTGGTTCCTCGACATATTGATCCAGATAACCATCCCTTAAACACTCAAGGAATTCCTCCTCCTCATTATTTTTACTGATTAGGCTAGTCCAATCTATATGGATTAGGGCCAAGGTGACTCTAGATTCTGCCACCAATGCTGGAGCAAAGGAAGGGGATGCACAAAAGGTCAGAGAGGACCAAAGGATGCATAAAATTTACAAAGAAATTACAACATGGAAACAGGCTCTTCAGCTCATCACACAAGCAGTAGTCCTAATCCTACATGCTTGTTCTGTTCCAATATCCCTTTATTCCCTCTTTCCTTCAACCACCTATCTAACCGATTCTTGAAAGTTAAAATGGTCGCTGCTTCATTCATCAACTCCAGTCGTGCATTCTATAGCTTCACAACCCCTTATATTAAAAAAAGTTTCTCCTGCTTTCTCTCCCAAATCTTAAACTTAATCCCTATGTTCCCTTGTTCTAGATCCCTAAACCACTGGAAACAGTCTGTTTCTATCTACTCTGTCTCATCCTTCATAATTTTAAACATCGCTATCAAATCACTCCACAATCTCCACTGTTCTAATGAAAACAGATCCAATTTTTCAAGTCTTTCTTTTTATTTGTATTTCCTCATATCAAGCAGTATCCTAATGAGTCTTTGCTGTACCATCTCTATTGCCTCAACATCTGTTCTATAAAGTGGAGCCCAAAATTGAACACAGTACTCCAATTCTGGTCTTACTATGGTTTTACATAAGTTCATCATTACATCTCGACTTTTATACACCTTTTGCCATAAAACACAGCATTCCATTAGCTTTAAAAAAGTGCAGCTGCTTTTAAACCTGAACCCCTAAATCCATCTGCCCTTTCACATTATCCAGCCCTCCCATAAAGTATTATTACTTTATCTTTTTTCACCAACATGTACCACCTCACACTTACTGATACTGAATTCCATGTGCCACTTTTGTGCCCATTCCACCATTTTTTTTTCCAATATCCCGTTGCAGCTTCCTTTGGTCCTCAGAATTTTTTACTATGGCTCCTATTTTATCCTCTGCAGTTTTGGACACCACTCTCTCTAGCACTATATCCCTTTTTGATTTTCTCTTACCCTGCGCAATTTTTGCAGTTTTTCATGACTTGACTTCAACACCACCTTTAAAAAGCTGAGTAAAATCAGCTTCTCCCTCTTAACTTTCATAAACCTATTTTTTTTGACAAGAACAATTATCAGAACAATGCAAAAAACAGTCAATAGGTCTTTTACTGCTTTTTAACCAGATAAGCAGCACTTATTTTTGCAAATCTACATTTTTGATCAATATGGTTCGTGGTTTATAAATATCTAAACAGTAAGAGCAATATTTGTGTTCATAGGTTTTCATTTTCTAATATAAGGCAAATCTATATAACTACAAACTCTAGATAGAAAAGCACACAATATTATAGCAAAAATCATAATCTGAGACCAATAAACATTCGCTATTAAATTGTTACAAAATGTATATGAATGCAGGATAAGCTCTACTCCTTACATATGCACGAGTCATACAAATACCTTCCAGATCAGAATTCCCAATCCTCTCTCTTCCAGCAACCTGGGACACTACAAGACTAGAATTCTGTGTATATGGCCAGTCATAATTAAAGGCTGATGCACTGTCAAATGCTGGTTTGAAGAATCCCCTCCTTCCCAGAGACACTGACAAGGATTTCTGTTCTCTCCTTTTATTGCTAAAGGTGAGAAATTGCCAATGACAGCAAATTAAAGAAATAGGTAAAGGTGATATAATAGCTGCAGTTTAACATGTGCACCCCATCTGAAGTTCAGTGTGCTCTTTAAGTCAAGGGGGCTGAGAATAGAACTTGGGAAAATAAAATGGGCAACAATATTGGCAAACAACGATGTAGAACAGCAATGGAAAACATTTAAAACGGTGTTCAACAGAGTGCAGGAACAATATATTCCGCTAAAAGGAAAGAACAAACTAAACACTAATGAGGCTCCACGGATGAATAAAGCCATAAGGGAACAATTGAGGGTAAGGAAAGAGGCATACATTAAGTACATGGACAGCAGGGGAGTGCATGATAAGGGAGAATATGAAGCGATTAGGAAAGTCAAAAAAAACAATTAGGAAGGCAAAGAGGAACTACGAAATTAAATTATCAAGGAACATAAAACAAAATAGTTAAATATTTTACAGGCTGATCAATAAAAAAGGAAGGTTGGGATGGGAATAGGGCCATTAAGGGATATACAGGATAATACCACAGGTAACGATAGAGAGATGGCAGAAATATTAAATAAATATTTTGCTTCAGTATTTACCAGGGAGATAGAACAGGTGGACATGACATTGGATGATGAGATTAGTAATGAGATAAGTGCATTTAAAATAAAAAGAGGGGATATATTAAATAAACTAATCAAACTCAGAGGATAAAACCCCTGGTCCGGATGGATTGCATCCATGCATTTTAAAAGAATCTAGGGAAGAGATAGCAGAGGCATTAATAAACATATTTAATAATTCGTTAGAAAAAGGTGTAGCGTCAGAAGACTGGCAGATAGCTAACGCAATACCTATATTCAAGAAGGGGGATAGAACATGTCCAGGGAATTATAGACCAGTCAGCTTAACATCGGTGGTAGGAAAAATAATGGAATCCCTACTAAAGGAGAAAATAGAAGAACATCTAGAAACCAAAAATATAAGGAATAGTCAGCATGGATTTCAAAAGGGAAAGTCTTGCTTGACCAACCTCATTGAATTTTTTGAAGAGATAACAGAGAGAGTAGACAATGGTAATGCAGTAGATGTAATTTATCTAGATTTTCAAAAGGCCTTCGATGAGGTACCCCATAATAGACTGATGAACAAGGTCAGAGAATGCGGAGTCAGGGGACAAGTAGCAGAATGGATAGCTAGCTGGCTTCAAGACAGAAAGCAGAGAGTAGGGGTAAAGGGTAGCTATTCACAGTGGCAGAAGGTGGGTAGTGGTGTTCCACAAGGATCAGTGCTGGGACCACTGTTGTTCACTATTTACATTAACAATTTAGCCTTTGGAATCAAAAACACAATTTCTAAATTTGCGGATAACACCAAATTGGAGGGATAGTCAATACTGAGGAGGACTGCAACAAATTACAGGAGGACATTAATAAACTTGCAGAATGGGCATGTAATTGGCAAATGAAGTTCAACATAGATAAATGTGAGGTATTACATTTTGGTAGGAAGAATAGGGAGGTCACTTATTACCTGGAGGGTGCGAGTCTAGGTGGAGTAGAGGAACAAAGGGATCTCGGAGTACAAATACACAAATCACAAAGTTGCGACACAGGTTAGCAAGGCCATAAAAAAAGCAAACCAAGCACTAGGGTTTATTTCTAGAGGGATAGAATTGAAAAGTAGGGAAGTTATGCTAAACCTGTATGGAACCTTGGTTAGACCACATTTAGAGTACTGCATACAGTTCTGGTCGCCATATTATAAAAAGGATATAGAGGCACTGGAGAGGGTGCAGAGAAGATTTACAAAGATGATACCAGAAATGCGAGGGTATACATATCAGGAAAGGATGAACAGGTTGGGTCTCTTTTCTCTTGAAAAAAGGCGGCTGAGGCGTGACCTAATAGAGGTCTTTAAAATTATGAAAGGTTTTGATAAAGTGCATACAGAGATAATGTTTACACTTGTGGGGAAGAGCAAAACTAGAGGCCATCAATAGAGAAAAGACTTGTATTTATATAGTGCCTTTCACGACCACTGGACGTCTCAAAGCGCTTTACAGCCAATGAAGTACTTTTGAAGTGGAGTCACTGTTGTAATGTGGGAAACGCGGCAGCCAATTTGCGCACAGCAAGTTCCCACAAACAGCAATGTGATAATGACCAGATAATCTGTTTTTGTTATGTTGGTTGAGGGATAAATATTGGCCAGGACACAGTGGATAACTCCCCTGCTCTTCTTTGAAATAGTGCCATGGGATCTTTTACGTCCACCTGAGAGGGCAGACAGGGCCTCGGTTTATCGTCTCATCCAAAAGACGGCACCTCTGACAGTGCAGCACTCCCTCAGTACTGGCACTGGAGTGTCAGCCTAGCTTTATGTGCTCAAGTCCCTGGAGTGGGACTTGAACCCACAACCTCCTGACTCAGAGGCGAGTGTGCTACCAACTGAGCCACAGCTGACAATATAAGATAGTCACCAAGAAATCCAGTAGGGAATTCAGAAGAAACTTCTTTACCGAGGGAGTGGTGAGAATGTGGAACTCGCTACCACAGGGAGTGGTTGAAGTGAACAGTATAGATGCATTTAAGGGGAGGCTAGACAAGCATATGAGGGAGAAGGGAATAGAGGGTTATGCTGATAGATTTAGATGAGGAAAGACGGGAGGAGGCTCGAGTGGAGCATAAATGCTTGCATGGACTGGTTGGACCGAATGGCCTGTTCCTGTGCCATATATCCTATGTAATCCATCATAGGAAGCATATTATTGCCTTTGAGAGGGTACAGAGGTGAACAAAGATGATTCCAGGTATCAGCAACTTAAGTTATGAGGAAGGATTAAGTTGAGCTCATTTTCTTTCGGAGAGAGATGATCTAATTGAAGCTTTCAAGATTATAAAGAGAATTGGCAAAACGTCATCCAGATAAATTGTTCACTAGCTGAAGATTTAAATACCAGTGTCAGAAGTTTAAAAAAACTGTACTTTCGGATTAAGAAGTGAGGTGGAACTTTTTCACCCAAGGGGGAAGGCAATTGAAGCAGACAGTTTAAGTAGGTTCGAGACAATTGGATGCATTTCTGGAGGGAGAAGGTATTTAGCAATATAGTGAGAAGGATGGTATGTGGGTTGGATCTATGAAAAAAGGACAGGTTTGTTTGAGCCTAATGGACTTTTCCTGTTTATAACTGTAACGGTTGTACATTTTTTTATTCATGCAAAGGATGTGGGCGTCATTGGTAAGGCCAGCATTGCCCATCCCTAATTGCCATTGAGAAGGTGGTGGTGAGCTCCATTCTTGAACCGCTGCAGTCCGTGTGGTGAATGTACTCCCACAGTGCTGTTAGGATTTTGACCCAGTGACTATGAAGGAACAGTGATATATTTCCAAGTCAGGATGGTGTGTGACTTGGAGGTGGTGTTGTTCCCAGACGCCCTCTGCCCTTGTCCTTCGAGGTGGTAGAGGTCGCGGGTTTGGGAGGTGCAGTCGAAGGCAGCTTGGCGAGTTGCTGCAGTGCATCTTGTAGATGGTACACACTGCAGCCATGGTGCGCCGGTGGTGGAGGGAGTGAATGTCTAAGGTGGTGGATGTGGTGTCAATCAAGCAAGCTGCTTTGTCCTGGATGATGTTGAGCTTCTTGAGTGTTGTTGGAGCTGCACTCACCCAGGCAAGTGGAGAGTATTCCATCACACCCCTTGTGCTTTGTAGATGGCTGGAAAGGCTTTGGGGAGTCAGGAGGTGAGACACTCGCTGGAGAATACCCAGCCTCTGACCTGTTCTTGTAGCCACAGTATTTATGTGGCTGGTCCAGTTAAGTTTCGTGTCAATGGTAACCCCCCTGGATGTTGATGGTGGGGGATTTGGCAATGATAATGTCATTGAATGTCAAGGGGAGGTGGTTAGACTCTCTCACAAACACAAAAGCAAAATACTGCGGATGCTGGAAATCTGAAATAAAAACAAAAAATGCTGGAAATACTCAGCAGGTCAGACAGCATCTGTGGAGAGAGAAACGTTTCAGTCAGAACTGGAAAAAGTTAGAGATGTAACAAAAAAACCAAGAAGTAGTATAAAACCAGACGGACCACTTGGCAGCGACCTCGGCACCGGCTTCGGACACGACAATGGCACACCCAGCCCAGTCGACCCTGCAAAGTCCTCCTCACGAACATCTGGGTACTTGTGCCAAAATTGGGAGAGCTGTCCCACAGACTAGTCAAGCAACAGCCTGACATAGTCATACTCACAGAATCATACCTTTCAGCCAATATCCCAAACTCCTCCATCACCATCCCTGGGTATGTCCTGTCCCAATGGCTTTGGGGGGTCAGGAGGTGAGACACTCACCGCAGAATACTCAGCCTCTGACCTGCTCTTGTAGCCACAGTATTTATGTGGCTGGTCCAGTTCAGTTTCTGGTTAATGGTGACCCTCAGGATGTTGATGGTGGGGGATTCGCCGATGGTAATACCGTTGAATGTCAAGGGAAGGTGGCTAGACTCTCTCTTGTTGGAGATAGTCATTGCCTGGCACTTGTGTGGCGCAAATGTTACTTGCCACTTATCAGCCCAAGCCTGATGTCACAGAATCCCCACAGTGCAGATAGAGGCCATTTCGGCCCATCGAGCCTGCACCGACACATATCCCACCCTATCCCCGTAACCCCATGTATTTAATCCCCCCTAACACTAAGGGTCAATTTATCATAGCCAAATCAACCTAACCCGCACATCTTTGGACTGTGGGAGGAAACCGGAGCACCCGGAGGAAACCCACGCAGACACGGGGAGAATGTGCAAACTCCACACAGACAGTCACCCGAGGCCGGATTCGAACCCGGGTCTCTGGCGCTGTGAGGCAACAGTGCTAACCACTATGCCACCGTGTTGCCCAGGTCTTGCTGCATGCAGCATGGACTGCTTCATTATCAGTTGCGAATGGCATTGAACACTGCAATCATCAGCGATCATCCCCACTTCTGACCTAATGATTGAGGGAAGGTCATTGATGAAGTAGCTGAAGATGGTTGGGCCCTGAGGACACTGCCCTGAGGAACTCCTGCAGCGATGTCCTGGGGTTGAGATGATTGTCCTCCAACAACCACAACCATCTTTCCTTGTGTTAGGTATGACTCCAGCCAGTGGTGAGTTTTCTCCCCGATTCCTATTGACTTCAGCTTTACTGGGGCTCCTTGATGCCACACTCGGTCAAATGCTGCCTTGATGTCAAGGGTAGTCACTCTCACCTTACCTCTGGAATTCAGCTCTTTTTTCCATGTTTGGACCAAGGCTGTAATGAGGTCTGGAGCCAAATGGTCCTGGCGGAACCCAAACTGAGCATCGGTGAGCAGGTTATTGGTGAGTAAGTGCCGCTTGATAGCACTGTCGACGACAACTTCCGTCACTTTGCTGATGATTGAGAGTAGACTGATGGGGCGGTAATTGGCTGGATTGGGTTTGTCCTGCTTTTTGTGGACAGGACATACCTGGGCAGTTTTTCACATTGTCAGATAGATGTTAGTGTTGTAGCTGTACTGGAACAGCTTGGCTAGAGCCGCAGCTAGTTCTGGAGCACAAGTCTTCAGCATGACAGCCAGGATGTTGTCGGGGCCCATAGCCTCTGCTGTATCCAGTGCGCTCAGCCGTTTCTTGATATCACGTGGAGTGAATCGAATTGGCTGAAGACTGGCTTCTGTGATGGTGGGGACCTCAGAAGGAGGCCGATAGGGATCATCCACTTGGCACTTCTGGCTGAAGATGGTTGCAAACGCTTCAGCTTTGTCTTTTGCACTCACGTGCTGGGCTCTGCCATCATTGAGGATGGGGATGTTCATGGAGCCTCCTCCTGCAGTTATTTGTTTAATTGTCCACCACCATTCACGACATGTTAGGAGCAAACGGCGTCGTTGCACTTAATATCTAAAACCAGCATCAACAGAATTAACACACGTGGTGTGAATCTCTGCTCAGAACAACGAAAACCAGTATCTGTAGAACTAAAATATGCAGCAATTGTCTCTGCTTACAATAGCTAAATTGGGTTCAATAACTCTGATGCACAATGCCTAACACCAGCATTAGTAGAACTAACACATATGGGATGAGTCTTAACTCACAATAGCTGAATCGTGCTCTGGACACTTGCTACAAGCCTCAGAAAAACTTCCAGTCTGGGGTGAGGCTGTAAAATCCTCCTTGAAATAGTACACTTTCTGAAATTGTTTTAGGGGGTTCATCTTGATTTAAGTATCTCGCTGTGAAATATTCATCGCTACTCACGATCATTATTAATTATCAATGATCAAACTCTAAAAGTACAAGAGAAAACTGCCATTTCAGGCTCAAAACATTAAAGAACAGTTTTCAGATGAAGGCTGCAGCATAAAGGATAATTTCTAAGTCTTGGAATCATGAATTAAGAATAAACGATTGCAGATGTGTTTCAGCATCTCATTCTAATCCCTAAATAATTGAGTGAGTAGACCAAGAACTTTAAAATAGTATTTCTTCCACACTCTGCCCCGATACGTACGGCACAATATTTCCCACTTTCGAGACTTTTGAAAGACTATATATTTGCGCTTATTCAATTACAATAACAAAATGTATTTCATGCAGTAGCCACATCTAATGCATTAATCTTTTTCTCTCGATGCAAACAAGAAATGATTTAGTGTCTGAATCCTGATCCTTGGTGTCAGTAATGCACTGGGTGAGAGGGCATCACACAAGCAACTGATGAAGTGCCGCTATGCTCAAAAGTGTCGTTGCTGGACAATGTGAATGTGGATCATGTAGGGCTTTGCTTCCAAACCACAGCCAGTCATAACTGAGAGCCCATTTCTGGAACGAGTGCTCCTTTAATGTAGAGTAAGTGAAGTTCAAAACAAGTTCTGTACGCACACAAATATGTTAATTGTATATTATACACTTCACAGTGCAGTACAGTTCCAAAATAGAGACAGACAGAGACTTCTTAAAATTGCATTCCATTTTATATGATTTTATTTACACAAGTTCAGCAAATCAATAAAAACTACAAAAATAACAATTTGACTTTTATTCTCGAGTTTCCAACCATGGCTGCATTTTTGGCTGGTCATGTCATACATGACAAAACAAAGAAATGGTAAGGAAAATAAATTCTAATAAACCCTCACGATTTCAGACCCCAAGGAGACAAAAGTCCAACTGTACCATCCTCTTGAAGACACTCAGAATATGGTGGATTTTTGTTTCTAAGAGAAGAAATTGACTGACATCTGCTTTTCACACATACATGCATCATTTTACTGCTTAATGCATCAACACATCAAATTATAAACAGAGACAACACATACCAAGATTGTGCTGATGCAAGCAAAAAATAGAAAAATCAAACTCACTTTTTAAAATCGCTCACAGCATAATATATATTCCTTATAACTTCTAATGACCAAATAAAAAGGATTCAGACAGCCTCCAGCAAGTTGTAAGGGGGGAGGGGGTGAAATACAGTAGTTCACATTGAGGAAATCAACAATGGAATTTGTTGTTTCAGGGGCTAACTTAGTAGGAACAGATGTAGATTCTGTGCTGCAATGTGATCAAAGAGAGGCATGACTTAAACCCAGATGGAATCAGTTGGAGGGATTGTGGGAGGATTTGGGGTGTGGCGTACCCAATTCAGCCAGCTGGTGTCCACACCACCAAACAAGCAAGAGGTGCCTGTGGCACTTAAACAGAACATAGTCCCAATAGAAACTGGGAAAGGTTCAGTGCCATGACCAGTGAAGGGGTCTGTGACACTGCAAATAAAAAAACCTCACGTTGCAAATTAATCCCAGATCAGTTAGCTATTGCTGGTTAAATTAGCTGCTTCTGAAATTAGCTGCATAGACATGCATCTGGATTTGGTTAAGTACATTTCATGGCCACTCCTGCTGCAACTACTAAAATCCTACATCACATTTCACATAACTAATGATAAACGCACAATGGTATGTCTTATTGAGGTCATATACACTATTAAATGCCATTAACAACATAGAGAGTGTATTATCTTTAACCCTTTCAGGTTCACAGTCCTACTTTTGTATAAAAACGAGAAAATAAACACAAGATTAAAATGCAATGTGCTATTTTGTCTATTCAGAAAGTACTAAATCAGGAAAGGTGTTTGATCTTGGGTAGCTTGGCAGTGCCTACCTGACGTGCAACAGAGTAGCAGGATGCAGGTTTGTGGCTCTGTTACCAATCTAAACTAGGCCATTAAGAGGATCCACTGAGCAGTGGCCACTCAAGGAGGTAAATAAAATCAGTAGATGAGCCACCCGTGGATGTTCTTGCACAGCTGATGTTCCCTGTTGCCTTTGCTCTGCACCGTCCTTTGATGGTTTGGCTTAGTTTGTGCAGAGAATCACTAAGGCTAACCTAGCCCTTCAGGGCACAGTGTTACAGAATCCTCTTCTGCATATGGAACCTTATCTGCGGAGAAGCTCCTGAACGGAAAATTGTGAATTTTTTCCCCCCATAAATTAGCTGATGTAAACATCTCACTCATGCCTCATGGGGGCAGGTTTCACAAATAAATCAAAAGGAAATAAAACAAGGATTTTTTAAGTTTAAAAAATTACAAAATAACTGATGCAAAGCCGCACAATTTATTTTGTTTTGTTAGAATTACTGTATTAATTATTTTAAAGTTATTAAAAAATCCCATCAAGATAATCAAAATAAAACCCTAACTGTTGGAAATATGAAAGATAAACAGAAAATGTTGGAAATGAATAGCAAATACAATAGCAACTGAAAGAGGAAGATAACATTTATGGGTGGGGAATTAATCAGAACTGACCCATTACACTCCAAATATTACCCGTCTGTCTCTTTCAGATGCTGATTAACCTGCCTCGCATTTGCAGCATCTTTTATTTTTATTCTCCATCAAGATAGTTATGCCCTATTAAAAAAATCTAGATCTATTATAATTGACAATTCTGCAAAATTTGTATCTATAATGTCTAAAAACAGACAGCTAAATAAAAAATCATGAAATTGAGAAAACATTAATAGCATTGAGTAAGATGAAACACTATATGTAGCTCTTATAGGATTATTTTATCTTAATCTACAGGATTCATTAAAAACATACTGCTTTGCCCTTCACTGCTATAGAATTGAGATTAGAACACATCACTGTCAGTTCCAGATAAACACATACCTGATTCTTGCACAATAGTGCCCGACACATTCCAACCTACCAAAACACTCCCACTCACTTGCATTGTGTAGAATTTTTGAGACAAGCATTACAGTTAAACACAAAACAATAATTCACACGTAGTATCTTGTCTAATTATCTACTTATAACCATTTTCCCGAGAAAGGTAACTACACCTTTCACTTGCCTACAAGTTGTAAAAGAATTGAATACATTTACAAGCTCACTAATTGAATAATGAAGCATTCCATCTACTTTATTTTCTCTCTTTCTCTCTAGGTTTCCTTGGCTGGAGCAGAGGTAAAGTAGCTTACTCCTAGGTTTCTGCTAATTCTGCTCTTCGGCCCCCCTCCTGTCATGGTGACTCGCCCATCAACCTTTCTCCCCTCCTGCTATAGCCCTGTCTTCTACATGATACCTTCCCACTGTGCAGAAAATTGTGGCACAATATGCTGGTACACTAACATCACTACTGTGATGCCCAGGTGAAATACTTGTAACCATGGCATCCTATTCTGACCATTGCCATGCAGCGACACCATCAATTTCCAGTTCTCAGGAGCATCTTTGTTTTAGCCACTGTCTTATTCAAAGCTATGTTACAACACAACTTTTAAGCTGATGGTTGATAGTTAAACCACAATGGTTACATATTTTACTTTTTGCCCAGACTGGTTAAGTATTTGAGGTATTTGAGCAAGCGCATAGGATAAAATTAAATGCAACAAAACTGATTTCACACAATCTGCATTAATCAGAAACAACATTCTTCTTCAAAACATAAAAATGGTCTAAATTATGATGGGTTTTGAACAAGGTACATATGGAAAAAGTATTTCCACTGATTGGTGAGTCAGTGACTAGAGGACATAAATTTAATCACCAAAAGAACAAAGTGAGAGGCTTGGGAAAGTCTCTTTATGTATTTAGTCATTAGGATATGGGGTGCCTACCAGAAACCGGTGGAAGCAGAATCCATAATGGCCTAGAAATTCCGTTCCCTACGGGTGTGTACGCGCTGTGTACTCACCCGTAGGGCCAACGGAAGTGCCGGTTTTACGCATGCACTGGAAACCGGCACTTCCGTTCTCTGCAGAAAGGGCTTCCCAGGTCAAACGCCTGCGCCGGATAGGCAGTGCGTACGTTAGAAACTTCCGTTTTTTTTCCACACTGGCTTGAGTCCAGGTAAGTCGGGAACAGCTGCGCCTAGAAAAGCAGGCACAAGGCCTGCTTTTAGCAGGTTAATAGTTTAAGAAAGTAAAAACAAAAACATTTTTTCCACTGATTTATCATTTTAAAATACTTTAAAGAAAGGTAAGTTTATTTTTAGCCCCGTTAAAAACTTTAATTATTTTTTTCAAAAATTTAAATTTTTGTTTAAAATCGTTAATTTATGTAATTTATAGTCATTTTAAAAATGTGATTTTTAAAAAAATTTATTTGAAGTTTTACTTATGTTTTGGGGCTGATCTCGATTCATAGATTTGATAGGTCTTCCTGTCAAATCTATGAATGGAGATTCCCTGCTCTGATTGGCTCCCCATGGCCCACGTGATCCCAGGGACGCTGCAAACTAGCTGCACCCCTGGGATACGTGGGCTCTGCACACCGGCAGTTTGAAGAGGCCCGGCAACGGAATTCTGCGCCTCCCGGGAGCCCTCTGGTCCAGGCGCAGATTTTTCCGAATCACAGCCCTCCGCCCGCCCGGGAAGTCAATAAATATTTGGAAAAGAAAAATTCTTGAGTACGGGGAAAGGGTAGGGAATGGGACTAAGTAGATAGCTCTTTCAAAGTGCTGGCACAGACAGGATGGGCTAAACACCTCCTTCTCTGCTGTAAAATTCTACAATCCTATGGAGTGTAGGACCAATATGGCCACGCAAAAGGACTTTGGAAAAAATGAAGGATACATTTGGGAATCTTTAGATAATAAGGTAGCATTTTTTGATTGGCTGCTTTGCCATGAATATGCAGCTTGAATTAATTTAGCTTGCTTTTGCGCTTTAGACACATTGGACGCACACCACAGACAAAACTTGTATTGATTTTTCTAGTTCTTTAAAAAAAAAACTTGATCAATGTAGCATTAAGCAGTTTTGCTCGCAGTTTATTTCATATATCCACAATGTTATAGATATGTATGCTGCAAATAAGCTTCCCTGCAGATCCACAGGCTTTGTTGTTATTTCAGCTGAATGAATGGCTAACCAAAGGTATATAAATAACTATAAAGTGAAAGCTGTATGATGATAATCTAGTAAGTAGCTGCCAACATGATTTCAGATGGGGAAGATATTAACTGATCAACAGTGACTACACACAAGCACTTTTGGACATCCTGAGGACATGAAAGATGCTATATTAATGCAAGTTATATAAGCTGACCAACCTTCCTGAATTCTTTGAAGAAGTGGCATCTTATGCAAGTTGTAGACAATCTCACAATGTATCTTGACTTCCAAATGTTTAAAGCAGTGGACAGAGTGAAACCAGGGAATAGATAGGAAATTGGGTGAAGGGTAGGAAACAGCTGATATTTGTCAGAAGAAAAGAGAAGTGTTGAGTGGAGTTCCCCGGAGAATGGAGTTGGGAACTCTATGGTTTCTAATTAACATTATGGACTTGGATTCAGAAGCTCAGTTCAAACTGGTCAAATTTGGAGAGAATAGGAAACTAGAAGGGACAGTTGGATCTGAGGAGGCAATCCAGTAACTACAAAATGAACTAGAAAAAAATATTTTTAAAGGTGGAACAATGACATAAAATTCAATATAGGCAAGTGCAAAGTATTGTGCAATGGAAGAAAAAATGGGTGACAAGATTTTCATGAATGGTATTGAAATAGGTAAGTATAAAGTGGAATGAGATCTACGGGTTTTAAAGGAAGAAAAGAAAGAACTTGCATTGACATCGTAGCTTTCACATCCTCAGGGTATCCCACTGCACTTAACAGCCAATGAAGTGCTTTTTGAAGTGTAGTCAAGCATGGCAGCCAAGTTATGCACAGCAAGATTTCCCAAACAGCAACAATTGACCAGTTAATCTATTTTGGTGGTGTTGGTTTTAGTTGATTCGATGCTCAACATGTTCAACCACTGTGCAGCAGCCATCAGCAAAGCAAATAGAATGTTGAACTATACAGTCAAAACAGTAGAATACAAGTCAGAGGAAGTCACGCTCAATCTGTAGAGTGTTCTGGTCAGACCACACAAGTACTGCATCCAGTTCTGGTCAGCAAAGCATTCCATTCATGGAGGCAGTGCAGAGAGGAACCAGACTCCCTCGAGTCAGAAGACTGAATTATGAGGAATGACTGCTGAGATTTGGGATTTTCAACCTTGAAAGGAGGTGACTGAGAGATGACTTTATCATGGTATATAACAACTTACATTTCTATTGTTCCTTTATTCTAGAAAAATGTCCCAAGGCACTTCACAGATGTGTAGTAGAAAAAAAGGAAGCTGAGCCAAAGTAGTAGAGATTATGAAGGGTGATCAAAAGCTTGGTCAAAGAAGTAGGTTTTAAGAATGATCTTAAAGGAGAAGATGAAAATGGAAATATGGATGGGTTTAGGGTGGAAATTCCAGAGCATAGGGCCTAGGCGACTGAAGGCATGACCACCAATGCTGGGGTGAAGGAAGGGAAGAGGGATGCATAAAAGACCAGACTCAGAGGGATGGAGTGATCTGTGGGGGGGGTTATAGGGTTGGAGGAGTTTAGAGATAGGGAGAGGCGAGGCCACGAGGGATGAGATTTAAACCCGAGGATGAAAATTTCAAATTTGAGGAGTTGAGAAACCGGGAACCAATGTAGATCAGCAAGGATGGGGCTGATGGACGAGTGGGTCTTGATATATAAGATACAAACAGCAAGTTTTAAATGAGCTGAAGTTTACGGAGAGTGGAGTACCAGAAGCCCAGCAGGAGAGCCAGTGTCGAAGGCATTGATGAGGGCTTCAGCTGCAGACGGGCCTGAGATGTGGCGGAGATGAGCAATGTTAAAGGTGGAAGTAGGCAGTATTTGTGATGGAGAGGATACGGGATCGGAAACTCAGCTCGACATTGAATAGAATGCCGAGGCTGCGAATATGCTGGTTCAACCTGAGACAGTGGCTGGGGAGGTGATTGAAATTGATGGCTAGTGTACGAAGTTTGTGGTGGGAGCTGAAGAAAACTCTAGCTTTGGTCCTCCCAATGTTTAACTGAAAGAAATTGCTGCTCATCCAAGTCTGGATATTGGACGAGCAGTCTGATAATACTGAGGCAATGAAAGGGCTGAGAGAGGTGGTAGAGGTGTAGAGCTGGGTGTTGTCAGTATACATATGGACTTGCTCCATGTCATTGGATGATGTAGCCAAGGGGCAGCATGTAGGGGCAAAGGATAGACTTTTGAGGGACCAATGAGGTGGGGGCAGAAGAGATGATAGGAGTAAATGGCATATAAAAGGTAAATCTGGAACACTAATACAACTAAATCATAACAGCAGGCCAAGGAGACATATGTTTAAACTAGTAAAAGGCAAATCTACGACTGATGTTAAGAAGTTATTTTTCACACAAAGAATGATCAACACATGGAATGAACTTTTGAGTAGGATAGTCAGGTTGAAAACCGTAGAATCATTTAAGATACAAAAGGGTGAAGTGATAGGGGAGCAAAGCATCTTTCTGGTTGAATGAGCTATGATGGATTGAATGACCTTTCTCATCTATATCTATCTTGTAATGTGTAGAGACTTGGTGGGTAGAACATCTATTGGTACAGGAAAGGCCACAGCTGCTTCCACGCAAACACACGTATAAACTCCAAGAATGCCGAGATATTTTGATTTTGCATTAAGAAACAGTCATTGTGGCTGGGTTATTGTGTGTGCAGAATGGAGATCTGACAAAGAGGGAGGAATATTACAATACTATACTGTCATTTACTCAAAATCTAGGTTTGGGTTACTGATCACATAATATAATGGAGGATTAAGCATGTGTATGGGAAATTTGTTACACTGTGTCTTAGGCAAAGCACCGGCAGGCAGGGTACATGGCTAGCATGGGGACTGAACCTGCGACCTTAGTATTATTAGTAGTACGCTCTAACCAACTGAGCTAATAGGCCCCCGCAAAATAGGGAACCCTTCATAAATTTGCGTGTCATCCTTGCGCAGAGGCCATGCTAATCTGTATCGTTCCAATTTTAGTATATGCGCTGCCAAAGTGACTTACACTGCAGTGGCACAAACTGGATAGTGTGAATATTTCACTCATGTAGCTCTTCGGCTATGGAAATAAAACAATAGCTTGAAATGTTAGCATTACAATTCAAAGCAGGGTTAAGTAGGAAATAGTAGAAACTGTGTATGTAACACATGAGCTAACACAAGAAAAATATGGGTCAGCCTTGGACTCAAAATATAAATCCATATGTGAACGAGTTAAAAACATAACTAATAATCTTAAAAGCAGCAGTATGATTGCCTCACTATCATCATTAGAAGTCTTGTCACTAAAGCTGTGAGATCATATGGTCAGTGCCACTAATAATCTTTTCTCTCATTGGCTATAAAATACAGATTTCAACCAAAGCAAACAAAACTGCTGATGTAGTCAAAAGGAAACATTCAGTACTGATTATGCTCTTAATTTTTTCCCCTTAAATTGGATTCTGGTTTTAATTCATAGCCTGTTGCCTGACTAGATTCTCTCGTATGCAACTGGATGGGAGAGAAGCCTCGGGACTTGATTGTGGATAACAAGGTAAATAGTTAAAATAAAATAAAATTACATGGTTGATCTAATTAGAATCAGCCTTAAAATATACAAAAAATGTCCTGGATCTAATCATAGACGCTCCTCTATCTGTTCTGCATAACACTGTAAAACTAGAAAGGTATAATATTGACCATATATTCAAGTAAAGCCCTCTGGTAACTCTCTTGGATAACTTCACACATGTTTGCAACATGAAATGCCTGGAGACAGTGGATGCTTGTAGACTACCAATAAGAACACTTCCACCACCCTCACGCACACAACTGCACAAAAATCACCACACGGATATGGAAATGTGTTATTTATTTCCTGCTGACCGAGCAGACTTTCTCTGCAACAGAATAATTTCCTGTTTGTCAGGATTTCTTTCATTCTAAGATCAAATATTTGTGGCTTATTGAGCATCATTAAAAGAGGAAATTTGCTCTTCTCTCTGACAGATTCAAGAAACATCTCTGACTCCTAGTTCTCTCCCCCACTCCAAGAATATTATTTTCCACACAGCAAATTAACAATTCTTGACAAAAATAACTCCAGTTATGTTGATAGAATGGAGAGGCTGGGGTTGTTCTCCTTGGAGCAGAGAAGATTGAGAGGAAATTTGATAGAGGTGTTCAAAATCATGAGGGGTCTGGACAGAGTAGATAGAAGGAAACTGTTCCCATTGGCAGAAGGATCGAGAACCAAAGGACACAGATTTAAGGTGATTGGCAAAAGAACCAAAGGCGACGTAAGAAAAAACTTTTTTACGCAGCGAGTGGTTAAGATTTAGAATGCAATGCCTGAAAGTGTGGTGGGGGGCAGATTCAATCACGGCTTTCAAAAGGGGGTTGTTTAAGTATCTGAAGGAAAGAAATTTGCAGGGCTACGGGGAAAGGGCGGGGGAGTGGGACTAGCTGAAGTGCTCTTGCAAAGAGCTGGCACGGGCTCGACGGGCCGAATAGCCTTCTTCCGTGCTGTAGCCTTCTTCCGTGCTGTAACCATTCTATGATTTTATTTATTTTCCCTCAAAACTAAAATAGTTTCTTTATTTTCAAAAAAAAAAGCTGAATTTAAGCCAGTGGCACAGCACATATTTATACAGTTGTATCAAATATTTATATTTCCTCTTCCAAGGGTATGGACATAATTGGAGACCAAAATATGGGACTAACTGTAAATAAGTGATTATGTACACAGCTGTACATCCATATTAAAGCCTGGCTGCATTTGTGCCTCGTCAGACTAGCTCTGCCATTACCAGTTCATTAACCAACCTTGGTGAACAGTTGACACCTTATAGCACACTCCCATAATGCTTAGAGTTGAGCTAGTGTTGATATTATAGCTGCCTGTATGATTTTAAACTTGGAAAAAGTTTTTTGTCTGTTGCAGCATTTTCTATTAAGTATTTCCAGCTGGAGACAGCAGATTGCTCAGCTTTCTATCTCTTCAAGAACAGGCACACAAGGACAAACAAAAAAAGTACCTAGGGGAAAAAAGCATAAATGAAGCAGCAAAGCTGAGTGCATCTGCCATAATTAGTCATCATCCTAATTAGAATAACATGCTTCTTTACCTGGAATTAAATGAAGAACAGCAGTTGGATTTTAATTGATTCCATACAACGGTACAGCTAACTTACATTCCAACAGTGAAGTGAGGTCTGATTCTAGCCAGCTCTGATACATTTATTTGTATTTTATGCTCAGGAAAACTGGGTCTCTCTCTAGTTACTGGTTAATCTGCTGATACTGGAGCAACCTAAAATCACAGAATGTTATAGCACAGAAACAGAGCCATTTGACTCATTGGAGTGGATTTACCCACCCCCAACCCCCCGAGTGGACTTTGGGCTGTTGGCTGGTGGAACGCGCCAGTTAGGTGGCCGCCCAGTAGTCCTGGTGCTTTTTGAGGGCCGGGCCTTATTAACATTGAGATAGCAAGCTGCGGCCAAGGATCGAGTGCCCTGAGGTAGCCCCAATATCGAGCAGGCTGGAAGATGAGTGTAGAATAATGGCTGAGAACCAAGCTTACCACTATATTGCTAGACAAAGACAAAACATTGGTTTCAGATTTTAAAACAAACTCCTGCTGTAAATTTCCAGACAGCATGAAGTACAACAACCACAGATATGTGCGCAATGGTTGCCTATCTTTGGTGGCCAAGAAAATAGACCATGAAGTAGTGGTAGATAATAGTAACATGAAGAAATGAAATTCACTGATTGTCCATGTGACATATGTGATGGGTAATCTGCTGCACATACTCCAAATTATGGTAAAAAGGTGGAAAAATACAACTTCATTAGTGTAAATTTACCAGTGGTCATCAATTTCAGATAGGTCATGGATAACTAAGATTCATTTCTAGGACTTAAGAAACTAGAATACAACATCCCCAGACAATGTACATCTGGAAAAGCAAAAGTGGCTCGAGTGAGAGAAAGAAAAAAGAAACACATTGTTGGTTGACAAGGTTCAAATATATAGGCCTATCGGTTGCTGAATTGAACAATTAAATAACAGAAGGTAAAAAGTAAGCTGTGTTTATTACTCACTGGGAGGAGATCACCACCAAGCAACTTGTATAGCCCTTTTAACACAGAAAGCATCCCAAGGCACTTCACAGATAGGGAGGAGAAAATAAACCGAAATAGATGAAGGAACAGATGCTGGGCCATGGACAGAGTGATTAAGAGGGCTGGCCAAGAACTTGGTCAAAAAGATTAGTTTTGAGAAAGTATTTAAAGGTTGAGAGAGAAATAGGGAGGTGGAAATAGAGAGGTGGTTGGGGTATATAGAGAGAGTTCCAGACAGTAGGGCCATGGGGACTGAAGACTCTGCCACCAATGGAGAGGTGGGGGGAGGGGTGGGAGGAGCGGGAAAGGGCGAATGCACTAAAAGCCAGAGCCAGAAGATCAAAACAAGGTTGGAGGGGGTTGCAGAGGTAGGGTGGAAAAAGGATATAGAGGGATTTGAAGATGAAGATGAGGATTTTGAAAGGTACAAGGAGTCAATGTAGGTCAGCGAGGCAATGCTCATTGGCAAACCAAGCTAGAAGCAGCACAGTGTTCTTGTGTAAGGAGATCCTTGTACAGTTCTCTCATGAAGCAGATTAAATCACAGTACAGAGCAGGACTTAGTGCTAGACACGATAGGGGCAGCTGAGTTTACAGATGGTGGAGTGAAAAGGTAACTAAAGTGTGAATGAGGTTTCCTGCTCAGAGTAGCTGAGGTGAAAGTGTTGCACAAGTGGAAGCAATGTGGAGTTTGAAATTCAGCTTAGGGTTAAGCACGACACCAAGGCTTTGCATTGTCTGGTTCTGGCTGAGGGAGTCACCAGGGAGGGGATGAAGTCAATGGCAAAGGAGTGGAATTTGCAGCAGAGACGGAGATGATGGCTTTAATCTTCCCAGTGTTCAGTTGGAGGAAGCTTTGACTCATTGTCCTCCAACAGATGTACACTGCACTAAAGGTTTATTCTAACCTGGATAAGATCAAAGATCTAACTATAGGGCTATTCTGCAATCAAGCGTTCCTGGCAAGGAGCACAGCTTAAATTAATGGATAGAAAATCAAAAGCTGCAAGCCTGGGAGCACCTAATTGAGGAACCAGACCTTATGGGGTATAAATTCAATGGAACTTTGGACGGAGTGTAAAACAGGTTGCTGATTTGTTCTACCGCCAAAAATGAATTTATACCCCTATGTGTCTTTCCCTTGTTATTCCAGCCTTCTGTCGGGTTTGTAACAATGCAGGAAATTATTAGATATTTATGGGACAATAATAACGTAACAAATTTGAAACTTCACAGTGCTAAGAAATGCTAACTTTTTTCCACTTTGCATCTAGTGACACTATGAAGCGTTCACAAGTCAGGTACAGCATAAGTTGGATACAGAATATCATTTCATGACCTACCCGTAGTAGCTGAAAGGCACATGGAGATGGTTGATTTCCTCGATCTAAGCTAGATTGAAACACAGGTCCCAGAAGTTGAAATGGCTGATCCACTACATACCTAGTCTTTAACCATCTGATCATAGGCACAGTATACTTTCAAACTGTTAGAGGTAACATGTTATCATATTAGGAACTGAGTACTAGTACAGACAGAGAAATGACCAATTAGAGACAGAAAAAGATTTGCTAGCAGGTTATGATTCCTAGTTTCTAAATCCAATTAAACAATGTATAAAATAATGGGATAACATTAATGACGTTGTAAAATATCAATGCACAATAAATTAGAATGCAACTTACTACCATCATTGAGAGATTCTAAATAAAGGGCTCAGTGGAGTGCTTGTTCGACATGGTGTGGCACTTAACCATATAGATCAGCAAGGTTCAAGTTTGATCCCTGCTCTGTGCTGAGTTAGCTAATTTCAGCCAGGGAAGCAGTTGAGGTACTACAATGTCCCCAGGTGAGAGGAAGGTCAAAGATAGCTGTTTATCAATGACATGTACTGGAAATGTGTTTTTTTTTGTGTGCACACATATGGAGGTATAATGGGTGAGGCCAAAAATTGGGTTCAGCTCTGTTGGTCCTCCATGTTGGCATAGCCTGCTGCGGTTACTGACTAGGTTCATACATTAAAAATGACTACTTGGACAAGGTACTGCAGAGCGGCTGACACCTGTAGAAGTCTATCCTAACATAAGAACATGAGTCATTCCCTTCAGAGTTCAAAACTTGATGATAAAATGCTTTGTTTTCTTCTTTAAACATCAGAATATCACATTTTTCATTGCATTTGGTTTAAAATAATGTACCTGCTTCAGATGATGATTATCTTTTTTAAATCAGCTAGGAACATCAGTATTTCAAAATCCAAATTAACTTCTAAACACCTAGAGTTCTTTGAATATTTTTCACTTAATTTTACAAAGGGCACAACAGTTCTGAATCAATAAATTCACCCTTTTTAGCACTTTAGTTGGCTGGATTGTTCAGTATTAATCTTGGAAAAGCAGTTTATATGGAAACATTTACGTGTACATTTTTACATTATTAAGGTAACGGTGTGAGAATTAAACAGTTTCCTTCAGTTAATGCTATTCATGAGAGATATGACCGGGTCAGTATGGTAGTCACCTTGTGCATTGACAGCATGATCTCAGAAACTCAAGAATTTTTTTCTAATATTCCCTCTGATCCTCTCTCCTGGACAATAAGCCCAAGAATCACTGCCAATTGAGAACTACAATTTATGATCTAATGACCTTTTAATAACTGAATCACACATTGATTACATAGTTCTATTTAATTATTCTCACTGAAACGGTTTGTTACTACTTAGTATTTACCAGCAATTGAATATCTAGTAAAATACTGTAAAAAGGGGGAAAAATTAAGATCCAAATGAACTGGTTAATTCTGAACAACTGCTTTGCTGCTTTCATACCCACATAGTCCATCTTGTCTGTTTATCTCTGATCTTTGTTTTCTGTCTGTGAGGTTTCCTCTACACATGGCAGGCAGCTGTCAGCATCAGTGAAGGGGGAGGCAAGGGTCAAAGGCCAATACAGCTGTCTTGTGTAATCATCAGGCTTCATCGACAAGCCATGAATTCCAACAGAGAGGCAGCTAGCTAGCAGCGTTGGATTATAGTACACACAAGACCACCCCCCTTCTCAAGTGTGTGAAGCAATCAACATTAAGGCCAGTTCCACTATCCGAGGCGAAATAGACCTGAAATCACTGTGCACAAAATCGGAGTGGGGAGCTGACTTCACCGGCTTGAGCGGGGTCAGTGACTTGATATAAATTATATGTGCTCCCTACCCAACTTTTCATGAGCACCGAGAGCAATATGGCTGCATGTGGGCCGGTAATAGGGAGAGCAGCAGTCCTTTCCTAAATATGCTCCTAAGCTTTTAAGTCTTGCCTGACTATTGATGGTAACGTGGAATCTCACCAAGAGTCCGATGTCAGAATTACCCCCTTCAATAAGGGGGGCACTGGATCTTTTGGTAGAAGAGGTGAGACAGAGGAGGGCATCCATAGTTGGGACAGAAGAGAATTCTGTCCGTGACTAACTGTGCAGAAGGCGTGGCAGGAGATAGCACAAGTGAATGTTGTTTCCCCATGTCTGTATGTCATGGGACTCGGTAAGCTCCCCACTGGAGTGGAGCTAATCTACAGAACAAACGGGAAACTGTTCAACCTCCGTTGCCTCCAGTCCAGATCCAAGGTCACCTCATCCTCTGTCGTCGTATTACAGTATGCAGACGACGCTTGCGTCTGCGCTCACTCGGAGGTCAAACTCCAAACCATCGTCAACACCTTCACCGAAGCGTACGAGAGCATGGGCCTCACACTAAACATCCGTAAGACAAAGGTCCTCTACCACCCTGCCCCCGCCACACAGTATTGCCCCCCCGATTATCAAAATCCACAACAAGGCCTTGGACAATGTGGGCCACTTTCCATACCTCGGCAGCCTACTGTCAACAAGGGCAGACGTCGATGACGAAGTCCAACACCGTCTTCAGTGTGCCAGTGCAGCCTTCGGTCGCCTGAGGAAGAGAGTGTTTGAAGACCAGGACCTCAAACCCGGCACTAAGCTCATGGTCTACAGAGCAGCAGTGATACCCGCCCTGCTGTATGCCTCAGAGATATGGACCATGTACAGCAGGCACCTCAAAGCACTGGAGAGGTACCACCAATGCTGCCTCTGCAAGATCCTGCAAATCCATTGGCAGGATAGGCGCATCAACGTCAGTGTTCTCACTCAGGCCAACATCCCCAGCATCAAAGCTTTGACCATGCTCGATCAGCTCCGATGGACGGGTCACATCGTCCACATGGCAAGAGAGCCCCAGGTGGACAGAAGAAACGCTTCAAGGACACCCTCAAAGCCTCCTTGAAAAAGTGCAACATCCCCACCGACACCTGGGAATCCCTGGCCCAAGACCACACAAAGTGGAGGAGAAGCATCCGGGAAGGCGCCAAACACTTCGAGTCTCTTCGCTAGGAGCAAGCGGAAGCCAAGCGCAAACGGCGCACGTCAACCCAAGCACCCCACCCACCCGCCCCTTCAACCACCGTCTGCCCCACCTGTGACAGAGACTGTAGGTCCCGCATTGGACTCATCAGTCACCTGAGAACTCATTTTTAATGTGGAAGCAAGTCATCCTCGGTTCCGAGGGACTGCTTAAGAAGATGATATTGAGAGGTCGCACAACACCAGGTTATAGTCCAACAGTTTTATTTGAAATCACAAGCTTTCAAATTTCAAATAAAGCTGTTGGACTATAACCTGGTGTTGTGCGACCTCTCAATTTTGTCCACCCCAATCCAACACCGGCATCTCCGCATCATAAGAAGATGATGTCATGGGAGCAGGTGAGAAAGATATTCTCTGGACCCAATAAGAGTTCCAAAGTTAAGTTGCCTGTAGTTTGCCAACTTATATTTAATCTATGCCCATAGTATTTGTGGCACAAACTCTGTGCCCCCAAATGGTGCCACATCAGTGGACTAGCAAAATCCCTCACACCTTACACACCCAAACTTCTAGGTTTGTAATGCTTCATCTTATACTTTGTGACGGCCTAATAGAAAGACTTGCAAGGCACAACTGAATGCTCGTGCTGAGCACTGTGGTCACTGCTGAACAAGCAGCTGCTGTCAACAGATAAAAAGTCTCTGCAGGAGTCCTGATTGCCAAACGGCAACAGTAAACAGCAGCGGAAAGTAATAGTCAAAATAATGCACAGATTGCAGCATGAAAAGACTAAAGAAATTCACAGCTGAAACACCATCAAACTGTCAGTCACACCTTTAAGAATCCAAGTTCTCAAGGCCAGAGCAGGGAAACCACACAGGTGAACAGAACTCTTGGTAGTGAGAAGGCCACACAAACATTGTGGAATTCACTGTGGGTCCTATTTAAATAATGACTAAAATCGAGGGAGTAACAAGACCCGCACATGTTCTTAGTACCGCCTCCAAAACCCTCAGAAATCTTTCGATCATTGAATTTAATGCCCAGCAAATAGTCTACTTGGGCCTACTTGCCCGATTTTACAATGTAGTCTATTTATTCTCAGTGAACCACTGGGGAATCTAACTTCTACTGGTTATTGTATTACATCACTGTGCAGCTCACTGTATATTCTGTTCTGGCCATATAGTTTCCTATGGTTACTCCGCAATGCATGAATTTAATTGATTATTAACTTGGCTGCAGGGTGGAGTCCCTCAAAGCTGCTGAGAATTCTGACTGGACGGGACGAATGAAAAACTGCAAAGAAAGACAGACTTGCATTTATATAACACCTTTCACGATCACCAGACGTCTCAAAGTGCTTTACAGCCAATCCAATTAAGTACTTTTGAAGTGGAGTCACTGTTGTAATGTGGGAAACGCGGCAGCCAATTTGCCAAGAGCAAACTCCCACAAACAGCAATGTGATAATGACCAGATAATCTGTTTTTGTTCTGTTGGTTGAGAGATAAATATTGGCCGGGACACCGGGGATAACTCCCCTGCTCTTCTACGAAATAGTGCCATGGGATCTTTTACGTCCACCTGACAGAGCAGACGGGGCCTCGGTTTAGTGTCTCATCTGAAAGACGGCACCTCCGACAGTGCAGGACTCCCTCAGCACTGCACTGGAGTGTCAGCCTAGATTTGGTGCTCAAGTCCCTGGAGTGGGACTTGAACCCACAACCTTCTGACTCAGAGGCGAGTGTGCGACCAACTGAGCCACAGCTGACGCTGGAGATTCACAGACTGCTTACTGTTCACCACTGCAGCAGCCCTGACAGCAGCCACGGAAATCGGGCGGGGAAAGGCAAAGAAAATGGTGGCTGTTTTAGTACATATTTGAAACTTACTGTTGACTTATGTGCCACCTTGGCTCAGTTTGTAACATTCTTGCCTCAGAATCGGAAGTTTGCACGTTCAAGCCCCACTCCATATCTTGAGCACAAATTCTAAATCGACACGCCGGTGCAGTAGAGAGCGAATGCTTCATTGTCACAGGTGCCATCCTTCGGATGGGATGTTAAACCGAGGCCCCATTCAGGTGGGGGTTAAAGATCACATGACACTATTCATAGTAGAGCAGGGTGCTCTTCTGGTATCCTGACCAACATTCCTCCCTCAAACAACATCACAAATATAGACTGACTAGTCATTCATCTCACTGCTGCTTGTGAAAGCGGTGTACAAATGGGTTGCAGGATTTGCCTTCAACGTAATTCACTGTACATTTAGTGCTTTGGGATGTTTGCAAGACACATGATGATGTGCTATATCAATTCATGAGTTTATTATTTTAAGATATACATTTAATATTAGGAGCTCATTCACAAGGTTTTACATTATTAGTTCAAATACACAAACTATTGAGAAGCTCTGGGTGTGGCGTACACTCATGCTACTGGAAAGAAGCAAGGTGGAGAATTTGGCCTCGTGATCATTGGGATATATTTTGCTCCGTTTGCTAATATTACTGAAAAGGTTGGCATAAGTGTAAAGGATGCTAACTTTATCTTGTTAATAGGGCTGAATCGAGCAAAATGTACTGCATTGGGACATTATTAAATTCTGCTATCACAGAAGGTGTGTGGGCGTAAAAAAATATTTTTGATTTATGACTACTTCGGGAAGCATCTACATACATAGATCTGATTATTGTTCTGGGAAATGTGACAACCGTACACTAACAAAAAGCTGCAAATGCAGAATATAGAATTAAATGGATCTAATTACAACTGTTTGCAGCCAGCATCTAGAGTGACTTTACTAATTGTAAAATAGCAGCTTCCAAGGCAAGAAAACTGCAACAAATCAGAGGCCATATCTCCTGCAATGGGGCAAATAAGGAGGGTATTAGCAACTAGGATGGGTAAAAGTAGGGCGAGAGTTCTATCCCCCTTCCCTGAAATCAATTAGGCAGATTGATATTCACCATGGAGCATTTTTGTCAGTTTGCTCCTTTGTTGTTTTCAGCGGTATGAAATCCTGTAATTGTGTTCCAGGAGGCAATCGCTGGATTTGGTATTCCATGATCCTTTTTTTCTGTAATTTGTTTAAATTTAAGCAAAAATATATGTATATATAAATGTATATATAAATGCAATTTTTTCTTTCTCTTGCACGTATAATCAAAGAAAATGTTAAATACAAGACAAGAAAATATACAAAATGATGGAGCACTCACTCCAGCTGGGAAGTTGGGATAGTGCAGGTTTCTCCACAGCTATCGACTACATCCCCGTGTGATCTTTGGATAGTTATTGAGTGAAAATGAGTTCTTGTCATTTAGGTTCATGCTCAGAATCGATATAAACTGTTAACAGCCCTTGCTTTGCTTCTACGCAACGTATGTTTATTTTTGTTTTAAAAATCCCCTGTATATGCCTTTGTAATGGAAACCAGTACTCTTTCATTTTTGATGCAGCTAATAGCATACATTCCAACAACAATATAGTAACAGAGTTACTCTCACAACCAGTACTAAATCATAAACTCAAATATCTATCATCTCGCTATTGGCCTTTATTGCAAGGGGGATGGAGTATAAAAGTAGGGAAGTTTTGCTGCAAATGTACAAGGCGTTGGTGAGACCACACCTGGAGTACTGCGTACAGTTTTGGTCTCCTTATTTAAGGAAGGATATATTTGCATTGGAGGCAGTTCAGAGAAAGTTCACTAGGTTGATTCCTGAGTTGAAGGGGTTGTCTTATGAGGAAAGGTTGAGCAGGTTGGGCCTATACTCATTGGAGTTTAGAAGAATGAGAGGTGATCCTTTTGAAACATATAAGATTCTGAGGGGGCTTGACAGGGTAGATGCAGAGAGGATGTTTCCCCTCGTGGGGGAATCTAGAACTAGGGGGCATAGTTTCAGAATAAGGGGTCGCCCATTTAAAACGGAGATGAGGAGGAATTTCTTCTCTCAGAGGGTCGTGAATCTTTGGAATTCTCTACCCCAGAGAGCTGTGGAGGCTGAGTCATTGAATATATTCAAGGCAGAAATAGACAGATTTTTGAAAAACAGGGAAATCAAGGGTTATGGGGAGTGGGCAGGAAAGTGGAGTTGAGGCCAAGATCAGATCAGCCATGATCTTATTGAATGGCGGAGCAGGCTCGAGGGGCTGAATGGCCTATTCCTGCTCCTAGTTCTTATGTTCTTATGTTCTTAACTGTAGAAAGTTCATCTAAACATCCTTATTCATCAGTTTTAGATGCAAGTTGCCTTTTTTGACCTTTTATGAACTATAACCTCACTCTAGAAAACCAGTACAATTTCAAGTGCAATTGGTGCCCAGATTGCCGACTGCGCCCAAAACAGCAACTCTACCTTACTGTCTACATTATTAGTCAACAACACCTTCCATCTATAGAATCATCAGATTACCATAGGCAACAGGTAGAATGAGAGCTCATTAACATCTGCAATGAATACTATTTAATGCACTCTGCAGTAATTTTGGACTCAGTGCCTGCTAGCATGGTTATGTATACAGTACAGTGACTTGAGTTACTGCAGCTCTGTGAATAGCTACTATAACTAGAGATAAATCATCTTTGTGACGACACTTAAATTTGAGATACAGCCAGAAGAAAAAAACGAATGCCACTGCAAAAAGCAATTTTTTTCTTTTACAATCCTATTGTGATTCCTTTTGAAATACAGACTGCCAAGTCAGAACAGAATAAATCAGCCTGAATTGGTGATTCTGGTTTGTTGAAAATTTAAAGCATAATGGAAAAGTTCTGGTATAAGCCTCAAGCATACCGTATAATCATTCGCAGTTTGATAGAGAAAGTAATGGATAGTCAGGGTGAATTACGTTTCTGTTTGTGGCCTTGATTTGGTTTTGGGTTCAGTCTCTTGTGTATTTATATGCCCCAAATCAACAAGAAATATGTTTAATTCACCAGTGACCATTATTTTTGTACAAAATGCTTTCTTTGCCTCAGTAAAAAAAAATCAGTAAGCGAGATAAATGCACAGATGAGATCATGATGATGATTAAAATAGGAGTGTGTTCTCAGAGTTACAACATTACAATTGGATGAGAGAGGTGGATAATTATAAGAGAAATCTGCATTTGATATGAGAAAGTGCATGACCTTGATAAGATTTTCAGTGACTACAGCAATAGAAATTAACTTTAATATATTAACACTTTGTTGGATTGTTAATGTTCAAGCATCACAAGAATTGGTACAAGTAGTCGATCTGTTCGGATTGGTTGGGGTGGTACCACCCCACCTCTGGCAGATACAGCGAAGTCCCACAAAAATGTTCCAGTGTCCTGGGTGGTTGCTAGGCCCACTCTTTTTTTTTTAAACAACCTATCCCGCTCCCTCTTCTAATCACTCTCAAATTTACCTTTTCACTCCCCCACTCTCTCACATTGCCTTTTGGTTTCTCAACTCTTCCTTCAATTTTCTCCCCTGTTCAAGTTTATAAGAGGGCTACTCGATTTGAGGATACTATGGTGAAATGTGGCTCTGCGATGTGACCAGTTTATCATTAGGGATCTGAACTCAATGGTTTCCCTTTGGGTAACTGCGTCATCAGATGAAAATCTTGGCATAGTTACAATGCCAGTCTTGCCTGGATGACAGTCCTTCTTGTGCTGCTATGTCCATGGGTTGGATTACTACTGAGGTATTCAATAGGCCGCATAGCATATAATGTCAGATCTAACAGCCTCCTCTTATGTTACAGTAGTCCTTTTTTCCCCATTCCCCTATTGTCATCATGAATTATATTTATATATAACTTACAGCATACTACAGCTCTGAGCTTCTGTACCTGCTGCTTTCTCTTCATTGTGCACTCCACAACATCATGGCACCTTGATTTTATCCATTCCAATCTCTAGTCATCCTTTATTTCGAAGTAACTAGAACTGGATACAGTATGTAAGGTATACTCTGACCAGCGCAACATACAGTTAGACGATGACTTCCTCTGACTTGTATTCCACTGTTGCCTATATAGTTCAACATTCTGTTGGCTTTGTTGATTTCTGCCCTGCATTTGTTGGACATATTGGTTGAGTCTACGAAGACTCCAAGGTCTCTTTCACATCACCCATTTTTCCTTCCTATGTGAAGTACTTTACATTTGTCTGCATTAAATTTCATCTGCCATCATTCGGCCCACTCACACATCTCCATTTACATATGACGGACACAGGTGTTTGCAATAGCATGTTTGCTTCAGACTTGCATTTCTATTCTCTGTGAAATGGCTTTGTAAAAGGAAAGTGGACAAAGAGATAATTGCTCATTAGTTTCTTCACATCAGGGGTACTTTTTTTGTTGTTGCTGTAGCCAGTATCTAATTGCTGTTGTTGTACAGACCACTTTTAATGTCAGGTTAAACATATCCCCATCTGCAAATGTCAGGACACAACAGGGAGGTTCTTTATAACCAATCAGGTTGTATAGTCACATGGAATCATCAAAGATATACAAGATAGGCAACTGATATGCTAGCACAGCCAAAGAACATTGGTTTTGATGAGTATTGCAGATATTTTGAGGTTAAAATGCATGTGAAATTGGCAGCTGCAGAACTTTCAGATTTGGTTCAGGTTTCTACAAAGGGTGTATACATCAGTGGAATTTAATTAATACCAGACGAGTGGGTTGAGGAGCAGTGGTTTAATTGTAATGCTATATTTTTTGTATGATTCACTCTTGGAACTATTTCTGAATGTCAGTGCAACACTATTTATAATTGCCAAGTCCCCCTCTTATTTATGACTCTTTAGATCAGCAACAGAGAATATAGTGAGACAACCTTTACTCTCCACACTATTGTTCAACAACAACTTATTAGTGTAGAAACATGTCCCATGTCGCTTCACAGAGTTGTAACAATAAAAATGGATGCTGAGCCAAAGCAGGAGATATTAAGAGGCATGACCAAAAGCTTGGTCAATGGAGTGGGTTTGAAGGAGGGTCTTAAAAGGAGAAAGGGAAGTGCCCGGCGGATGCCCACAAAACCCTTACGCCTGGTAAAAGCAGGCGTAAGGCCTCTTTTACCAGCGTAAGGGTTAAAATAATTTTTTTTAAATGATTTAAACATTCACATACATTTAAAATTAGTTTAGGTAAATTTTGGCCCATTTAAAAATGTTTAAATCTATTTTTTAAAAATTCAATTTTAATTTTAAATGCTTAAAGGGTCTTTTAATTTATTTTTAAATGGGAACATTTATTTTAATTTAAGTGGTGTGAATTCTTATTTATTTGGGGATTTCTAATATGCTTATGGGGATTCTGTACATAAATGGAATCCCCTTTTTTGATTGGTTGGCCTGGCCCAGGAGATCCCAGGGACGCTTGCGAACCGCATGCGCCCCCTGGGATCCGTGGGCCTTTACACAGGCGTACGCCTGCAGGCCCAGGTCCTGAAGAGTCCGAAGCTCTGGAGATACCAGGTAAGTTCGAATTTTTTTTTCCCTGTTGGAGGCGTATTCTTCTGGTATGCCTCCGACCGCAAATTCAGGGCCAATGTTTTCAGTCTTTCCAATATTTAGCTGGCGGAAATTGTGGGTCATCAAAGGATGGATGTTGGTTGAAATAATCTAACAGCACAGATACAGTGGAAGGCTCGAGACACGTGGTGGAGACATAGAGATGTGTGTCATTAGCGTACATGACAGCAGATAATGCCATCAAGGGGCAACATGAAGATTGTTAGAGGTCAAGGATGGATCCTTAGGGAACTCTTGCAGTGCTGGTGCAAGGGTGAGAAGGGAAGGCATTGTGCAGATGCTCTAGCTACAGTTGAATAGGTAGGAGTGAAAGCAAATGATTGCAGTCCCACCGAGCTGGAAAACAGGAAAGCAGTATTGGAAGCAGGATTGTGGGGTCAACTTTGTCAAAGGCTGCAGAGAAGTCAAGAAGGGGTATAATCCTGATTGGTGAGATTCAAACAAGGAGCTGCAGGAGAGGTGGGAATGGACCTGGGATACAACATGTTCAGGACTTGGGAAAAGAAAGGGAGGTTGGATGCTCAAAAAAAGAACACAGTTTGGAACAACCTTTCAATTTTCTTTTAAAAAAAAGTATTAGCTATATCAATCTAAATTCTATCATGATAAACAGTGAACGTCACAGGACAAGGAGAATCCGAATGAAAACTATCCCTAATTACTGGCATATTTCACAACTTTAAAAAAACATTTATGTTCCCAACATTTCCTCTCCTTCGCCCTCTATTTTAAATTTTCCTCTTTCCAGTTTTTTTGCACCAAGACCAAGATTTTTTGGGTGGCTGTCTTCCATTTCCACCTTCCAATCCTGACTTCCAGATCCTGCATGCTTTCTTCCCAATATCTTTTCAACCTCTTTGACTCCCTAGACTGTCTTCTGAATCCATGGTACTTTTCACAAGTTCTTCACTCTACTTTTGGTGCAGAGTAAGCACTGTTTTCCTCCGTCTGTTTGAATTCAGTCGGTTCAATGGAATAGGAAACTTGTGATCTCACTGCTGTTCCCTCATTTAGCATTCAGTGAGGAAGCAGTCGTGAGAATAGGCATTTTCTATGCTGCTGCACCTGCCAAATTCCAACAGATGAATACAGGCTAATTGGCCCACACCTTGACTGAGAGATGCAGGAAGGAGAATGAGAGACTGGTACTGGAAAGCACAATAGGAGGCTACTGCAGCAATGATTCCAGGCTGACTTGCACCAGGTGTAGAATATATGTACATGTAGCAAATGCAGGCAACTGAAAGAAGTAAGAAACTGGCATTCAGAGAATAGGAACAAAAATGTTGATGGATCGAAATCTCAACATATGAAAGTTTTCACCAGTTCTCTTAGACTTCCATATATCAAACTATCACCTCATCTTTACACTGACTGAGGTCGGTCATTACTTCTTGCTAAATGTTATGCTTTAAAACACAGGTCAATGAAAGCCTGGCAATAGAGATTCTGTATAGACTTCTTTCTACATCAACTTATTGAATGGTGACCATGAGCAGTGTTCCCTGTGCAAGATGTTGCTAAACTGGAAACTGGTGACGTTGCTGAAATCTGAAATATCTGCAATTTTAAACTAGAATGAAGACTGGTGCCATTTGGACTACTTCCGAATACTGTTTGTTCATTCTCACCACAAATGCAAGCCTTAAGCAAGCCCAGGATTCCTACGAACCGAAACTTGACCTTATGTTTTGAAGTATCTAGGATAGCATCAGAAATAATATGACTTACCCAGCATGTGCTCCAGTTTCCCAAACAGATGGGAGAACAGCACGCTGCCAGACCACATAGCTCAGGCTAAAATGACTAATTCATTTTTAAAGAGTAAAGTTATACAGAAACAAGAATAAATTAGCAGACAAAAAGTACTGTCCTTCACCATTACCTTAAAACTCTTCAAAACAAAATAAAGTTCTTTTGAGATGTTTTTAATGCAAGTGCAAACCATTAGACTTGCTGCTGCGAGCTAACCTCATGATGGCATTGCATAAAGTGAACTAAAGAACTAGGGAAAGTGTGCCATATTTATCCTCTGGTTCAAGCAGCTGCTGACTACAGAATAAAAACACAATGGTCGGATACCACATTGATTGGCAGTAAAACCCTGCTTCTGCTTTAACCAGGAGATGTTAATTCTGACACACTAGCTAGCTTTAAAAACAAAGCTTATTTGTGATGATTGTGCCATTAGGGATAATGATGGCACCTCCTCTTGCAGTGGGAACCTTATATATTTTAAACACATCACAAGCCTGAGGTGTCTGACAAACTCTTCTGGACCTGGTGAGTGACTGTTTACAGAAAAAGACATTAACAAAAGGCAGACTGACCCTCCCTGCCCTTCGCTGTCAAACTCAGATTGTTTGTGTATTCTCTTCTACACAAAGACAATAGAAATCTAGAGCCCCCTGGATGTCAAGGGGCATACAGGGTAGGATAAGGCAAAAAGGGAAGCTTATGTCAGATACCGAGAGCTAAGTACTGCAGAAAGCCTAGAGGAGTTTTGAAAGTGATGGGGGGGAAATAAAAAGGAAATTAGGAAAGCAAAGCGAGGGCATGAAAAATATTGGCAAGTAAAATCAAGGAAAACCCAAAGATGTTTTATAAATACATAAAGAGCAAGAGGATAACTAAGGAAAGAGTAGGGCCCATTAGAGACTAAAAAAGTAACCTGTGTGTGGAGGTGGAAGACGTGGCTATGGTCCTTTATGAATACTTTGCGTCTACAAAAGAGGGGGAAGATGCAGACATTGTAGTTAAGGAGAAGGAGTGTGAAATATTAGATGAGATAAACATAGTGAGAGGATATATTAAGATGTTTAGCATCTCAAAGTAGATAAATCGCCAGGCCCGGATGAAATGTATCCCAGGCTGTTAATAGAAGCAAGGGAGGAAAATAACAGAGGCTCTGACCATCATTTTCCAATCCTCTCTGGCTTCAGGCGTGGTGCCGGAGGACTGCTGACGTTGTACCATTGTTTAAAAAGGGAGCAAGGGATAGAACGAGTAATTACAGGCCAGTCAGCCTAGCCTCGGTGGTGGACAAATTATTGGAAAAAATTCTGAGGCACTGTATTAATTGTCATTTAGAAAGGCAGCCAGCATGGATTTGCTAAGGGAAGGTCGTGTCTGACTAACTTGATTGAATTTTTGAGGAGGCAACAAGGAGGGTCGATGAGGGTAGCGCGTTTGATGTAATCTACATGGATTTTAGCCAGGCTTTTGACTAGGTCCCACATGGCAGACTGGTCAGAATAGTAAAAGCCCATGGGATCCAAGGGAAAGTGGCAAGTTGGATCCAAAATTGGCTCAGTGGCAGGAAGCAAAGGGTAATGGTCGATGGGTGTTTTTGTGACTGGAAGGCTGTTTCCAGAGGGGTTCCGCAGGGCTTAATACTAGGCCCCTTGCTTTTTGTGGTATATATCAATGATTTAGACTTCAATGTAGGGGGCATGATTAAGAAGTTTCCAGATGATACAAAAATTGGCCATGTGGTTGATAGTGAGGAAGAAAGCTGTAGATTGCAGGAAGATATCAATGGACTGGTCAAGTGGGCAGATAAGTGGCAAATGGAATTCAATCTGGAGAAGTGTGAGGTAATGCATTTGGGGAGGGCTAACAAGGCAAGGGAATACACAATAAATGGTCAGATACTGAGAGGTGTAGAGGAACACAGGGACTTTGGAGTGCATGTCCACAGATCCCTGAAGGCAGCAGGACAGGTAGATAAGGTGGTTAAGAAGGCATATGGGATGCTTTCCTTTATTAGCCGAGGCATAGAATATAAGAGCAGAGAGCTTATGCTTGAACTGTATAAAACACTAGTTAGGCAGCAGCTAGAATATTGCGTACAGTTATGGTCACCATATTACAGGAAAAATGTGATTGCACTAGGGAGGGTACAGAGGAGATTTACGAGGATGTTGCCAGGATTGGAGAATTTTAGCTATGAGGAAAGATTGGATAGGCTGTGGTTGTTTTCTTTGGAACAGAGGAGGCTGAGGGGAGACTTAATTGAGGTGTATAAAATTATGAGGGGCCTAGATAGAGTAGATAGGAAGGACCTATTTCCCTTAGCATAGAGGTCAATAACCAGTGGGGACAGATTTAAGTAATTGGTAGAAGGATTCGAGGGGAGTTAAGGAGAACTTCTTTCACCCAGAGGGTGGTGGGAGTCTGGAACTCTCTGCCTGAAAGGGTAGTAGAGGCAGAAACCCTCATCACATTTAAATATACTTTGATATTCACTTGAAGTGCCGTAACATACATGGCTACGGACCAAAAGCTGGAAAGTGGGATTGGGCTGGATAGCTCTTTTTCGGCCGGCACAGACACGATGGGTCGAATGGTCTCCTTCTGTGCCATAAATTTCTATGATTCTATGAAATCTCTCCTCGTAAGCAGTTGCACTCCCTCTATGGCAAGTATATCCTTCCTTAGGTAAGGAGACCAAAACTGTACACACTACTCCAGGTATAGTCTCACCAGGGCCCTATATAATTGCTGTAAGACATCTTTACTCTTATACTCAAATCCTCTTGTAATAAAGGCCAACATACCATTTGCTTTCTTAATTGTTTGCTGTACCTGCATGTTAACTTTCAGTGATTCGTGTACAAGGACACCCAGGTCCCTCTGAACACCAACATTTCCCACTCTCTCACCATTTAAAAAATACACTGCTTTTCTATTTTTCCTACCAAAGTGGATAACTTCACATTTCTCCACATTATATTCCATTTGCCATGTTCTTACCCACTCACTTAGTCTGTCTATATCCCCTTGAAGCCTCTTTGCATCCTCCTCACAACTTACATTCCCACCCAGCTTTGGATCAGCAGCAAACTTGGATATATTGTATTTGGTCCCCTCTGTGGTGATGAAACAATGGGGCAATTTTGACTTTGTGCGACAGTGTAAAACAGATGATAGTGATAGTGAAAATGCAAGTAGATAAAGCCTTTAAACATCCCTCACCGACATCCCTGTCATTTTCATTGGCTCCACTTTTCAGTGTACCAACTTCAAAATCCTGTTCCTCATTTATAAAATCCCTCTGTGGTCTCACCCAAGGGTATGATAGTGTAGTGGTTATGATACTGGACTAATAATTCAAAGGCCTGCACTAATAATCCAGAGAACGTGAGTTCAAATCCTATTATGGCAATTTGAGAATTTGAATTCAGTTTAAAAAAATCTGGAACTAAAAAGCTGGTATCACTAAACGTGACCATGAAGCTGTTTGACGGTCATAAAAACCCAACGTCCTTTAGGGAGGGGAACCTGCTGTCCTTGCCTGGTCTGGCCTATATTTGACTCCAGACCCACATCAACATGGCCGACTCTTAACTGCCCTCTGAAGTGATCTAGCAGGCCACTCAGTTGTAACAAACCAGGGCAAGTAGAGATGGGCAATAAATGCAAGCCTTGCTAGCAGCATCCACATCCTGAGAATAAATATAAAAAAACTTCCCTCTATTTCTGCAGCTTTTTCCAGCCTTATATCCTTACTTGCACCATCCACTCTGCTTACTTTGCATTCCCTCTTCTCTCCTCTCCACCATTGTTGGCAGAGCCTTTGGTCAGCGCACCACACTCTGGAACTCTCTCATTCAATCCCTCTGTCACACTAACCCGCAGGAACCTGGACTAATCATATCTTACTACATCTCTGCCCACTTTCAAAAGCCTCCTTAAAGTGTACCTCTGTCAGCTCCCCCAATTCTTCTAGTCCTGCTCAGGTCTTACCTCGTTGTAAAGCACCGTGGGACATTTTGCTACACTAAAGGCATCATATAAACATAAGTTTTTGGGCTAAGATACATTGTTGGGGCAGATGCTAATGCTAAGTGTTCCATTCCTCAGCACCAATATCCTTTTCACAAAATACAACTGGCTTTCATGCAGATAGCAATATGCTCAAGTGTAAGGTACAGTCGAGTCAATTAACTAATTATTTAGACATACCTGTGTTGTAATACTGCGTAGGTATGGGATGACCTCATTTCCAATTAAAGAACAAGTCATCCCACGGAAGGGTGTGATTGTGGCAACATAAATGTAAGCTGATTATGATCTGAATAATGTCGGTGTTTTAAAAGCATCATCCTCAAAAACATTTCTTTACATGAAAATTAGAAACTTATTTTCAGGCTTTTCCTTTTTAGCTGTTCTTCTTTGGTCTCCTGAAGGAGTGCTATGCTACAGGGCCTGGCAACCCCTTTAGTATCTCACTGAGTGGCTATTTTCATGTATTACTAGCTCTCACTTTTAGCTATTAACTATGGAGGGCATCACATAGGAAAATACAGGATTAGTAAAGACTATACAATCCAGCTGGCCATTTCCAAAAACGAATACTTCTCAAACACACATTCACTCAAATATCTTTTCAATTCTCTCATATTTTTCACACTGTCTCTACCCTCTCCCTGGAGAGTTCATTACAAACCTTCATCAACCTCTGTACAAAGTAGGCAAATCTAAAGGGCTGGATATTGATACTGGGGCGGGTTGGGGTCGTGTCATTCACTTTTCGTGTTATCCACCCGACTGCAATTGGATGTGGGAGATTGATGCAATTTTCACCTAATTGGGCAATTGAGTTCCAGCATGTGGGAACCCATGAACCAATTAGTGTTTTCAGTCTCAAAGTCGCCTCTGATGATGTCATCATTGCTGCTGCATTGAAGGTCAGCAAAGACTGCCTGGCCTTTGCTGAGAGAGGACCTGGATGCAAAATGAGCAGCAGCAGCCCTAAGTCTGCTCCCAGATATTTTTACACCACCACTCCCAGATATGTCTCCTCCACATAGCCAGCCAGCCAGCCCCAAATGTGCTCCCGCCAGGTTTCACAATCGTGGTTCAGAACAGGCGTGCTTCACGTAGAACAAGGGTTAAAATCACAAAGGCCTTTCAAAATGGCATTATAGAGGCAATTTAGTGCTTGTTAAGGGCCTTAACAGCCTATCCCGCCTCTTAGAGGCGGGATGGAGTCGGGACCAGCAGACACGATTTAATGAAAATTGCGTGGAGGCGGGATGGAGGCGGACTTGTGCCCGCCCGCCCGCCAGTTTTCGCAATTTTAACCCCCCACACGCCTCCAAACCCGCCTCCACAGGTCAGTGAAAATCCAGCCCAAACTATCTATATACCTTATTTCTTCTGACCTTGATTCCATGTTCTCTGGTTCTAGAGTTTGTGGCATTCTCAAACATCTTATCTGGGTTCAACTTATCTATTCCCTTAGAAATCTTGAACACTTGACTATCTCCTCTGAGTCATCTCCTCTCCAGAGTAAACAATCACAGGCTTTTCCACCTGCCCATATAGCTCAGATGCCTTAAACTTAGTATTCATATGGTTGCCCTTTTCTGCGCTGCCCCCAATACCTGGAACTCCTTGCTGTAGTACAGTGATCAGAACAGTACACAGAACTCCAGGTGTGGTTATATCAGTGCCTTATACAGACTATCATCTCTGGGGATTTATGATCCATCTCTCTGGCTATACATCCCAAGATCTGGCTAGCTTTCCTTACGGCAGTCACACGTTCAGTGAACTATCCACCAATACTTCCAAATCCCTCTTTTGTGTTGAATCCTGCAGCCTAGTGTCATTGGGCCGGATTTTGGGGTGGTAATGACAGCGAAACCTGTCAGCGTTCACCATCATTACCCCTCTGAAACTGACCACAACTTCAGGATTTAGCACATGCGCAGATAAACACAGAGATCCTGAAGTTGTGGTCAGTCATTCCCTGCTCCGCCACAGGTTGCACCGTGGAACTCCCCAGAGCCGGCAATCAGTTGTAATCACATATAAGGACAAAAACTTCCCCTATTACAATGGAAAATCACTTGTTAAAAAAAAACCAAAACGTTAAGCCTTGTTGAAAGAGGTGTGACTGGATTTTTAACAGCGTATTGACTGCTGAACAACCGTCCTGGCCCTGAGAAACTAATTTTAAATTTGTGGAATGTCAAATTTTTCCATGAATATGATTAAGAATTACAAGTTTTTAAATAAATAATATATATATATATTAATTAGCTTCTACCTTAATCATATGTGTATGTCCCAATCTTTATTGCGCTCTCTGTAAAATTTATAAAAAGTAAATTAGAATTTGTGCATTTTGTTGTCTGTGAGAATTCTTCAATGTGATTGGCTGCTTAGTCAGCTGGATGACAACACCATGCTGAACGCTTAGCATTCATTTGATTTGGTGCCAGATTCACACAAAGGTCGGAAGAGCTGAAATTCACCACTGAGATCACTAGATCTTTGAGGTCAGCAGCGAGCGCCGTCGCTTCGTCTCTGACCGTAAATTATTTTATATTCACATAAAATTCAGCATAAGAATAGGTGGTACAGCTCATTATCTTGCATTTGTCTACATTTAATATGATTTGCCACTCATCAGCTCATCTTCCGAGTCACAGTTCTTATGCACCCATGTTGGTCAGTCTTGCTTTAAATCATTTTGAATGGGTTAATCTTGGCTCTGCACCCATTGCTTCTGTGGAAAAAGTGCCTAGCAGTCAGATGTCATCACATATGTATCTCCTCTCCCCGCAATATACTGGAGGCCACATCAACCATACTAAGAACACAAATACCTACAGTGATGTGTACATCTGCTTTTTTCAACCAATGAGATTAACAAACATAACTTCCTTAGCACCAACTGGTTTCACAATCCTATTTCCATTTACAGCGCACTGCCTTTCAAAAAGATACAGGAAATAAGAACTTGTATTTAATGAGGTGTCATAGGTGAGACAACTTAAAAGCATGGTTCATATTTAACTGAGTTGCATTAAGATTTCTTACCAAAAATACTAAAACTGATGTTGAGCAAAGGAAGGCATGGTTTAAATAAAGTCCCTATCTTTTTGGAAAAGAAAGTGCCAGTACTGGACTGGTTCCACATACCTTCCATTCTTACGGAGCCACCCTAGATTGCAACACAGCCATACAACATTTACACAACTGCTCCCATACACCTAACTTTCTAAGTCAAAGGCTCTCTGAAAATTGCATTAAAAATTGAATTTTTGCTAAAAGAGACTGTTTATAAAAAATGGTGTCTAACAAGTGCTCCAGTAGTTTAGTGAAACATGGGGGCATACAAAATAGGGTGAAGATCTTAAAACCTGGATATTTTAAAAAGGTTAACTGTAGCTGAAGTTAAATAATGCGAAGAATTTGTGACTTGACTGCATTCTTGAAGTTGCACAGATATGCATCAACAGTATTACAGTCAATAGGGCCTTTTTCTCCTTCACCTCCTGTGCTGTGAACCTCTAGGTGACCCATTAAATCAGACTCAACTAAATTATAAAACATCTTTTAAACACATCATTTTGTCGATTTAAAGTTTATTTTACTTAATTCTGCTTACTCTTCAAAAATGCCATACCTCAACAACATGCTAAGCTTCAGTTCACATATTGAAGGCATACTAAAAGTAATTTTTTTGCAAAATATTTTGATCGTGGGTGGAACCTTTTTCAAAATTGCTATTTATAAAACATTTTTTTAAAGAAAAAATTACTATACAGCTCTTTATTATGTCTCTCAAAACATCTCAAGTCGCAAAGAAAAGATTATAAGTGCAGTGACTTATTATGTAGATGAATGCAGCAGCCCTATTGTGAAAAGCAGGATCCCACAAACAGCAATAAGATGAATGACCATTTAATCTATTTTTGGTGGTGTTGGTTGAGAGAGAAACATTGACCAAAACACTAGAAGAACTCCCTGCTCGTTCTTAAATAGTGCTTTTGGATTTTTAATGTCCACTTGAGAAACTGGCCAGTCAGACAGGACATTTATTTAATATTCCATCTGAACTTTGGGACCTCTAACAGTGCACCATTCTTTTGATACTTCACTACACTGTTGGCCTAGATTACATGCTCATCTGAGAATGGGTCTCGAGTCCACAACGTTCTAATTCAGAGGCAGGAGTGTCACCTACTGAGCCAAGCTGGCACTGTTTGACACTGTTTTTAAACATCATTGTCACACCAGGCCCATTGGATAATAAATTACAATAAAGGAATGCATTTTGATGCAACTGAGGGCAAATGCTCGATTTGTGCTGTGGAAATGCTGCCCAAGAGAAAATAGAATATTTTAACTACAATAATTTGATCACCATGCTAATGGGTGAAATTTTACTGATAAATATAATAAAATTAGTTAGAGATAGCCACCCCCAAACATCATTATAGTTGCAAATATGACCCCCAAGCTGAAAAAGTAACTTTTTCTAACTTATTCTAGTTATTTATTGATTTACACTTTTAAAACCAGTGTGACATTAACCCTTCAAAAGTGATTTTTTTTTTTTAAAGCAAGTTAAGGTTTAGAAATTATTCACCATGTGGATGGGATTGTGCCAAGGAGTAAGAAGCAATGGTATTGTGCCACATACTTTTGTGCAGTTTCTTTTTGACTTGAGTGCCAGATTTGGCTCAGTGGTTGGACTCTTGCTTCTGAGTCAAAAGGTTGTGGGGGTTCAAACCCAATGACAGCACATTATGTAGGTTGACACTTCAGTGCAGTACTGAGGGAGTACTGTTTTTCAGGTGAGACATTAAATTGAGCCCATCTGCATGTTTAGGTGGACATAAAAAATACCGTGGCACTTTTTCTAAAGAGTTAGGAATTCTCCTGGTATCTTGGCCAACCTTTATCCCTCAACCAAAACTGCTAAAATGGATTAACTGACCATTTATCTCATTTGCTCTTTTTAAGATCTTGCTTTGCAAATCGGCTGTTGAATTTGCTTACAAAATAGCCGTGACTACATTTCAAAAGTAATTATTTGGCTGTGAAGCACTTTGGGAGATCCTGAGGGTGTGAAAGGTGCTATATAAGTACATTATTTTCTCCCCGTCACTTAGATGTCTTATATACCAGGGGACCCATCCCAAATGCTTAAGAATTTTCAAATCAAAATGCTGAGAAATCTACATGGGTAGATAATGAAGTGCACGTTCTCACCCCGTACACACCCAACTTGCATAAACTCAGCGAGCTAAGGTAGGGGTTGGCAACAGCCATGGTTCAAAGGTATACGGGGGGCACTACTGGGGTTTAGCTCTAACTAAAACTGTGCAGCTTACTAGGACAGAGCATTTGTAACTTCCCACTGCTTGTTAAGTGAGGAACACTCCACCCACTGGGACACAGCTTGCAGGGTTATCTGGACCTGAAGGGGAAGAATACCAGGTCCCGTGACAGGTCTATCTGTCCAGATCCATGTGCCCGGCTAGCTGGTCAATCTTCAACCTGGTCTGGAGTCCTGCGAACTGCCGGCATGTGTGTCAGATTCTCGGTCTGCCACAGGCGGTTGATTTGGTTCCTAGCAACCGTCACTAGGTATGTGATGTTGAAGCTAATTTAACACTTGCTTGCCTCCCTACTTTCCCCACAAGATGGATAGTCACTAGTTGGTGCAATTCTAAATGGTTAGCTCAAAAGTAGCACCAGCAGAGTCTTGAGAGCATGTTTTGTACCCAAGATGTTGGTTGGAGAATGGTGCAGGATACACAGAGTAAGAATGTAAAAATTGCCAGCAATGTGGAAGTGACGCAAACAAAAATTTTTGACACTACGTTGGACAAGATTCTTTCCACATCAGGTATGTATTTATATAAGCCAGCGTTCTGTGAACATTCTGAAGTGTAAAATAACTCATTTCTGCTCCAAAAACCTGTGGAAACTGAAGAATTGCAGCAATTTTAAAAATATATCGCCGAGGTGAAAAATATAAAAACATATTTGAACATAATTTACAATGGCCCAGAATTTGCTGTAGTCAGTCAATGAACGGCGCCCACTGTTAGTTAGACTTGCCCTTGCTTGTTTAATTTCCATGAGATCTTGCACTGGAAGTTGTTGGAAATGGGAGATGGAAATGGCACGGCGCCCTCTACAGGACATCTGGGATCTGAGTGAACAGGACAAGCAACTGTGCATCTCCTTAACCAATCAGATTGAAGAATTGTGAAATGGACAACGCAGAGCTTGAACCAGAAAGTGTAAGTTAGAATGGTGACTTCAATGTCAAATCAGGTACAGAAAGAGAAATAAAGAGGGGGAAAGAAAGATTGGATAGAGATAGAGAGAGAGAGAGAGAGAGAGAGAGAGAGAGAGAGAATTTTTTTTTAAATATCCAATAACAATTAAAAGCTGAATGAATGAGATTCACACTTGTAATGGTTAATTTTCAGTGCCAGCGAGGTTGTTTGGCAGTAATTAACATCTATCACGCTGTTAAAAAGGGTACTTAGACTGAAATGGACAAGCCCTAACTTTCTGTGACGAGTTTGGTTCGTATCTACCGTGCAAGAACAGCAACTTCTCACCGTTCAATGCATTTCAATGATGAGTCAGACAGCGAGATGCCGTTTTCGTGAAGCTAACGGCTGGGCGGTACATCTCTGACAGCAACTTCCGGATTTTCACATTTAACTGCACATCTGCCCTCTCCTGAAGTTGCTGTGCGATTTGCACATAAATAGCGGTGAGTGCCGTTAGCCTCACCATCATTTTGACAGGAAAATCTGGGCCAATATATCAATATCACTGATATTAACTTTTTCACTATATGTATTTCAGACTTATATCCTGCATTATGGGATATTCACTGTAGCTTGCATCACATTACAACTCTGTTTTGCACTTGGCTCCGAAGAACATTATACCTAGGATGTAATAGGTTTAATTTTAGCTAGGAACTCTCAGACATTTTGTAAACAGTCACAAGCACTATTGCTACATTTTTAAACAGTTATGTAGACATTTTGAAGCTTTAGGACATGCCATATTTCAAATAATGTTTAAGGCGTATATATTTTATGAAATACACAAAGAGCATGTGATCTGATTCCTAATCAGTATCAACAATGTCAGCTTATTTCTCTGATAATTGTTAAGAGGACTTCAGTTTTGAAAAAAAACTGATCTAGCCATTATTTTTAACCTAGATGTTTCATAAAAACATCTACATTTTGCTAGTATTTCCTCAACAGAACTTCCCTACTGCAATATAACATTTATTTATGTTGCCCTGCAACATATTCAGCTCAGAGGCATGACAGATGACCTGCTCTTGGACCATTCCCACTGGTAATCTTGAGCCAGCCACTTAGGGTTCATGGGAGTGATATAACTTCTGACTTGTATCAGGTAATATCAGGGTGAAATAACCTCTGACTTTTCCCTTTTCATCTACACATTAAGATACTAATGACTCTACAGATCCACTTTAATATTTTCTCAGACATATGTCTGTATGCCTTACTAGTCCATCATTTCCTCAAATCGCCTTTACACACAAACTGTCCTGCCATAGAAACTGTAGTTTATGCAATTTAAAGCATACCTAGATGTAGCAACAGAAATAACTATTAGCTGTCTAAGAACTTACAGAAAATAGTGACTGTACTGGCTGGAGCTTTCACGAATTAAGCACATCATACAGAGGTATTTTCTAGAATTTGAGAAATGTGGAAAGACTCTAAAAGATGAGTTAAATTCTAAAGCCCTGAAATTATTCGGTGGACTACTAGCAGATGAATGCTTAACCCCTTCATCTGAAATTCCTCTCTTTGCACTTTAAGTAGAGATGTTAACCTGTTCAATTTAAATGAATTAATGGCATCATCAAAATAGCAGAAAGGGGAGTTTCAGATTGAGATTCTCCGCTTATATCCACAGTGTAATTTCAGGGCCCAGGTCAGTAAAACGAGTCTTATAGTAGCTGATAAATGTCATTATTGATGATGGAAGGCATGGATACCCAAATAATCACCAATACTGCAGCAACCACTGGGCTACTGATGATTCACTTAAAGGAAGGGTGGGTGGCAGTGCTTTTGATAACAATTGCTCTTCCATCATTCATTTTTTTTTAAAGTTAAAGATATCTCCTACCTATAAAGGAAATTTCTTAACTTTCTGAAAATATGGAAATTAGAACAGTTGTCTTAAATAATGTAAGTAAACATCATCATGTGCAAAATAAGTTGTAGCATTAAAAATAATGAAATGCAATTCTGGAAATTCCCTTTGCCAGCAGTGGCCGGGGTTTGCACTGATCTACACTGGAGGCTCAGACCATTTAATATTGCAGTACTACAAACAAACATTTCTTTTTTCAGCTAGTGCAATGTTGCATTGGTAATGTATACCCTGGTACAGCAATGGCACTCTACCACCAAATTAATATTCACCAAAATTCTGCGATAAAGTGTATGACCAATCATTTTTTGAATTTGTGAAGCAAGTGCGGGAGAGGGTGGGGGGGAATGATCCTTGACTTCCGTATCATTTCCCTCTGGCGTTCTGGGTCACAAATCCCAGCTTCTATGCATCAGCTGGTTGGAAGGTGCTTCAGGCTAATAATTTAATGATTTGACGAACATCCTAAGGTAAATCACAAAAATGTGAGATTCAGAGTTTGCGACCGTTGGCAAAAGAAGCGCTGACTGCAACATTAAAACCTCTGGCTTTACTAGTTATACAGACAGTACCGGCTCAAAAAAAGTTTGCAGAGGCCTTTGTTTTGCTTATTGAAGCTCGGTTGTGGAATTATTATAGGTCTGGGACTCATTTACCGTGAAATTATTCACAGATTTGCTGTGAGGTCAGGAATTCCTGTTTTGAGAGTTATTCAGGAAAGAATGGTCCCGTTTTGTACATCACTAAAAATCAAGCGTTAAAACCTCAATCACTGAATGAGCACCTGCTGCGGAAGAAGAATTAAACATATTCCCACCACGCTTATCAGAATATGTAAAGCGGATTTTCTGTAGAAGGTTAATGTTTTCACAAGGTAGGTAGCCACAGTGTTGCTAACAGGCAGCTTCACCAGGGGCTTTGCTGCTGCAATGCATAACAACAGAGTCTCAGGCTTTGAAGTTGCAGTCTATAGACTTTGAACTATGCAAGGCTGTCCACTGCATATAGATTAACTATGTTGCCAACAGTTTCAGCTAGCTCTGTATATAACTGAAAGCAGAATGTTTTGTAAGTCCGCCCTCCAGTCACAAATACACACATCAATGCTCACACCAAAAGCACTGATTTATGAAACCAGAATTCCTTTGCAAAGAGCAAACATTTCCAACATAATTTCAAGGTAAAATGTTAGGAGGAGGAAAAAAAAAGGAAAATTGTGTTTTCACATTAGTTTAGGGACATCACTATCTGATCCTATATCAACCTTTGTGGATGATACAACATTGTATCAACATTGTATCATCATTAACAGTAAAAAAAAGTAAATTCTGGGTCGAGTTATCTCTACAATTGACTTTTCACTTTTAATGGTGGTATTTTGTATTGCCCACAATTATAGGGTCAGGTAGTGATGTAGCTATACAAATTTTGAACTTCAAACAAAATGGTAGTATTACTCAGGATAATCTTAAATAACAATTTGAATTAGTCATCTACTTCATTAACAATTTGAAGTCAGATTTTAATTGGAGAGCGCCTTGTCAGTCTTCTGTAGCATGTGGGGGAAAATTCCTGGAAACCTCCAGAGATCAGTGGGTAACGCACCACGTGGTGTGGTCTAGTTCTGAGCTATGAAGATCCCAAGTTTGATCCTAGTCTGTGCCGAGTTACCTGACTTACCTAGGGTAGCAGATGGAAATATTAGATTTGGCTTCAGTTTCTTGGGCTAAGGGGTGTGGGAAGAGGAGGCTGGACAGGAATCCTACGTTTACAGCAGCGACCCCTGCTATAAAGTGCATCTGTGTATGAGTGCACGAGAGTGTGTGCAAGCGAGAAAGAAAATGTTAAAGGAGAGCAGAATCTGGCTTTTTGGTGAACATCTATGTTTAGGCTCACCCAGGAAGAAGGACCACTTGTTTGACCGATCAGAGGCCTGAGGCTTGCTGGTACCTCTGGAACTGTAACCCAGCATGAGGCAGTGCCTTCCACAAGGGAGGGAGAAATATTGAGGAAAATGTATTTGAGAAAAATGAGAAGTCGCACAACACCAGGTTATAGTCCAACAGATTTATTTAAATTACAAGCTTTCGGAGCTATCGATCGCCCCTTCTTCAGGTAAAGTTACTGTGAGTGAATTTGAGAAAGGCATAGCTAATGCAAGCATCAGATTAAAGAATTATCAAATGATTTTAAATCTTTAAACAATTCAGTCCATGAACTATCATGTGCTGTTCCCTTATTTCTAATTATTTAAAATCATGTGTTGTCAAATAAGCCAATTTTAAGAGTAGTATTATTTCCTCCTGCCAACAGAATTAAAACATCAAATCAGAAAACGAATTCTGAAAGTTCAAAACCCATCATAAATGGACACTGCTATTTACATCTTTCTCAGCTATTCTTAATCATAGAAACTGTGTTGAGTGAGCCACAGTGTAATGACCTGTAAACATGGAATGCTGTGACCTCATTTCTTTCTTTCCCAGGATCTTTAACATTGACACAGACAAACCCAGACACTTCCGTTCAGTGCCAGGATAATAAAAAAAATGATCAGATTTTGGATGAATGTTATATTTCCCCGCTTTCCTCCCCCCACCACTATTTTTATTGTACTAAGTTATCTCTGGAGTCCCCAAGCCCCAAGGATCTATCCCTGGTCCCCTCCTGTTTCTTACCTATGTGTAGCCCCTCAGCAACATAATCCGAAAACACGTCGGATTCCTCATGTACGCTGATAACACCCAACTCTAACTCACCACCACCTCTCTCGACCCCTCCATTGCTTCTGATTTATCACGCTGCTTGTCCGATATCCTGTATTGGATGAGCAGAAATTTCTCCAATTAAATATTGGGAAGAACAAAGCCATTGTCTTCAGTCCCCGCCACTAACTCTGTTCCTTAGCCATCGATTCCATCCCCTCCCTCGCCACTGTCAGAGGCTAAACCAGACCTTTCTCAACCTTGGCATCCTATTTGACCCAGAGTTCAGCTTCCGAACCCATAGCCACTCCCTCACTAAGACGGCCTATTTCCATCTCCTTGTCTCAGCCCATCTGCTGCTGAAACCCTCATCCATACCTTTGTTATCTCTCGACTTCACTATTCCAATGCTCTCCTGGCCGGCCTCCCACCCACCTTTAACTTGAGCTTATCCAAAGCTCTGTTGCCCATATCTTAACTCGCACCAAGTCCCGATCAACCATCACGCCTGTGCTTGCTGACCTACATTTGCTCCTGGTCCGGCAACGCCTCAAATTTTAAAATCCTCATCCTTGTATTCAAATTACTCCATGGCTTCGCCCCTCCCTACCTCTGTAACCTCCTCCAGCCCTACAACCCTCCAAGATCTCTGCGCTCCTCTAATTCTGCCCTCTTGCGCATCCCCAATTTTCTTCACTCCTCCATTGCCGGCCGTGCCTTCAGCTGCCAAGGCCCTAAGCTCTGGAATTCCATCCCTAAACCCCTCTACCTCGCTTTCCTCCTTTAAGCCGCTCCTAAATACCTACCTCTTTCACCTGTCCTGATGCCTCTTTATGTGGCACAGTGTCAAATTTTGTCTGCTAACGCTTCTGTGAAGTGCCTTGGGACATTTTACTACGTTAAAGACGCTAAATAAATGCAAGTTGTTGCTGTAAGTAAAACAGTGAATGTGAAAATCGTTTCTCATGGTAAACTAACTGTGCATGCTTCAAAGTTATGCATTTATTCCAAACCCACTCTCTGAAGACGTAGTGGGTCCATACAAAGATCTTGCTAACAAAGACAGATGAATGTGCCTTCAAGTCAGACAGTGGTTATCAGCAACAGCAGGAACAATATAACCCAAAAGCAAAATTATCACGAGGCAGAAAGCTAAACAATGAAATTAAACCCACACAGAAATGGAAGAGTACTGCAAAACTGTAGGAACATAGGCAAGTAATAAGTAGGAAATGATTAAAACATTCCCAACAGATGGCCGCCAAGGCAAACAAATATAAACAACAGACGGTGCAGATCAATGCAAACATGAAGGCAAGGATTCCTGAACTATGGAATACCGAGAAATTAGGAAACGGAATTTTACTTAGTTGATCTTCTATTTAAGTAGAATTGCTGTAAATCACTTCCATTCCCATTTGATTTTCTTTCCAGGTGAATGAAAACATTCACAGACACATTTACTGGAGAAACCAATTAGCTAATAAGTATACATAGTATTAAAAACCCTCTCGATCTCCCCACATTCAATAGTGACTTCCGGTGATAGAGCAGTGAGTTGTAATTCAAAGTCACAAATATTGAATGATTTTTCAATGATAAAGAAAAAATACAATTTTTATCATTCTTGGTTTTGGAATTTTATCATTAAATTCCACTGCTTGGTAAAAGGTGATAGGGAACATAAAACAAAATGCAGAGGCATTACTTAGTTATTAGTTCAATGTCTTTATCCTTGCACTCTCATTTTGCTTCCATGCTACTTTCCTGCAGATGAGTGTGCACATTGGTTACAGATTCCTTTTACGACTTTGAGTGCTGACACTTCTTTGCGTCACATTTTCCTGCTTGGATACCGTACTCAGCTGCTTTAAACATAGAAACATAGAAACATAGAATCTAGGAGCAGGAGTAGGCCATTCGGCCCGTCGAGCCTGCTCCACCATTCAATACGATCATGGCTGATCATCCAAATCCAGTACCCTGTCCCTGCCCCAATCCCCACAGTACACATATCCCACCCTACCCCCGCAACCCCACGTATTTAATTCCCCCTAACATATCCCATCCTATCCTCATAACCCCACATATTTAATCCCCCCCTAACACTAAGGGTCAATTTATCATAGCCAAATCAATTTACTGAGCATCATACAATACCATTCAAACTAGGTGCTAAATTACAAGCTGGCTCAGCTTTGAAACCATTTTAGGTGTAGGTCGACTGAATTTACACTGGCCTTAAAGGCAACTGAACTGTATTTGTCGGAGTTCTTCTACACCAACATTTCTAGACTGACATTTCCTATACAATATAAATGTGTTAGCGCAAAAAAAAGGTAATATTTTTTCCTTCCAATTTTCACACCTCCCTCTCTATTAATTCATGCTGGGGTATGCTTCCATGGGTACTGACCTCCCCCTATATCTCATGCAAGTGGCCATTCATGTAAATACCTGGACAACAGGCTATTGAAGAGTAGCATTAAAGTCATGCTCAAATCTATCTTTATCCAATATTCACACACACACTTTCCAACAGGAGCCATTAGATAATGACCACAAGCAGGAACTCGAGCAAATTGCCCCCAGGGGCACTGAGGCCAATTGTAATGCCCTAGCCAAAATGAGCAAACTCAGCACAAATCAGGATCGAATTTGGGAGCTTTTTGGTCTGTATGGCTGAGTCCTTACATTGGGCAGTGCAAAATGATCTGAGCCTTTTGGGCTAACCTGGTGACAGCATTTTAATAGACGCATACTACCATACAGCCTACAAGTGTAGTGAATGAGTTGTTTTATGTCGGTAACAGTGATACTTGAATTATGTTTCCACATTAATGTATGATTTTGAAACTGGGCCACTATGCCCTAATAACCTGTTAAAGTTTAGGGTTTTCCCTTAGATATTCTCTTGTGTGCAATGGTGTTAGTTACTCCTGTAAGCGATGAGCATCTTGCATTTAGGGGTGTGCCAGTCCTGCCCAATGTCTACACAGTAGTGTAACCCAGAGGTGCTCTGAACTGGATATTCATATCTTTCGCATGTGCACCTCGACAATCTTATCAAAGGCAGGCAGAGAAATATTTAAGATGAGGCAAGGTATAAATTGTTAAGCTGATTTAATAGCACGTGAACACACAGAGTAATAGTTGTGTTCAGACTCACTTACTTTTATCAGTACAACTTGTCTTTGCATAATAAAACAAAATAATCAACATTATTTGCTTCCCCACATTAGTGGAATGTCTTGCTTGACTTAAAACAATATTAACTTCTAACTACCATCCTGCATCTGAACTGTCTGAGCTCAGTGAAAGCTTGCCCTCATAGCTGCTGCTTAAAAATCTGACTGACTGCCTGCACCTGTCTTTTATCTCCGTGCTCACAACCAGATGGAAGGGTCTATGTCAGACAATGCCTGCCAAGCGGCCAGGACCAGGGACTGCCTCACGAGACATTTATGGAACACCGAGGTTAAGAAATTGCTTACCATTTAGTCTTTGGGGAAACGACTTCAAAGCCTAGTTAATCAGCATATTAACCAACTTTCTTCCTTGTGCCTTTTCTTTAAACTTGTGTATACACTTTGCTTTAAAACACAAGGCATAAATGTAACTTATTTTTCCCAAAATTGTTTCTATAAAAAGTGACATAACTCAAGGTTACAATCAATGTTCCCCCTAAGGTGCGCGGGCGCGTGGCCGCACAATCAGGAAATCCCACGCAGACCACTCACAAGCTGTTGCCACTGGAAGATACCGTGCAACTAATTTAAAGGACTACGCACGAAAAAAAAATTAGAGGGAACATTGGTTACAATCTCAAACCAGACCATTTACCACTGGAATTGCCTCCTGTAACAGATTATTATGTTAAATGGCACTGTCTCGCAGTTAATTCATATTTTCATTAGTTTCTTGAGCTGTTTTTATACTGTTCTTCTGCCTCTGGCTACCAAATTGAGAGGTCGCACAACACCAGGTTATAGTCCAACAGTTTTATTTGAAATCACAAGCTTTCGGAGCTATCGATTGCTCCTTCCTCAGGTGAAGTAAATTAGATACAGAATCGCCAAAGCATATATAGATAGAAAACAAAGCATGTGTACCTTACAATTGCAGACCACCAAATTAAAACAAATTAAATATATCGACTCTGGCTACCAACGCATGGGATTTTTTTTTTTTTTTAAAATTTTTTTTTTTAAAGACCAGGACTTTCTGGGTCCGCATCATGACATCAGCAATATACCAGGATCCATTTTAGAGCCAAATCATACCGGGACCAATTAATATTTGAATATAAATATGGGAGAGCAGTCTTCTTCTGAGACCCAGCCTGCAATATGAAAGCAGACTTCATCCCCTTAGCGCCTCCCGTTAGCGCCAGTAGATGGCGCTAATGGGGCGCTAGATCAGTATCGCCGGGGCGAGGTGAATCCAAGGCTTCACGCCAAATCCAACCCCCACCCCCCCTCCCCACAGCTCCGCCAGTAAGAGGTATTGCCAGGAACATCAATGCCAGGTAGATAGTGATGTCAGTGAACGTGCAACGCTCACTGACCGGCCAATTTGCAAAACTGATTCTCGCCACTTACCTCACTGCCTGGAGTAAACACTGACGGGGAGAGCTGGCATGCAGCATCAGGAAGCTGGCTCCGGAGACATTATTTAAAGGGATCATCAGTAATCACTCACAACTGTCAAGTTAGTGCAGTTTCAGTGGTTTATTGTTAATTTCACCCACTGCAACAGTTTCATTCAGTAATTTCAAGGTTCTTTTGTATCAGGAGTCTTCTGGCAACTAAAAAGTAGCTACCTTTATTCTTCAAAGATTCAAACTGCTACACTTGGTAACATTAATGGGGGCTGTACTAGCATGCCACCTCGCCCTCCAGGATCTATGGTGGAGGGTGCGTAGGCAGCGAGAAATACGGGAACATGTGCGCAGAGAAATGAGGAGGGACACCAGGGCTCTCACCAAGAGACCTTACCCTCCAAGGGTACTCCGAGAGCACTTCTCCTACCTCCAATTAAGCGAGGAGCAGTGTATTAGAAGGCTCCGCTTCACCAAGGAGGTTGTCACAGAACTCTGCCTCCTCCTGCAACCAGACCTCCAGCCTCAGACCAGGGCAACTATGGCTCTCCCAGTGGCAGTGAAGGTCACTCTGGCCCTCCATTTCTTCGCCAGCGGATCCTTCTGCAACAGGAGACATAGCTAACATCTCACAGTTCGCCATCCATCACTGCATCCGGGAAGTCACTGAGGCTCTCTACAGCAGGAGAAGGGACTACATTGGCTTCCTGATCACTAGAGAGAAGCAGAATAAGCATGCATGTGGCTTTGCCAGGATAGCGGGCTTCCCCATGGTGCAGGGCTCCATCGACTGCACCCACAAGGCTTTGCGGGCACCGCATAATAATCCTGAGATCTTCCGTAACTGCAAAGGCTACCACTCACTTAATGAGCGGTTGGTGTGCGACCACAGACAGCAAATCCTCAATGTCAATGCTCACTATCCTGGCAGCAGCCACGATGCCTTCATCTTGCACCAGACCTGTATGTCAGCATTCTTCCAGCCACCATGTCAAACTCGAGGGTGGCTGCTCGGAGACAAGGGCTATCCGCTCTCCACCTGGCTCATAACTCCCCTCCACAACCCCAACACTCGTGCCCAGCACTCATATAATGAGAGCTATGCTGCCACCAGGAACATCATCGAGCAGACCATCGGCTTATTGAAGCAATGGTTCCGCTGCCTTGACCGCTCAGGACGAGCCCTCCAGTACTCACCAGAGCGGGTGTCCCATTTCGTGGTGGTCTGCTGCATGCTCCACAACTTGGCCATCATGAGGGCGCAGCCCTTGCCAGCAGGGATTGCGGGACCACCTCAGGAGGAGGACGAGGCAGAGGAGGATGAGGAACAGTAGGGAGCGGAGGCAGCAAGACAATGGGCCATCTGGACGGGCTGTCCGTGACCGGCTCATCAGACTCCAACTCACATGAATGAAACCCCAGATCCCCATAGCTCACCACATCCCCATCATACAATCCCTGTCTCATGGCATATCACAGCGTCCTCCTGGGTGCAAAGGTGAAATGAGAAACCCCACAGAATATTCCAAAGACCATTAATAAATTTATCTATAAACATATCACATGAATTCTAATAAATTTATCTATAAACATATCACACGAATCCTTGTGCCTGCCATAGCTGAATAGCTGTCATTCTGTGCAAGGTGTGAGATGTGGGTTTGAGTGTAGTTAGGCAGAGATTGTTGGTGGGTGAGTGCTGGGGGGTGTGGTGCTTTGAGCAGTGTGTGAAGATTGTGGTACAGATGGTGGTATGTAGCATTTGTTAAAGCCTTCACTCACCCTGACCACCCAAGTGAGGTCGTTAAATTTCATCCTCCACTGTGTGGGGGTCCTGGGGACCACAGTGCTGCCCAAGACGTGCTGCACTACCTCCTTCCACATGGTGTGGAAGACTTGTGGTGAGGGCCTCCTGCCACTTGCCGGGTAGAGCACTGCCCTCCGTCTCTCCACAGCGAAAATCAATGCCTCCAATGCTTCATCGGAGAATCTGTGGGCTCTCTCCCTGGGGCGTGGACTTGCCATGAGCACACCTGGTTTAGGCCTCCGCCTCCTTCTCCTTGTTCTGCTTCTGCTTGCTGAGACAGCTGCACAGCCAGCAATGCTGAGAATGAGGTGCTGCAGCATCAATGAACCTCCCATTTAAGTAGTGAAAAAAGCTTGTGGCAATGATGAGTTGCGATTATACTGCACCCATTATTGGTCCACCCTTTAAGTCTAACGCCAATGAGCTTGGGTTTTAAGACTTCATTTAGGACTCCAATCATTTCATTGAGCAGTGAGGACGAATTTTTCATGCAGTCTAAAGCATTTGCGCCTGGCATTAATTCTTCAACTTTTCTACTGACACCGCCCATTCCTTGGCTATAACGAATTTCTAGCCTTTAGTGTCTACATGGACTTTTGAACACAAATGTTGTGTTATTAATTCTGGTGTCCTTTCGCAATCATCAAAAAATGTTAAAATATTATAAAACATACTGCTATTGCTTATATTTAATGAATTTTAAAACATAATTTACAGCAGTTGGAATGAGTAAAGAAATTATATTTTCCACTGACCTTTTTCTTTGTCAAGACAACTGAATGATATAAAGCTTCTATGTATGCAAAATATTCCAGAAAATTAAACCACTATTACAGTTAAGACTTGGTTCTAACAATAAACACACACTTTAACAAGGCATGATGTGTCAATTTGTCTATGTAAGAAAGAATCTATAAATTCGCTTGTTTATTTTTCCTTGTCCTATCACTGGTTAGGTACTTTTACCCTGTAATTGTGCTTTCAGTCTTTCCCCTATAGCAGCATATTGTCAGAAATGTAGAACAACGTGACACAAAGGCATTTCTTTTTCTATCTGGGGTGCCTATGACTCCAGTCTGAATTAAATTAAAAATTTGCCAGCTAAGACCTGATCCCTAACTAGTGTGGGTCTGTGGAGCCTGTCTGAACACAGAGCTGGTTGTCTGTCTCCATAGGATACTTGAACCCAGTGTACCCAACATCTTAACCCCTATACTGCTAGATGACTCGCTGGACTGCGTATGGGACAGGAATTGCCACACCTGGACAGCATTCCATTTGGATTTATTTTACATAAGCTCAGTCTTTCTGTAATTCAGATAACATCTGTCTATAAGACAAGGAAAATGACACCGATATATAAGATGAGTTAGTAGACAGAGGTTTTTAATAGCAGTGTGTGTTCATACATACATGCAATCAAAGTGATTGCTCCAGCTGTTTGGTCTGATGAAAATTCACTAACTGTAATTTAGGTAATTGTTGTCAGATGCTGTAAATGAGTTCCCAAAGTCTATGGGGGTTAAATTGGATAGCCCCTGAAAACGGGCACGGGGATCGCGAAGCGTGATTATCCTGCGCCCGTTCCTTCCAATGCAGGCAGCACGCAAACTTCGTGCTGCCTGCTCATTACCACGATTGTAGCATACAGCCAGCTCTAACCACGCTGTTGAGTGGCTGCACGCCTCAGCAGGGGCCCAAAACCGTGATAGGCTAGCATGAGTTAAAGCCAGCCTGCACTACTTAAAGCCAGCCTGCACCTCTTAAAGGGGAGGTGCATTGTGACTGGAGCAGGTGATGGAGGTCCTTGTACAAGTCACTCTGACGTGGAAAATGATCGAATGGCACAACATGGGAGAGAACGTGCTCCATATTTCTCGATGCGGCACTGGAGGGCTTGGTGGAGGAGGTGGAAAGGAGGAGTGAAGTGCTGTATCCACTGGAGGCCAGGAGGCCCTCCAGACCAACGCTCAGAAGGCAGTGGGACCAGATAACTGTGCCGGTCAATGACAGGAGTCAAGCCCCGAGGACCTGGATGCAGTGCCGCCAAAAGCTCAATGACCTCACACGAGTGGTCAAGGTCAGTGAATTCATCTTCAAATGCCATATTGCACCACCTGCAGTACTAGCCTTGGACACTGCTCAATTCACCACACCCTCCTCACTCAGCTACCAACAATCTCTATCAATCACGACTCATACCCAACATTTATAGCTGCACCTCACCCTCACACACTTATCACTGCTGCAAGCCCCACACCCACATCTCACAGCTTGCACACACTCTCAGTTATTCAACCATGACAGCCACATCACCGAAACAGATTGCACCACACTCAGTGACACACCTCCCTTTCTCTTGCAGGATAAGGTGGTGCACAACCAGAGGCAGCAGGAGCTAACCGGCAGGGGACAGGTGCGCCTGCATGTCCTAACCCCCATGGAGGAGACGGTGCTCACCATCATTGGAGCAGCCAATGCTGATGCTGTGGCTGAAATGATAGAGGATGACACTATCCTCATACCTAATCCTCCTTCTCCCATCTCACAATCTCTTCTGATTTACAAGCTGCAGATGGTGTAAGCATTCACCTCTTGCTTTCCCCCTCTCCCCTCACCACAACCTTACCCTTGTGTCTTTCTCCTTTCAGATACCCAACAACTGCAATATGCCCAGGCAGTGGTAGAAGACCAACAAGACACTGATGATGAAGAATCACCGTCACTCAATTTCACACTTGCAGCCACCAGATCAGATACTGACACTACGCGTAATTTAAAGGATAGCATAGAGATGGGATCTGCACATGGTGAGACACTGGCATGAGTGGCCTGCAGCCAGGGCAGGGGGCAAGGGTAGTGCAGGTGTCAGCTCACTGGAGGGCAAGGTCGCACACGAGTTCTGCACTTCAATGAGACGGGCTACAGAAGAAGGCTGATGGGAATGCACAATGAAATGCTTGGCGCATTGGGAAGCCTGCCAGAAAGCCTGTGCGCAATATCAAGGAGCATGGAGGAGTCTGGTACCATTTGGCACAGGGTTTTGCACAGAGCTTGGAACCATTCCTTTCCAGCATGGAAGTGGTGGCCAACTCCATTAGCACACTTGTGAACCAAACCATGATGTAGCGTCTGATGGTCGATGTCTCAGCTTCCATTGCAGCACAAGCAGCAGCCACACAATGTCTGGGTGCTGCAGTGGAAGCTCAGCTTACTGCCATGCAAGCTCAGACTGCTGCTATCATGGCTGTGGATTCCAGTGTTCAAATGGGCTTGCAGGGTGTCACATCAGTCCACCATCTGTCCGCCAACAGGTTACTAGGACTGCTGAGGCGCCGCTCCGGGGGAGTGGCAGTGGCTCAGTGAAGCACAAACTTGCTGTCCTCTCTCAGGATGACAGCATTCGCCCTCCCACCAGTCACTATGCAAGTGCCCTTGCTGTTTCCTGTCAGCCAGCCAGTCCAGACTGCTGCCGCCCATGCCGAGATGGTGCAGTCTGCAGCCGGGCCTTCTAGGCCCAGAACTGCTCGAGGTCGTCCTCCAAGGCCATCTGCAGTCTCCCCCACTGAAAGTCAGCAGCCTTTCACCAGCCATGCTGCAGCTACTGGGGGAGCACTACGTAGGAGCACTTGGACAGGCAAAGGCACACAGAAGACAGGCACTAAGGGAATGCACAAGGGTGATTAGTTTACATTTGTATGCAATATGGCATGGTTCGATTTATAAATTTGGTTTGGAATGTTTATTTTGTGTTGGCTTTTATTTTTGCAGTGTGGCCAGGCGGACGCTGTGATGGTCAGTGACAGAGGGAAGGTAAGGTGTGGGACTGTTGGTTAATGGGGAATTGGGGTTGCATCTACTGGTATCACAGTGGGATGAGTCCTTCACGGACAGCCTGGCCAGAAAGGAGCTGTCGAGGTTGCCTCCTCCTCCTCAGCTGCTTGCTGTATAACTGGTGGCAAGGGCTGAGCCCTCATGATGGCGAGGTTGTGCAGCATGCAGCAGACCATCACGAATCTTGACCTCGCTCTGCCGAGTACTGCAGGGCTCCTCCAGAGCGGTCCAGGCAGAGGAAGTGTTGTTTCAGCACGCCAATGGTCTGCTGTATCACATTTTGTGTGGCAGCCTAGCTTTCATTGTATGCATGCTGCTCAGGTGTGTGTGGGTTGCGCACTGAAATCATGAGCCATGTCATCAGCGATAGCCCTCGTCACCCAATATCCACCCTTTTGTTTGTCGTGGTGGCTCAAATGCAGATGGCACAGAGGACAGCCGCAGAATGAAGGCACCATGACTGCTGCCAGGATACCGGGCATTCACCTGCATGATTTGCTGATTATGGTCGCACACCAGCTGGATGTTGAGAGAGTGGAATCCCTTTCGGTTGCGGCAGCGCCCACAAAGCAACATGCGTGCGGTCAATGGCACCCTGCACCATGGGAAAGCCTGCAATCCTCACGAAGCCATGTGCTCACTCTGCCTGCTGCTCTCTGGCAAGAGAGACTGAAGTGTAGTCAGCTCTCTGAATAGAGAGCCTCAGTGACCTGCCTTACACAAACGGCGAGCTGTTGCAAATATTTCCAGCTCCAGCCTGGAAGGAGCCCAACTCATAAAAGTTCATTGCCACGGTCACCTTCACAGCCACTGGCAATGTGGTCCTTGCCCTGCTCTAAGGTTGCAGTTATGGCTGCAGCAGGTGGCAGATTTCAGTGAGGACATTCTGACTGAAGCACAGACGTCTCACATGCTGTTCCTCGTTGAGGCTCAGTTAGGAGAATTGCTCCCTGAACATCCTGGACGGATATGACCTCCTGCTGAGAGCCCTTCTCTGCCTCCTCCCTCTTCCAGCAGCTTGTCCTGCTCTGCATGACCTCTGTTCATTCTCCAACTCATGCTGTATTCCAAGGAGAATTCCTAGTAGTGCACCCATGTCTGGGAGCAACTGGTTTGTGCAGAAGCCTTGAAGTCAGATCAAAGTCCTTCAGTACCTGCCATACCACTCCCTTTAACAATTTTAAAGAACTCGAAAAAGCACTAAACGTGTGTGCGAGCTTAAGGGAGGGCATTAGCTGGAGCATTGAGCTCCAAAATGGCACCGCTGGTGTCAAATCAGCGTTCCACACTGATTGACATCATGATCTGCCTATTCTGCATACTTTCTCACTGTGCGCGCACACGCTAACGCCCTCACCAGTATGGCGTCCGGAGTGAACCACACCAGAAGTGTGTGCGCGCATCACGGATGCCATTTTGGAGCTCTAAGGGCACTCGTAGCACCCAAAAAACAGGCGCTATGGATCCGAATTTTGTGCCCGTTGAGTGTTATTTTGTAACAGCTGGAGGGTTTTGAATGTACAGATTATTTCTGGGTATGGAATTACTACCCAATGTATTGCAGATGACTTTACCACATTTGAGCCTCTTGTAGATTCCTGCTGCACCCCATCTAAAGTTATGAATCAAGCTGGAAATCTATGTACTGTTCTCGTCGCTTCCATTTTCAACTCTTTATATCTATCCCCCACCCTCATTATTCACCAGCCAAGAGTCATAGAGTCACCGTCATAGAGTTATACAGCGCAGAAAGAGGCCCTTTGGCCCATCGTGTCTGCGCCGGTCATCAAGCCCTATCTATTCTAATCCCATTTTCCAGCACTTGGTCCATAGCCTTGTATGCTATGGCGTTTCAAGTGCTCATCTAAATGCTTCTTGAATGTTGTGAGGGTTCCTGCCTGAGAGGAGGCAAGAGGTTCCAAGTATGCATAATTGCCAACTGCGATTGTTTGGAATGGACAACTTGCTTTTTGGAGCCCTATCCGCTCCATTCATGCAGTCATTCCGCAAGCAGCATTTCCAGCTCTGGCCAAGTCCTCCCCAGAGCTTTGCTTCTTGAGCACAGGAACAAACCCACCCTCTATAGAGGGGAGAGGGGGAAGAGGAAGAAGGGCAGGGAGAAACAGTGAGGAATGTGTGGGAAAACAGGAAGCAGCGCAAATCCGAGTCACTTTACATCACTGATTCTTCACATTTGCTTAAATGCTTTTGCAGAATGCACAAGGTAAGACAACCAGGGAAATATTGCTGCTACACAATTTTTCAAACATGCAAGGAATTCTGCCTGGCTAGTTCTAGTGACATCACTTACATATGCTAAGTAATTCCATTAATTAAGCACGACAGTACAGCCCCCAACGTCCCATGAGATTGCAATCAATTACTAAAACTAAAGCAAAAATGCAGATTACGCCATTATTCAATTTAAAAATCCATTTAATTTAGAAAAGAATTTTGTTCCCACTATGTTGTATTAAAAAGGAGATTGTCAATATAGTTCCCCAGCTCTCTCATAGCCTCACTGACATTTCAAAGCGAAAGTAGACATTCTCTGACCTTTATAGACTTTATGTTCAAGCTATCAAAATTAAAATCTCCATGCTATCCCTTTGAACACTATGGCTTTGCTAAAAAATACAGTTCTTAAATAACTGAGAAAATTGCAGTTTTAATGGAAAATCAGAGGAGGAAAATCTCAAAACAACCACAGAGCAGATACATGCAATTAGATTTAGACAGCTTCTATCACTTTTCAATTAGCGATCAGTTGGATAATGCCCCTTTTCACTAAGTTCATCAAAAAATCCTAAGAAACAAATTCTAAGCATAGTTATTTTATGTGTTTATGAATAAATTGGAATGCTGCATATCCAGTCCCATCAGGATCAAGGTATATGGAAATATATGATAATGTTGACATGATGTACACAATTCCCAAGTAAATGATGATATAACTTCACATTAAAACTACCTGTTTTGATTAAATTAATGGTTAATACAACAAACGAATACCACCTGGGGTTATATCGCATTAAACACACACACATTAATGGAATCAGATATTGCAGAGGCAGATAATTAATCAAAGAATGAAAGAACTTGTTATATAGCGCCTTTCATGACCTTGACATCCCACTGCACTTTACAGCCAATAAAGTACTTTTGTAATGAAGTCACTTGCACTGTAGGAAACATGGCAGCTAATTTGCACACAGCAAGGTCCGACAATCAGCAATTAAGTAAATGACCAGATCATCTGCTTTTGGTGTTGGTTGGGGGATAAATATTAGTCAGTACACTGGCAGAAACTCCCCTGCTCTTCTTCGAATAGTGCCATGGGATCTTTAACATCCACCTGAGGGGGCAGAAAGACCTTGGTTAACATATCACCCAAAAGACAGCACCTCAGAGTGCAGCACTCCCTCAGTACTGCACTGAAGTGCCAGCCTGGATTATATGCTCGAGTCTCTGAAGTGGGGCTTGAACCCAGGACCTCTGACTCAGAGGTGAGAGTGCTACCACTGGGCCAAGACTGACATCAATCAAGCTGACCAGTTAGCATTTGTATATGTAGGGCTGGAGTTCCTCAATGGGGAGCTTTTGGAGGCGGGACTCCCACTTGTCGGGTTTTAGTCCCGCCTCCATCGACTTGTGGCCAACCCATGCTATTTTCCCTTGATTGACCTTGTTAAGCCCACCCAGCAGGCTTAGCAGGCCAATTAAGGGAAAGCCGGTTACAGGTGACGTCAGCAAGTGACGTTTCATTTGTCAAGAGCTTTTGACAGATGAAATGTCAGCGTTTGACGGCTCTGTGAAGCTGTCAAACACTGACAATCTGTCCTCTAAGTTGAGTCCTTCCACTCAGGCTCAGTTGATCTCTCCTGAGCAGAAAGCAGAAGGCTGCAGCTTTTGACAGTTCTGCTTTCTGTGCCGGTGAGATCAGGGACTCCCGAGACCTGAAGGGATGAAGCCTGGAAGTAGTAGTAAAGGTAAGTAAAACTTATTAAAACACTTTACACTCACCTCACACACTTACCTCTCCACACTTGCACTCATCACTCACCTGCACGCCGGACATCTCGGCCACTCCGACCCTGGCGTGGTTCAGAGCCGTCGGGAAGCCCACACTTCCGGGCTGAAAATAGGGATTCTCCAAAAAACTGCCTGTTAACAGGCAATTAATTGGCACTAATCCCCTTCCCGCCTCGGGGAGGCGGCTCCCAGCCTCCTGGGAAGATAGCACGGAGGCGGGTTGGGGGCGGGATGGGTACCCATCCCCAGATTCTGCCATTTTCCCCAGGGCTGGCAAAATTCCCCCCGTAGTGTTTATCTTTACTAAATTTATTGCTCCTCCAATTTTAAGTTCTTTCTTTCCTCTTCTTATGCTCCCCCAGACTGCAGACCAATTTTAGTTTTTAAAAAAAGGTTGTTCCATCCCTCTTAATGAGGAAGGTTGTTTTGCATAAATGAATTCCCCACAGCTCTATTCTAGAAAAATTCAACTCATCCAGAACTCGGCAATCAGTACCTAGCCCTCAAAGTCTACAACATACATTGATGTATCAACTTAAAGTCCTTGAATCGTGGTCATCAACTTTAAAATCCTTTACTTGTTTTCAAGCTCCTCTGTGTATTCAGTCTACCCTACCTCTGCAAGCTTCTTCAACCATTTGCCTCAGATTGTACCTCCACTCTTCTGAGCCTTGTCTATTGCTCATCTTCTCTTTCCTCCACTTCATTCTTTCTTTTGGACCCATCTGTATTTGCACATTGCTGCATGAAATAGCACTTTATTTACCAAACAAAAATTCTGCTATAAAAATCAGCTCATTTTGAAATGTTCATTGGTGTATTACAAGCTTCAACATGCCAGCAGTATATTAAGGGTTAATGACACAGTCACCGGCTGCCCGATTTCCTGGACTGGAGAGAATGTTTTAATTTATCAGCTTTATGAATTGGTAAAGGCAAGCCAACATCTTGTGCACAGCATCTTCAACCCAGATCCATTCCTCACCTGCTGGGCAGAGACAATCCCCCTCACACTCAGAACCCAGCATCCCCTTAAGCTTCATGCTCTGTAACCGTGGCAGCTCAGCCTTATACAATTCTGTGCATCTTGCAATCAGGCATCACTACATAAAGACTGCAGCATCTTGTTAGCCAACAACCGAGCATGAAATCACTACATTGCCATCCTCATGCTATGAGTCAATCCAGCCTTTTTGTATTAGAAAGATGTACCTGGGGGGAGGGGGAGTCATAGGTTTTCTGTTTATTTGTACTCCATTAACTACCTACAAGATGGGTTTTCTCACGGGGACTTTCTCAGCAGGAGCAACATAATAACATACAAAAATTTTTGTTAGAATAAAAAGAATAGAAACCCAATATTAAGTACAGATTATGTATTACAACATCATTTTTTGATCATCCAAAACAGCTGTTATTGTTTGCAGTAATAAATATTTTACATGCATTTAACTTTTACAAAATCAAATAGAAAATAATTGATTTCTGGTCACTCTGAATCAATGTTTATCTGGTTTAATATTATTTGCTTTAAATGAACTATCGATATGCCTTACGCATTATTAAAATTGAGTTTTCACAAACAAAATTAATAATTATAATTATCATCCGTTAAAGTATTGTTTCAAAAATGATAACTTTCATGAATATATTAAATGCTTCAATCACTGAAATACGCGTTCTCACTAAATCCATCCAAAGAGTTGTCACCAGTGCACTCACACATTCTGACAGCTCTGCCTCTGAGCAATTATTTCCTCTTGCTCTCCCGCACACTGTATGAACAAAAACTTTGTGCCGGCTTTGATTGCTGAAGCATAGCCAGAGTGAATAAATTGTATACTACAGAAAACAAGCACATTCATTCCAATCACGGTGGTGAGGTGCAGGTTTAATTAAAGCTTATCAAAAGCCACATAATGAGTAAACTCAAGCCTCGTTCCAACAAAGAATATTTTCATCTATTTAGTTTCAGCTTGTAATTTCCAAGCAATAATTAGCCACTGTTTGTGGCTTAAAGAGTTCAATTGTATTAGGGTTGGTGAAGATTTCATTACTTCTATTATCTGGAGACTGTTGGTTGTATGCATATCAATGATCAGCCTGGCTGTTTTCACCCTTTAGTGTGTGTGTGTGTGTGTGTGTGTGTGTGTGTGTGTGTGTGTATATATATATTTAGACTTGCTCTCCCTGCAAACTAAGGTCTCTAACTGTATTTCATAGGCTTCACAATGAATACACACAGTGACATGTGCAACTGTTGTTTCAATTTGGTGTAGCAGCTTGGACAGACAGTAGGGATCATGACAGAAAATAGGCTGGACCTCAACAGCCTGACCTTCCTGGTGGGAAAGAGAACCTAGCACTGTGCTCAACAAGATTCACAACAAAGAAACATATTTAGTCCCCCAAAATCAGACACGCTTCTCACAGGAAAAAAAAGTCTAAGGAAGGGTTTACCCCCTTCCTGCAGGCAAAATAGATTAGATTGAATGTTGGAACTGAGTAGTGCTTCCAAGCAGAAAAGGTGGTGAAGCTCTGTCCATTGATATTGAAATGGAAAATTATACCGTTATGGATTCTTACTGCACAGATATATTTTCTGCAAAATTAAATAAAACTTTCATGTGTCAGATTTCCAAATTAAGGTGGTTTCCTTTGATTTATCACTCCTGCATGGAAGTGTGTCTATGAATGAGCAATGCAAGATTCTCGTACAGTCACCATTATGTGTTGCTTGCAGCAGAAGCCTGCAATTCTAAATTATAGAAATAAAAAAAAATGTAATTTCTGCAACTGCCAATGGGAAGTAATCTTGCTCACCTGATTTACATGCTTATGTTAGTTAATATTGATTTTATGTAGAAATTAGAGTCTGTAATACTGTGAGGCAGCTTTCTTAGGTTAACAGTTTTCAGTGACAAGTGACAATGTTCTCCATTCTAATCTTTGGTTCCAAATTTTTGATAAAAGCAAAATAAAAATTATGAGGTATAGATCTCTAGAACTAAGGCAAAGGTATTTTTAAAAATGCATATTAAACTGCATGCATTATGTATTCCCAGTCACTTTGACTTGCACTCATTTATTTTGAATAGTGACACTTTAATACATTGTGTAACTCAAAGAGTTTGGGTTCTCCGTCACCCCATACATTTTTTTCTCATCCTTTCCTGAATATGGTTACTCATGTTGGGACATGGTTCCCCAGGGGATGGTGATAAGGACTGGGAACCATCGTTCAATTTTGGCTTCCTAGCTCAGGGACACTGAGTTCAAACATAGCATTCCCCTTCTAGCCCACAAATCCTAGTTGAGATTAACTAACTCAGCAAGAACAATCAAACTTGGATCTTCATGCTCTGTGTACCACACCATGCTGTAAGTTTAGCCACCAAGAAGCTTCAAGGTTTGGTCCTCATCGCATTAAATTAATTCACAAATGTTTAAGTATCATTCTTTGATTGAATCCAATTCAAATTGTCTGTTACTAAAAGTAGGAATCTATACTGTTCAAGTTAAGAGCTTATTGCTTTGTCAAATTAGCTCAATAATCATAAAAAAATCTTGGTTTTCAACAACTTCGTGCAAAATCTCTATTAAAGAATGGTTATAAAATAGGTTTTGAAAATATATAAATAAAAGCATTTGAATGTTTCATGAAAATAGAAAATAAGCAAATTGAAGTGCCATTTTAAACTTAAAAACATGCATGATTACCCCATTACCTGACATTATTTTGTGGGCAGTATGAATGCAGCTGGTGAACTTTTCCTCCTTTCAACCACAGCAATAATGCAACATTATCTTGCTATGCTTGAATTCAATTATAATAAACAGCACCCAATTTGTGCAATAACAAACAACATAAAAAGGTGAATGACAGCCTTAATTACACGATAAGTACAACTTTCTTACTCCAATAGAGTGGTAATGGGTAGTATGATTAAGACATGCCTCCACCTGGCATTAATTGATCCACAGCACTCTCAACAGCTGACAAATACACAGACTGACAGCCAGTAGCAATGTTAGAGGCGGCGGCGGCAAGCATGGATTACTTCATTGCTGCAGAAAACAAAGAGTAGATAGGGGCCCAATCACATATTTAATACTTGCTATTTCAAAACAACTGCATCAAACAATTCTGGCTCATCAAACAGGCCATCATGGACATCTGTCAAGAACTGCAGGATTTGGAACCAACCTTTTGGCCTTGTTATATAGCAAAATCTTTGCACAGAACAGCTGAATCACACTCCACATTAGTTTCCCTGCATCCAGTGAAGCCTAACCTGAGTAGTGTGATGTTAGCTCCAGTACAACAGCTGCGGCTACCATCGCACCCCTGAACCCACTGTTCATATCATGATATGTACATAATGATACCAGTCTAGCTATTTACTGACATGACTGCCCCCACTCCCACGGAGTAGCCTCGATAGCAGTAAATTGCGTGTGTGGCTGGGTGAAGTGGGTCACCCGTGCTGTGCACTCCAGTTTGCTCTGAACTTCAGACCACCACTGAATATGCATCACGGATATTTGCATACACAGTGATGCTCCAAGTTTTGGACAAAACCAGAGTGTTGCTGACTACTAGCCAATGTAACGGTCACTGTCAGTAAGTTAGTATTGTTCAATGTGTCCTTATTGTAGCAAATAAAGCCTATCCAGTCATAGTGAGATTGCCTGTTGTACTTCGCTTGCCTGTGCTTTCCAGGTGCTATCCAAAGATTGTGCCAGGAGTTGATCAGCCATATGTAGGAATCTAACAGGTTGGAAAAACAACAAGGCTTTCCCAAATGCTACCAGTTCCATATAGTGTGCATTCAATCGAAACCCAGCAACATGTAGAACTACATACATCTTTAATGAACAAGGCAACTTAAGGGTATAATTTAATGGATTTACACTTGTTTGACACACCTAAAAACCACATGATGCAGTATGCATTACTGCCTTAGGCCTCAAGATTCCTTCATTTGCTCTCAATCCTCCCTCTAACAGGGCTGTCAAAATAGAAGTAATGGGCCTCAGGTTTTGGTGGGATTGCTGTGGCCGCCACCAAAAATAAGTTTTTTTTTTATTGCTCCTGCTCCTCCCGGTTCCACAGCACTTCTGAGGGCCACTGCCACTTGTAATCGATCCCCTCCCATTCTTCTTCCCACCCTCCCCGGGACTTACCAGAGGCCTGCCCACCTATATTATTAAAATACGGCCCGTGGCCCAAATTTGAGCGCGCCTCGGGCCTCGGTTTCTGCTGCGCACTTGTAGTGCGTCGCCTATTTCCGGCCCAAAATGGGTTGAAACTAATTTCTAACTGACGGCCTCAAAAATAACCCAGAAACGGGCATCAATATACAGGGGGCCAGTTTTGATTTTGTTTTTTTTGAACTTTTGAATCCAGAAATTTGGTCATTTCTGAAGCAAGCATGCAAGTTTTCCCATCAAGGAACACAAACACATTGTTATCATACTGCATAACTAAGAAACGCTGATAAATTAACCAGTACTAGATCAGATTCAAGCAGCCCAATGAGCTACTTAGCTTGTCAACACTGCCAGGGAAAATGGACACAAGCTTCATCTAGAGTACATATCATGAAATCATTGCCCTGCCTCCCCCAAAACTACACTGCAGGGAAACAGAATCACAGAATCCCCACAGTGCAGATAGAGGCCATTTCGGCCCATCGAGCCTGCACTGACACATATCCCACCCTATCCCCGTAACCCCACGTATTTAATCCCCCTAACACTAAGGGTCAATTTATCATAGCCAAATCAACCTAACCCGCACATCTTTGGACTGTGGGAGGAAACCGGAGCACCCGGAGGAAACCCACGCAGACACGGGGAGAATGTGCAAACTCCACACAGACAGTCACCCGAGGCCGGATTCGAATCCGGGCCCCTGGCGCTGTGAGGCAACAGTGCTAACCACTATGCCACCGTGAACAATTTTGTCACTACATCCCCAGACACTGGCATTATACTATGGTAAGTCTGTGACTTGTCTATTGGTAGTCCAGTACAATTTTCCAAGACTTGCTGTGCTCCAAGGAAGCTCATGGTGAAATTTTACACATCAGTCCTTGTATTAGTTGTCTCAGGCTGCGTTCTACAGTTGTACTCCAGAGTAAAAAAAAATGCTGCTGGTTTAACAAAAAAAAATCTGAACACCTACATTTGTTGGTGTGATTCCAGCTATAGGCAGCAGCTTTCACCCACCAGCCAAGCTGCGTAAACTTGTTTTGTTTTCCCTTGAGTATAGAAGATTGAGGGGTGATCTAATGGAGGGGTTTAAAATGATAAAAAGATTCAATAGAGTGGATACAGAGAAGCTATTCCCTCTGGTGGGAGAATCCAAAACAGGAGGGAATAATTTTAAAAATTAGAGCTAGGCCATTTAGGAGTGAAATCAGGGAGCATTATTTCAAACAAAGGATAGTGGAAATCTGGAATTCACTTCCCAAAAGGATGTGGATACTGGGTTATACTTGAAATTTTCAAGACCGAGATTGATAGATTTTATTTATTGGGTAAGGGTATCAAGGGATATGGAACAAAGGTGGGTAAATGGAGTTAAGGTACAGATAAACCATGATCTAATTGAATGGCAGAACAGGCTCGAGGGGCTGAATGACCTACTCCTGTTCCTATGTTCCACCCACCACAGCCAGGGGAACTAATGGATTGATATGCATAGTGGTGGTGCACTTGGGTGGTGCTAATTATTTACTTTTTTGTGAAATTAGGTTGTCAGTTTTGTAAGTATATATGTTCTCCCCTTTTTCCTCATCTATGTATCCTGAGGCCATGCAGGATATTCAGCTAGAGGTCACCTTCCTGGGCCTTTGCCAATGTCAGTCTATACCCCTGGTGCTACAACTGACCTCAGCACTCCTGGTTAGGAAGGGCAAAAATAGTACATCAACAATCCATTGACCCTTGCTGGAAAATGCATAATTGTGAATGTCAGATGAGGACAAGATTGGGTGTGACTTGGTGTTGCCCACAGTTGAATAACCTACCAGTAGCCATCACCTGACTCACATGTCAACTGGGTGGGGATTTCTGACTACGCCACCACAGGGGTACCTTGGTGCAATATGTTTAAAATGCTACTACTAAGCTAAACCTAGCTCTCGGTGGGTTAAATTCACAGGACATCACGATATAGATTAGGATTCAGATGGTCTGCCAGAGACAATGAAAGATAGATTAATATTCTAGTAATTGTTCACCCTCATCAGAACTGCAACAACTCTATTCATCTGAACTCAGCACGTGTCATTGCCAAGTTAGGCTGGTAGATTCCACTCTTGGGTGGTGGGTGGGCAGTTTGACAAAAACCCGATATCGAAGTCAAGCTGACATTGAAAATAGACAGGAGGTTCTGGGAAGAGAAACGTCTGCTTGTGCTGAAGGCTAGAATGCAGAGGAGTTATTCTCCTTAAGTCAAGTAAGATGACTCACTGATGTGGGGAAGGTATGCTTATTATTTTGTATTATTACGCAAAGACAGGTTGTATTGTTTGAAATAAGGGGAACCGATTTTAACTGTGGCTCTGCATGTTCGCACACAGTGAAATAAAGCAGCTTAATGATTCACATCAAGCCACCAAGTTTTTGCTCAGTCCACCTTTGGAGATTGAAGAAGCACACATGCGAGACACATAAATATTCAGTCGTGAAAGTATGGGGATGTTATTATTAGGTCAGAGTTATACTATCTTACAGGTAGATATTAGGCAGTGCGCGTCAAGTGCCAAAAACGCAAGATTCACAGACCGCTTTTGGAAGCAAGTGACAGCACTGAACCAGAGAAACAATCTACGGCATTCATGAATTTTGTAACAGCCACAATTAATTTCAGCTTTCAGGAGAGAAGGGGAAAAAAATTGGGAGAAACAAATTCATGCTGCATGTTCAAAATATTACTCAGTTAAAATTTCCTGCATAAACAGATTCTATCCTCCCAAAACACACACACACACACACACACAATACTAGTGGCTTGGGGGGGGGGGGGGGGGGGGCGCAAAGAAAAAGATTATATTAATTTTCTGCTTCTCATCTCAATTTGGTAAAGAAATGGTGACCTGAAAAGAAATAGTTTAAGCTTATGCCATTTAATTAAATACAGTTGACTCTGGGTAAATGCATACCTGAAGGAAAGGAATTCAGGCAGAGACATTCAAAGTAATAAACCATTTCCCGTTACTCCTATTATACAGATTTTGTGACCCAAGCATAAATTTAAATACAAATAAAAATTCTTAAATATTCCCCAGTTATCTGCTTTTTTTTATATAAAAGTGTTCAATACAAACTATAATCATTCCATTGTGAAAGTGCAACTAGAGACAGCAGCACACATCAGAAGTCTAATCACGTTTGTATAACATGTACATTTTTGGAAAGTGTTTCCTGCGTTCCGATTGAATTGCTGAATCAACAATTAAATGGGCTGCCGAACTGTGATTTGCAAATTGGTTATTTTTATCCTGAGTTTATAGAAATCCTGACTCAAGCATTAAAATCCTGTAATCTAGTTATGTGTTTATCAGGATTTAGCTGTACTTGACTTATTCCTCCCATCCCTCTGTGGCTGCATACCTTCCCCCACCCTCGAATGCTTTGATCTTTGCAGTTCTTTCTCTACTGCCCCCTCCTCCTGACAGTTCCACAATCTGCATTTTCTATTCTCACCGACACCTCTGACCTCTGGTGCTTTTTCTTTTGCTCTTTCGAACAGCTCTGGTCCTGGTCAGGTCTGTGCTCTCCAAAAAGCTCCAATTCTTACTGCTGTAATTATGTCCACATACAATCCTGATATTTACTGTGAATTTATTCCTCACCCCAACAACTCTGAGAACTCCATCAGCTTTCCTCCCCCAATCTGTGATGCTTTCTGACTCGTGGTTTAAACAGAGAATAGAGGTGTATAGGAAAAAGATATGGATGGAAAATATAAATTGTAAAGAGAAAATGAGTTTAAACCTTTGTACAGAATAATCTTCCCCACTACCTTGCACATAAGGTATAAAAATAGATATTATGAAAAAATCCATTAGTTTATATGTTACCTCTGTAATATCGCCTGTCTCTGATCCTGCCTCAGCTCATCTGCTGCCGAAACCCTCATCCATGCTTTTGTTACCTCTAGACTCAGCCATTTCAACACTCTCCTGGCCAGCCTCCCACCTTGCACCCTCTGTAAACTTGAGCTCATCCAGAACACTGCTGCCCATATCCTAACTTACACCAAGTCCTGTTGACCAGTCACCCCTGTGCTTGCTGACCTACGTTGGCTCCCGGTCCAGCAACACCTTGATTTTAAAATCGTCATCCTTGTTTTCAAGTCTCTCCATGGCCTCGCCCCTCCCTAGCTCTGTAGCCTCCTCCAGCCCTACAACCCTCCGAGATCTCTGCGTCCCTCCAATTCTGGCCTCTTGCGCATATCCGATTGTATTCACTCCACCATTGGCGGCCATGCCTTCTGCTGCCTAGCCCCTAAACTCTGGAATTCCCTCCCTAAACCTCTCAGCCGCTCTACCCCTCTCTCCTCTTTTAAGGTGCTCCTTAAAACCTACCTCTTTGACCAAGCTATTGATCACCTGTCATAACATCTCATGTGGCTCGGTGTCAAATTGTGTTTGATAATCGCTCCTGTGAAGCGCCTTAGAATGTTTTAGTATGTTAAAGGTGCTATATAAATATAAGTTGTGGTTGTTGTGTGTTTTAAAACAAATAGACAGTAACATAATAGTGAGAAGGACTGAGATAATGACAAGCACAGCCTATGGGGAATGATGAGACTGGGCTAACAATGAGCAGAGGCTGTGAGACTGGCGAGACTGGGGGGGGGGGGGGGGGGGGGGGGGGGGGAGAGGGGAGAAAGCCAGGACTGGGGGCTTGGTTGCGGGGGGGGGGAGGGGGAGAGAACAGCAAGACTGGGCTAAGAGAGAGCAGAGGCTGTGGGTGGGGAATGGTGCTATTGGTCTAACAGTGAGTTAAAAGGCAAGTTTTATATTATTTTTGTGTGGCCAGGAGGAGCAGGAGTACTCCTTTTGGACCCACAGAAATAATCCTGGCCGGTGTTACTCCGGGCTCTCCCTCTCCGCGATCATGAAGCCCGCTCCCAGGACTTACCTTGCTGCAGGCCGGATCAGCCGATATTGCGGTGGCCTGAATCCCGTGAGCTCAATCGGGATGCCCATTTGGGGCGGGCAGTTCACTGGCTCTATTTAAATAAGGCCCAGGCCTCGAAATGGCTGAGCTCTTTACTCCTGGCACTGGTGGGCGGCTGGTGCGTTTCATCGGTCGGCTGTCTGAATGTTAAACGCTACTCCACTGGCTTCTCTAACCCACCCAGTACATATTGGCAACGTAGACTATCTCGTGTGTCAATTTAACCTTGCACTGTTCTCCCACTCCAACCTAGTTAAACTGGCACTCTTCGTCCACTCTCCCTTCCCTTTCCCTCTTCCCAAGCCGAGTTCATACTAGCACTTCTTCTCCTTACTCCCTTCTCAGTTCATACTGACACTCTCATTCCTCATCCACCCCAAAGTGCCTCTCGCAGCTTCCCAACTGGTCCCCCAACACCTTAAAATAAAACTCTTATTCTCATGTTTAAATCTCTTCATGGTGTCACCCCTCCTTATCTCTGTAACCTTCTCCAGTCCTACAACCTTCCGAGAATGGAGCATTCCTCCAACTCTGGCCCTCTTGTGCATCCTGAAATCCCTTTGCCCCACCATTGGCAGCTGTGCCATTAGCCATCTAGGTCCTAAGATTTGGATTTCCCTCCCTAAACCTCTTTGCCTTTCCACCTCACTCTCCCTCTCCTCCTTTAAGACCATTCTTAAACCCAATTCTTACAGCAAGTTTTCAGTCACCCCTGTTAATATCTAATGGCTTGGTGTCGACCTGGTCTGGTTACACTTCAATAACATCCCGTGGGACATTCTTCCATGTTATAGGCTTCTTTCTCTTCATTACACTCCATTTCCCTTTCTATTCTTCTCATTTACGTATCCCTTTATTGCCATTGATTGTGCCTTGATTTTCACCTTCCCCCTCCCCATCCATTCTGTCTGCTGTCCATCCCTATCCTTCCCTATTCTAACTGCTCTCCTCCCCTTGCATTTTGCACCACCCTTTCCATACATTGTCCTCTCCTTGTATTCCAACCTCTCCTCTTCCCTTCTCTCTCTCCCCTTGTATTCTTCCCCCTCGCATTCTCCCCCCTCCATCTTTGAAGGGGAAAATCCCTACTAACCTCAATTTGTAGATTTATTGAATTCAATTTTACAATTTGCCAGGGATGGACTGGGAATTTGACTCACGACTTCTGGATTGCTAGTCCCCAGCCACGAGACTACCATACTATTGTAATTAAATTGCACAACAGTCAGGATTAAGTGTAGATGAAGTAGAATAATAACCTATTTATCACCAGATCCACAGCTGGAGCTGTGTGTAAGCATTCCCCTTGTTTGTGAAAACTCCCTTTTATACTAACGACCGACCTGAAATGTCAACTCTGTTTCTCTCTCCACAGATGTTGCCTGACCTGCTGAGTATTTCCAGCATTTTGTCTCTATTTCAGATTTCCAGCATCCTTGCCTTTTGTCTATTTATACTATAGCTGGATTCACCGATAGGAGGGGGAGGGGGAAAATTCAGCTACAGAGATTTGGCCTGGCTACATTCTGCTACTGTCCAATCTTCCCTAAACTTGTAAGAATACATTTTTAATTAAGTACCTCTTCGCACCATATTGGAATTGAGAGAGAAAGTGAGAACTCGCTTTAGACAGTCCATGGATATTTTTCTCCCCCATTAAACAAAATCTTAGTTTCAGCAGCACTACACGTGACGAGAAGGCGAGCACGACTGGAGTCAAGTGCTGTTGTTAACACTGCTTACAGGGAGTGGGGAGGCAAGCAGTAAGCAGTAAACTGAAGGGTCAAGTATGAACTGCAACAGCCATTTTTCTCATTGCTGTGAATTTAATTGACAAATGACACTGCACACGCATCAGTGATATAAAACACAGCAAAAAAGTTCACTGCATTTTTTAAATCAGTGCGACAGAAACAAAAACACAAATTTACTGGTCACCTAAACTAATGTCGTTCCAAGGCATTTTTCAAAACAGGATCCTGATAAAAATATCAAAAAGTTAACCTTTTAAGTACAGTATTGAAAATAATGAGAAATCCAGACAGAACATACAATTTCTGAATTTAAGGTATTTTGTTTATTGTGAATGGAGTAAACAATGCTTGCAGCTGTAAGCAGGAGCTAAATCACCCAGTTTGTTTTCAGAGATTCAATGCCCATCATGGCATGAGAAAGCTGTCAATTTCTGCAGAACTGTTCGAAATGAGAAGTCATTTTTTGGTAATTATGCCAAAATGATAATTAGACCCTAGAACTTTAAAAACAAATGGTTTCCTAGTGATGACCCAAACAATATTGGAATTCACATTAAGTACAATATTGTGTTCAAAATAAACGGTTCAAAAATTTTTTGCAAGAGGTCATTGTGAAAAATAGCTTGGAAAGGCAATAATTGAGGTGTCCAATAAATTTGCTTTCTCTTATTTCTGTTCTAGGACTCATCAATTTAGAGGATACAATAACCTTTATAAAAGCTTGATGTGCTTCATCACACTGATGTGCATAATGTGTCATTTGATATATAAACACAGCAAAGGAAATACAATTCAATACACTATCTCATCTAAATCAAAACAACCTTGCAAGATTCATTTGAAACTATCTTACTGCAATAAATCAAATGAAATGCAGGGGAGGCAGACACTGCCTTTTCTCTTCATAAAATCAAAAATGATGCTGCTTAAAAGATACTGCAAACATTGATTTGAAAAAATTAACCAGGAAGTAATTCGGTCAATGGCATTCAACATTTTAAACACGCTTTGGAAAAAAATATGGGTGTGCAAAATAAAGGCAAAGAAGCCGAGCAATGAGAGAGGGGATAAGGCCTGAGAACCCTGGAGCAATATCCAAATGCTCTGAAAAAGAGACGACAAGAGGATAAGGTAGCAACAATCTTAAGCATATCCTAAGACTAGGGCAACCTCAAGGCGAAGACTGAGGCTCCAGACAGGCCCCTTCATCAGATTTTTTTTTTCTCACTCTTCATCCTTTAACAAAGCTTTAGCTAACAATATGGAAATCTCTTTCCCTCTTTGGATTAAACCCCTTTAGAGATGAAGTATGCAAATGCTTTGCTCTGTTCCCTCAACTGAGGCTGCTCTGAGAATAGCTATCTTTTCACTGTCTTGTTTTACATCTCAAGCGGCCCATCCCACTGGCTGACAAGGAGACCAGCCTTCCAATTCAATATCCTTCATAGCATTGACAGTTGAAACCCTAGGCCTGGCACTGACTCTAAAAGAACTCATTTAGTCATAATTAACTATTCCCTGCATATTCCCCTAGGTATGGTAATTGTTCAAAAAAGCCAACAACTGAAGCATTCATTCTGCGTTTCTTTTAAACTTTTCACAGCAGCCTTATTTTTTTTTCTTCGTGCTTCCTCCCTAGTAACATTTCAGGCACTGTGGTGGAATGTGGGTGGAGACAAGGCGGCACCAAAACCCTAGATGTAAATACTTCACATGGCAGATGGGCCAAAAAAAAATCTACGCCATAAGAAATGCAAAGTTGTATCAATCAGGCATGAATTTATAGCACAGCGTGAAGTCAGCTAAAAAGTCATCACATTTTATCTGATCTTAATATGAACATATGTTACTCAATATACTGGTCCTCCCCTTCATCTAGATAGCCTACGGCAACAGATTTTCTGTTTTAAATTTCCTAATACAACTTTTTGTGCACATTTATAAGCCATGTTGTCACTCTGCAATTAAATAGGGACACTGTCTTGCAAACTGCAGCATGAAAAGGAAAGAGAGGCCACAGTAGGGTCGTTCTTTTCATGTCCGCAGTGTGAGACACAACACAAATACAGAGCCACAAAATGTTGGTACTTCTCAGCACTTAGAGCCATTATAAATCATGGGTCTGGAGAAAGAAGGCACGGGGACTATGCAAGTGGAACAGTCCAACTATCAGTAATTTAATTCAACAAAAAATGCAATATTCAGCAGTCTGCCAGTACTAAAAGGATATTTAATATTTAAAGAGTAGATAGCAAGGAAATAAATATAACTTGTTAATCAAAAATCATTCTTTGTTAAATGTAAAATGAAATTACCTATTATAATTTTGCAAGATTCATTTTCTTATTGCTACACCTGCCATTTATTGCTGCACCTGCTGTATTTTATTATATGCAAAAACTGCACCCATTTTAGATCATTGGTACGGTGTTACTTTTTTTGTATGCTGTCTTTTTAAACTGAGAATTTTGCTAAACGACACGTTTCATTACTTCAGAACATATAATCAAAGCACATTTTTTCATAATACATATTCCTAGCCATATCCTACTGAGATAAGCTCATGTAACTCATCCATCAGTAAATATGCTGATCAAAATGAAAACCAGATTTGTTCATAAGCCATTTGCAAACATTTTAATTATTTTTCTCTAAACTGGCTTCCTGCCAACGCTCACTTCATCACCCAGCTATGTCCTGCTGGAATCTGGTATCATACTTCAAACATGTAGGTTTGCCCATTTCACATCATTACTTATGCAAATGATTCCAATTCCTTGTCCAGTTTTCACAGCAAAAGTAGGCTACAGGAAGAGAGCATTTTTAACATGACTCCTTAGTTTTTTTAAGGTAAAATAAAGGAAATCCACCAGACTGTGGTTACATCATCAAAACAGGCCATGATTATTTATTTTATCAACAGATCATAAACGTTTCCATTCACAGCTGAAGGGGGAAAGTGAACATCTGTAATATGGTTTCACGTCAGTATATTTTCTTTTTAAAGTAGAAATCTTGTGACTAAAATTATGAGTTCAGTGATAAACAATAGTATCGGTTACAAGTTTACGGTGCGAGGTTTGGATATGGAGGGAATAGAAGGGTTGAAAGACACTTAGGGCTGGATTTTACCAGCCCTGAGGAGGCGGGACTGCTGGGAAAATGGGAAAAATTGGGAGCTGGTCCTAACCCCGCTCCCAACCCACCTCCGAACCATCTTCCCGGGAGGCGGGTCCGAGTCGCGCAGGGACCCGTCTCCTCGAGGCGGGAAGGGGATTAGAGCCAATTAACTGCCTGTTAACAGGTAGTTAACGGGCAGTTTTGAGGCTTTTCCCCATTTTACGCCTGCAATTGCGGGCTTCCTGATGGCTGCGAACCTCACCAGGGTGAGCGAGGCGAGCAGAAGGTCTGCGGGGGCGAGAGGGGTCGAAATGTCAGCTGTAGAGGTGAGTGATGGGCGCAAGTGTGGACAGGTAAGTATGAGAGGTGAGTGTAAAGTGTTGGAAAAAGTATCCTTACCTTTGTTTCTTTCTGCAGGCTTCAACTCTTGGGGATCCGGAGGTGCCTCATCTCAATGGCAGAGATGACAGAATGGCTGCTGCATTCTCAGATGCAGCGGCCATCTGCTTTCTGCTGAGGAGAGAGGATTGGTGAGTCTTCTGTGCAAGGGCTCACCTTAGAACAGTGATTGTCAGTGTTTGACAGCTTCTCAAAGCTGGCAAATCATCTGTCAAAAAATTTGAGACAGATGAAGCATCATACGCTGATGTCATCTGTCACCGGCTTTCCCTTAATTTGCTGGTAAGCCCGCAGGGCGGGCTTAATAAGGCCAATTAAGGGAAAATAGCGTGGGTTCGTCAGACATCGCTGGGGGCGGGAATGAAACCCGGAAACCAGAAGTCCCACCTCCAGCATGTCGCCAGAGTCAATTCTAATTCAGTTACATCAGTTAAGGTAGCCTATTAGCAGTTATTCATGAAACAGTGAAACACAACCCCTTATAACTTAGTTGGAATCCATTTTTTTTTTTAAATAAAAAAAGATAAACTGAATTTTCCAAGGTCAATTCCAAATTGTGTATTATCCATATAACTAGCTTCATTGTGGACAGCAAATCCTTTCATTTTCCCCCTTCTCCACGTGCAGTAGTACTTGGCCACACACTTTTTGGCATCAAGGCGGTAATGGGAAGACAGGTTTCTGTGCTATCACCAAGCTCTCCACACACACCCCCCGCCACCCCCAATCTTCCTTCTTCCCCAGTTTCCTCAGATCAGTGCAGTCGAGACATGGAAGTCAGCAGAGCTTGGGTAGAATCTGCTTCCCCCCCCGCTCCACTCTGCGATACCACACATTCGCACTCTGTGCCATTGTTTTGTCTCACTGAGAGCCACACAAAGAATTACTTGCATTTATATAGCACCTTATCACGTGACTGAGAAGTATCACAAAGTGCTTCATATGAAATACTTTTGAAGAGCACTCGCTCATGTAAGCAAATATGACAACTTTTGTATACAGCACACCAGTGTACACAAAGAATCCAACAAATCACAAATCAAACAAATGACCAGTAAATACATTTTGATAGTTGAGGGATGAATTTTGGCTGGGAGAACTCTCTATAATATGTTCACTACGTGGCAACATACTGCAGATGTAACTGGTACAACTGGTTGAGCTGAATACAAGAATATACAATATGCTAGTCTCAATGTGAAATTGGACTTGTAAAGGTAAGCAACACTGAAGAAAAACAAAAATTGTTTATGATCTGATTTTTAAAAATAGCCGTAAGTATAATGGAGAACATATTGAATCCTAAAGATGCAATTGTATACAGCACGCCAGTGTATTTGTCATTTATTTTATGGTTGAAAATGTCATTAATTCAAATGAAAATGAATTACTGCTGAAAAGAAGCATTGACCAGACCAGCTGAAACTTTTAGATCATTTCCCTTCAGTATAGTTCCCCCGCTTCTTTGAATCTGCAGTAGTTCAACATTCTAATACAAATGAATAGGCCCTAGTCTAAATGTGGAAAACCCCAGGATGCTGTCCCTGTAACAGTCCGGTGCCTCACAGTAACCATACAAGCATATGGTTTACTCCCTAGCCCCTGCTGCATATACATGGCCTCATTCTGGCATCGGAGCTCAGTTCTTTTGAAGGCAGCAGCAGCAGAGAGACTGTTGAAACAAGAAAGTCTGAACACATACAAAAATTAATAATCTCCATGCAGCCCAGGTCAAACAGTAAACAAAGGGCAGGTGGAAAATTTGTATGTGGAGGTTGAATTACAGTCAAAGAATGAGGGCGACCACTCTGAACACAAGCAATTAAACATTCTTCCTCATTCATTAAAGCTCAATGTGGAAATGAATCATGCCAAAATAGAACCAATCACACGCTACACAATGAAGTGGAACACAGAAGCTGCAAACTGCTTGTTACCTTGTACTTTCAAGCCAATGTTTTGTAACAGGACGTAAGTTACTCCAAGTAGTTGTCTTGCATGTTGCTGAAACAGTCTGCATATTGGCCGAGCAAGTGCCCATACCCTGAGATGATTAAATCCTTAGTTGGTTATTTTTAACCAGTTAAAACGCTATTCAAGATACACATTCTTCCACCCATTTTGCTGCATAATACCGGTTAATGAGCTCATGTTTTGTTACCAAAAAAACCAAAAACAGAGAATGTTGAAAACAGATCAGTCAGCATCAGTAGAGAGAATAAATCGTTGTTTAGATTCACAGATCTCCTTACAGAAGTCCAAGGTTCCACAAATATCAGTAGGAAAGTGTCCAATATGGAGGGAAGCATGCTCGTGCACATTCCGTACCAGAAGTGCGCCACCAGCCATATTGTTAAAGGTAGAATAAGAGGCGTCCAGGGCCCACGCCTGAAACAGGCGTTAGGACCTTTGCATATGCAAATAAGGGGCCATAAAGCCTGCTTTAGGCCCCCTTTGGAAAATTTGTCTGCCCTGAACACAGGAAAACGTAGTCTACATGCGCCCTAACCAGCAGTCCTTAAAGGGCCGAGCTGGAAATCACCAACAAGAAGGCAAGTTTGTTGAAAATTAGTTACCTACATGCAGGAATTTTCCTCCCGGCCACTGCAGTGCCAAAGATAATTGTCGTTTCCCGCTCGACCCCTCCCTCCCGAACGCATCCCATTTTTTTTTAAACCATGGCTTCAAACCTCTGTTACCTTTACCCTACAAGAAAGAAAAATGCCAAGGTTTCCTTTACAAAAATAGACACTGAAGTAGCTAATTGAAAGAAAGCCTACATTGTTGTCATTTGTTGTTACAGTTTAATAGCGTTTCCTTTCCACTTAATTTAACTGAGTCATATAGAAAAAAGTCAAAAATAATGATGCCATACATCAGTTCTTGACAACATCTATTCCATCTGTTTCACTCCTACAGCATCAATAGCTCTGACTGTACATGAGAAATCTTTCTATAACAGACATGCCGTAAATAATGCAGCGCTGTCTGTTCATGTCTCTGGCTACAAGAATTCATATTCTTTTGAGCAAAACCTCATTTTAGAGATTATGTTAATTAGTTTAAGTTACAGCCAAAAAATCCCCCCCCCCCTTCCACATTTGAGAAGGGCAGTGTTTGGCCCCTCTAGTACTAAACAAATTATACATGAAATCAATTGCACCTCAAAATAATTTTACCCTTTGGGTATTATCTTCCTCTCCTTCTCTCTTTAGTTAAACTTGCATCCTGTAACTTGCTAATGAGCCAAGGGATTCCCATTCCAGGGAGCACCACCTGCCTCAAAGTCATGACACTTCCCATTTTGAATGCTGCTGGCATTTTTCAGCAGCTACTGCTAACTAGCCTTCTTGACCTACAGACAAGAGGAACTCATCTGATCGAATCCTCCATCCTGTCAATCATCCTTACATATATCTTTATAGTTGTTCCCCAAGATTGGGGCTGGGGAAAGGAGAAAGAGGGAGAGAAAAAATGGATTACACAGCACATTTCATTCTGAATTAAATCCAGAGTTAATTCAGCTTTGGTATAGCAAATTAAACTACAGTCCATGATAAAATGTACCTCTTGGATGCACCAATTCTGCGGTTGCATTTAGGAACTGGTGTGATGCCATTTGTTTGAAAAAGGCTACATAAATAAGGTTGTTAAAAACATAAGATATTACTTTTCAACTTTTTTTTATTATTACTTTCTACATTTTTATATTTTTCTTCTTATATGGGTGGATTTTTAAAAATCCACTCTAGCTTTATCATTGGCCATTTTAGTGCAAGTTTTCTTTGCAACATTCTCATCTAATAAAAGTAAAACCACTATACAAGTAAAAAGAAAACCATGCTAGATTGGATGCCAGGGAATTGTAGAGAGAAAAAGATCAAACAGGTGGGCAAGAACAGAATTTCAGTCTAAAAAGAAGACATGCGGGTGGGGGAGATGGGGTGGGGGGGGGGGGGGGGGGGGAATAAGCCAGATGCTAACAGAGAAGTAAACTGGAAAGCAGCCAAAGTGTTTTAAATAAATCATTGCAGAGCAAACATTAAGAGATTTATAAAAGGAAAATAAGCTATGAAGGAAATGAATCCGAGAAATATTAGTAAATGTAAATCCTCAATCTAAATTACTAACAGCAAATTCTTAAAATGTAAAAAAATGATTCTTTATTAAAATTCTAATGTTCTATCAGCTTAATTATCTGATGATGTGCAAATTCTGGTACGGCATATGAGGTCTCTTGTAGTTATTCCAACCGTCTGTTCGATGTATACAATTTATTCATATGAACTATATTGGAAGTACCATCATAATGCCAGAACCTGACATTTTGTTTTATTCAAAAGGGATGCTTATGCCTATCAAAAATATTGATGGTACTTTTTTTTAAAAAAAAAGTTAAAGGCATTAAGATTCTGAATATATAATTTCAATTATGTAGCGTCCACCCTGTGCTCCATCAGATGACATGGTTGTGACTTGACAATATTCACCTGGGGAAAGCCGATTCAAGTAACAGGCAGCAATGGGTTTGAACCTGTAACCCTTCTGGTCAGCAGGTGAGTCACTCCAGCAACAGTTATTTTTAAACTGAAAGCTTCCGTCAAAACAGTTGAGATAACATCACCTATCGGAACATTTCCATACCTGCGACACTGGAGGCACAGAATAACATGGAGGCAGACATGAGGAGTAAAACGTTACAATTTGTCTTACAACAGATTGAAGGCACCACTGGGGCATACAAACCAGAAAGGTCCCAGGTTTGTTAAGTTAGATAGTATCAACTGAGGCACCAGTAAAGGGCACTAAAATTGGCCTCAGTGCCCTGGGCTAGGAAGACAGGGTTCCTGTCCTGATCGCTATCCAGTGATTGCTGCTGGTATGGCCCATGTGTGTGGATACCAGGTAAGTACAAGATCGGGCTCTGCTCCCAGCGGGTAGAATAATCTACCGGCACTGCCTGGTACAGGCTCCACATCGTCACTTGGGCAAACTCCTGGAAGGCAGCTATTGCCCATGAAATGAGGGTCCAGAATGAGCTAGGATCTTCAGAAGAGGGAAGAAAATTGGAGAAAACAGTGCACACACTCCAATTTCCCTGTGAAGTAACAATTTGCTTTTTCTGATAGCAGTTTGATTTTGCAGTAAATCTAATTTGCAATATGTAAAATTTCCAGAGGCATTTCTGTCCCAGATCTAACTAGTCTGGATTGAGTTACTTCTCTCCTTTTGTAAATTGAAACACAGAATGACTCATCAGCTTACAAATAATATCATTGTTTGTCCCTTGGTCTCCAATTCGGCATGGTCCCTTTTTCTGATTTATTGCTATACCTGGTCCTTTGTGGCCTCTTTGAGCGCCTCCATATCTTACTGATTTGTCTCTGGTCTTTACAGAAGGAGTATTTTATTTCTCTTTAGGGATAAGTTCTTTTGGTTAAATTGTAAATTAACGTTTTTAGCAAGTAAAATGTTAACTTTGGCGAGTTAGAAATAGTTCTGGTTGTCAAGTAGTTGTAACGTCAGAACATTTTTCCCTGCGCTGTCTGGGCTACACCTTTGATATCTTTGCTGTGGACCTGTGTGGGCTAGTACTTCAGATCTGAGTTGCATTGCTGTGCAATAGCTTGCTTATGCTGAGACACAGTGCCATAATCCGGACTCAGCAATCGGATCTCTGCAGGTGGTTTGAGTGGAACTGCCACATTTTACACTGCCGGGAGGTTCCACAGATATATTTGTTTTGATTTTCAAGAATAAAGTACCTTGCACATCCACATGCAGACATGCTGTGTATGTGTGCACATCAGTCAATGTGCGTACATCAGACAATGTGCGTGTACTCAACATACCTGTGCATCCACAGGTAATTTGCTGCCACTTTTTTTTTTACTGCTGGCAAGCAGAGATTGATGACAATGTGGAGGTGGGGAGGGTGAATGCAATGGATTATTGGGAATTCACCAAAGAGAAAAGCAGGATGGTTGGTATGAGGGAACAAAACAGCCAGGTCACCTAGTTTAGACTGGCTTAAAGTAGTTTACCACAAGCTCCACATCTGAATTGGCAGGAGCACAAGGCTTGGAGGCATCTCAGTTTACAACAATGTAGCGGTGGAATTTATAATTCTGACAGTTTATAATATTTGACATCAAACGTTTGGGCATCCATCCTCTATTTCTCACTTTAAACCAGGTACTGATCAATAAGTCAAGAGGTCGAAGTGGAGTGACCACTTTCCTTTGAGAAACAGCACTACGAAATGAGAGTTAGCAAGCTGCCTGTGCAGCTGTCAAGTGAGAGTTCCTCGAGGCCTCCGAGGCAAGTAAAACGAAGAAACTGGCAGGGGGAAAACATATTTGAGAAGAATTACTATGTGTAATTACTGGCATGTTTCCATGCCAAAGTAAGTGTGTATATAACACTTAATTACTGTCAATAAGAGATATGGACATATGGGTACCTCAAAATAAGATTTGGCATTCAACCCCAGCTACATTTTCCCTAGCTAGTTCTCAAATTTTAATGTTACCTTCATCTGGGAAAGATGCTCTAAGTCTGAACAGAAGACAGTAGCTCATCAGACAGCCTGTCTCCATGGGTACGGGTCCTGTTTCAGCACAACAGCATGTGCTTTGTTCATGGCCTTAGATCAGTTTCTCCCCTTCAGTGATTTCACTTTTAAGAATAGGGTAGCAGGGATCATATGACAGATGCTCCCAAAATGAAGTGACCGGCCTTCAGAGAAGAGGACTGATGGGTTTTCTCAGTAGAAGTAGCTCATTGCGGTCATTATCATCATGATATAGTTCTTAGTGCATTCATGTGTCGTCGCGGACTGTCAGCCACTTCAGCTGAAGCAGCCTTTTATGCTGAGGCACTTCTCACACAACAGCACACAAAAGGCTGATGCTTGGTGCCTACAGGGACTTTGCAGTGAACCTTACTTGGCTGATGTCTTCGTATAAATAATACAATAAAACACTCTGGGTCCTGGTAGAATTACACATCTGCTTTTCCCACTCCCATTGCATAGCCCAGTATGCACATATAGATCGGAATAAACTAAAAAATGGATACTAAGAACGAACTTGCATTTATATGGAACCTCTTCGCGTCTTTTGATTTCCCAAACCATACCACATCCAATAAATTACTTCTGAAACAAGGTGATTGCAAATTGGCTGCCTACATCACAAACAGCAAGATCCCACAAACAGCAAGTAAGGTAACTGGCCAGCTAATCTGTTTTTGCTGGCGTTGGTTAAGGGAGGAATGTTGGCCAGGACACTTGGGGAAAAACCCCAGCTCGTTTAAATAGTGCCATTGGATCTTTCACATTGATCTGCACAGGAAGACAGCCTGGGTTTAACGTCAATAATGAAATGTCAGCTTGGATAACATGACTGACAAAGCACTAGTCTGTCCACTACAGAGAAAAAACAACAACTTTTGCTTCCATTTGTAACCCTTTCTCAAGCTCGTCAAATGTATGTCATGCACAATTAAGTATATATCATATAAATATTATACTTTTCATTGCTGGCCAAAACAAATGTTATTTACATTTTATTATAGAAAATGCTGCTGGATACACTCAGCAGGTCAGGCAGCATCAGTGGAGAGAGAAACAGCGTTAATGTTTCAGGTCGATGACCTTTCATCATCATCATGAAACATCACTGACCTGAAACCTTAACTCTGTTTCTCTCTCCACTGATGCTGCCTGACCTGCTGGGTGTTTGCAGCATTTTCTGTTTTTATTTCAGATTTCCAGCACCTGCAATATTTTGCTTGTTACATTTTATCGCTTTGTGTGCAGTTTAGAGTGGGAGAACTATATTAAGACTTCAGGATTCTGTTTCTTTATATTAGCTGGGTTAAATTCCTCATGTTGTTTCTTTTTTGTAAAATTTATTGTCAGCTTTGAAGTGGAGAGAAGAGCAGCTCTGATCTGAGCTTTTTTTCAGTTGAGGTATTTTACCAAAGTAGGAAGAAAATAGCTTGCTGGGCCACTTGCATTCATTTACCTCTCCTGAAGCAGATGGGAATCTCACCTCTCTCCTTCAACACAGCACTAGGTCCCTATTGTCCATACAAAGGTCAGGGAAATAGTATACTAGCCACTAGTAGATTTTGCACTCAACACTAGCTTCAAACTAGTGTTTGTTCCTGTACACTAGGGAGAAAATTTGGGCTGTTGAATATAATCATTTCATCTTTGTTCTGTTTTCTATTACCTTTTAAATATGCAGTCCTGGACTTAGCAGACAGTAAATGCTGCTGCTCAATTCTTCAATGGTTTTACCAACCAGCTGCCCAAATAAAATTATTTTCCTGATGACCATATTAATGAAACAGATGAAACTAGCAACCCATGTTCTATATTTTTTGTGACAGTGATAAGGGTATAAAGTAGCAGCAGTGATTGCTGTATCATTTTAATTTTCAATATCTTTTGTTTGAGCCAAGTTTTGGATCCTATCTTTAGGAAGAAGGGCTCTAGTTTCCCAAAGGTCATTCTCTTCAATCATGCTTTTGCTCACTCCTAATCACTGTCTTCCTTTGCTCCTTTCTGCCTCGCCTCTGAGTCAGAAGGTTGTGGGTTCAAATCCCACTCCAGGGACTTGAGCACATAAATCTAGGCTGACACTCCAGTGCAGTACTGAGGGAGTGCTGCACTGTTGGAGGTGCCGTCTTTCGGACGAGACGATAAACCGAGGCCGTCTGCCCTCTCAGGTGGACGTAGAAGATCCCATGGCACTACTTCGAAGAAGAGCAGGGGAGTTATCCCCGGTGTCCTGGCCAATATTTATCCCTCAATCAACATAACAAAAACAGATTATCTGGTCATCGTCACATTGCTGTTTGTGGGAGCTTGCTGTGCGCAAATTGGCTGCTGCGTTTCCTAATGACAACAGTGACTATACTCCAAAAGTACTTCATTGGCTGTAAAGCGCTTTGAGACGTCTGGTGGTCGTGAAAGGCACTATATAGATCTAAGTCTTTCTCTTTCTTTGTGTTTCCCCTCATCCACTGCCTTGTAATGCGCTCAGAGATGCGGCTCTCAAATTGAGCAGCATTACTGAAATATAAGTTGATACTATTTTCTAGTACAACTTTTGATAGAATCATAGACAGCATAGGAGGAGGTCATTCGGTCCATGTCTGTGCCGGCTCTTTGGTAGAACTATCCAATTAATCGCACTCCCCTGCTCTTTCGCCATAGTCCTGTAATTTTTTTCCTTCCAAGTATTTATCCAATTCTCTTTTGAATGTTACTATTGAAAATTATGAAGGGGTTCGATAGGGTAGATGTAGAGATGATGTTTCCACTGGTGGGGGAGTTCAAAACTAGGGACCATAAATATAAGATAAGAACATAAGAAATAGGAGCAGGAGTAGGCCATATGGTCCCTCGAGCCTGCTCTGCCATTCAATAAGATCATGGCTGAACTTTACATCAACTCCACTTTCCCACCCTATCCCCATATCCCTCGATTCCCTTAGTGCCCAAAAATCTATCGATCTCTGTCTTGAATATACTCAATAACTGAGCATCCACAGCCCTCTGCGGTAGAGAATTCCAAAGATTCACAACCCTCTGAATGAAGAAATTGCTCCTCATCTCAGTCCTAAATGGCCGACCCCTTATCCTGAGACTATGACCAGGGGAAACAGCCTCTCAGCATCTCACCCTGTCAAGCCCTCTAAGAATTTTATATGTTTCATTTTTCTAAACTCCAGAGAATACAGGCCCATTCTACTCAATCTCTCCTCATAGGACAGCCCTCTCATCCCAGGAATCAATCTAGTGAACCTCCGTTGCACTCCCTCGAAGGCAAATATATCCTTCCTTAGGAAAGGAGACCAAAACTATGCACAGTACTCCAGGTGTGGTCTCACCAAGGCCCTATATAATTGCAGCAAGACTCCCTTACTCTTACACTGCAACCCCCTTGCAATAAAGGCTAACATACCATTTGCCTTCCTAATTGCTCACTATACCTGCATGTTAACTTTCTGTGATTCGTGTACAAGGACACCCAAATCCCTCTGAATGCCAACATTTACTAGTCTCTTACCTTTAAAAAATATTCTGCTTTTCCATTCTTCCGACCAAAGTGGATAATTTCACACTTCCCAACATTATACTCCATCTGCCACCTTCTTGTCCAATCACTTAACCAGTCTATATCCCTTTGCAGCTTCTTTACGTCCTCCTCACAGCTTACTAATAAATCCAATAAGGAACTCAGAGTGGTTAGAATGTGAAACTCATTACCACATGGAGTTTGAGGCCAATAGCATAGATGCATTTAAGAAGTAGTTAGGGCAATACATGAGGGAGAAAGGAATAGAAGGATATGTTGAAGTAGGGTGGGAGGAGGCTCATGTGGAGCATAAACTCTGGCCAAATGGCTTGTTTCTGTGCTGTAAATTCTATGTAATATGAATCAGGTGAACAAGAAAAAGATTTATGTTAAAAAAAAAAAAATTTGGGGGAAGTGTGTGACACTATAATGGCTGCTTTCATCACTTATCCCTAGCTGCCCTGAGAAGGTGGTGGTGAGCCAAAGGAATGTGTCTAACACTTGTGTTAGCTTTTTGTAGGAGTTCATTTTGTCCAAAACCCAACTAGGTTTGATTCACCTCTGTTAGAATGCCCTCATTTTCATTAATGTTTTGGGAAAGTTTTGTTTATTTAATCCTTTTACCATTTGGTGCAGGCAAATCAGTGAGTGACAGATGGTCAGCCAATTAGGATGCAGTCTCTGAGGGTACAGTGACTTCCTAAAGTTGGCCATGCATTTGAACAGGGAGATAGGAAGGGGATTACTCATGGGACACTACCCCATAAGGAACAGGGAGAGGAATGTGGGATGAAACACTCCTATTTTGCATTACCATACTGGCCAAATTGAGTGGTTTGGGAAATGTCTCGATTAGGATTAGGCCTCGTAATGTTAAACTTGTATAGAACCTAGGTTAGACCACACTTGGAGTACTGTGAACAGTTCTGGTCTGCATATTATAGATAGTATATAGAGGCACTGGAGAAGGTGCAAAGAAGATTTACTAGAATGATACCAGAACTGAGAGATTATACCTGTCAGGAAACATTGAACAGCCTGGGGCTTGATTATAGTTTTTATTGTTTTAAACTTCCCATTAAAACTTTATATCAATTGTACTGCATAAATGCAGCATGTAAAACAGGAGAAATCACAGAGATAGCACTTTTAAACAACTGGCTGTATAACACAGATGAAAGTTGGGTTTACTTGTTTATTTATATCAGGACCCACTTGGTGGTGTATTTAAAAAAAGGTTAAGTAATGGTGTTATAGTTCTGAAATATTTATCTAAATACAGAAAAATTAAAGAAATGCAAGACTTGGATTGATACACTGGCAAAGGAGGAATGCGGTGGTTGCCGATGGTGATTATGCAGATTTGTCTCACTGGGTATTATTGATAGCATTTATTGAAGGGATATTTAATTTCATTATATTGAAAAGCCTTTGTAAATAATGTTTTGACTTCCATAACTTTATTTGAGCACTTCATTGTTGGCATACTTTTTCTGGCATTAAAGGTTTGCTTTTGCATAAGTGAATGGAAAAGATTGACAGGAGCAGGGTGCTACCTGGTCACAGAATAAACCTGCTGGAAAGAGCTGCGTGAAAAGTGTCATCATACTGCTCCCAAAGTCACCACCATTGCATGAACCCAATTAATAGATCAGAGACGGTGTTGTTCTTAACTGCACTGCATAAGATATTATAACTACAGTCATTTAGAAGGATTTGTCTGCCATTAATTAAATTACCTTGACAAAGTTAAAGGCATTAAAAACAAAAAGAGCACAAGAAACTGCTGCACAAAGGCACATTTTGATAATGGAGGAATGTATTATAATGCATTAAATAGCAGATGGCAATGAAATAAAATTAAAAAAAGAGGCCATATATTTTGGTCATTCCTAGATCAGATTGAAAGATACAAGTTCAGAAATTATTGTTGATAACAGTGGATAAACATTTAATGCATTTGTGTGACATATTTCTACTATTTTAATGAAGGTGTTCACATTTAAAATAAATGGTTTAATGTCTTCATTAAAATAATGGGCAGAGGGCTGCTACACAAATGTGTTAAGCATTCATCTGCAATTCTTGCCAACAATAATTTCTATTTCGAGTGTAGATATAAAGCTAAATTTTTGCGTGGCTGCACTCCAGGCATGGAGCCTTGCTCAAAAAGATCAAAGAATCAGGTGTGAAGGTCAGCATACCCAATTCCTCTTTCACTTCTGATTTTCCAGTGATTAAAATTAATCAGCGAGGCTCTGCACTGGGAGCATAACTTCATAAAATCTACCCTATAGTCTAAAGAAACAAATAACAGTTATCTATAACTGACCTGCAAGATGATTCCAACCACACTGAGCAGTTAGTATAGCCCTGCCAATAGCTACAAAATCGACAACTACCCTCAACTATCGTTCAGCTTATAAAAATCTCAGGTTCTACCATCACCCAGTGTGCTGCTCAAGAATGACATCATCTTTCCTGTAACCTGAGGAAATGCAACAATCACAATGTCATGGCTGGCTATTCCATAGTTCCATGTGTGACTGGTTGCTTATATGTGGAATTACATACATTTCAAAGAATAAAATTGCTTTCTAAAATCAGAAAGGCTCTTTATTCTCTGAACATACAGGTATTATGTTATAGCAAAATACCACATTGTATGTTGGCAGATTTCCCAATATCCTGTTGTGATTCTTTTATTCAGTCTCAATATACTCAAGGCCTGAAATAGATCTAAGCCTACTGGATAGTGCGTGAGGTGGTCAGTAGTCTGTTTAAAATCTTGGTTATTGGCTATTAATCTGAATCTGCTTAGTCTTTAAGAAGAACAGTACAATGCACTTTATTGGTTTGCTGAATGTAATGCAGTCCAGATCTGAGTTTTGACCAATCCAGGGCTGTGTCAAGGCCTGTCACATATTTGTGGAAAGTTGTATCCATAATTCTGAGATCATAATTGAGCCTTGAGAAAATAAAAGAGGTGAAATTGGTCTTCAGCAATAGCGTAAAACTTCAATGTTTTCAAAAACAAATCTGGAGAGGTATAAAGCAAGCTGCCGAATCACTATAACCTCTGAAGACCAATTTCACCCCCAAATAACTCTCCAGAAATGTCTCAAAATGCTTCAGGCAAAGAATTTCTTTTGAAGTTGTGACTGTCGTAGGCAAATGTGACTGCTATTTTACACACTTCAAGATATTAGACAGGAATAAAATGAATGACTAGTGAATCTGGTACCACTTGACAGAGAACTGTTGGCCAGGATACCAGGTGAACTTTGTCAAATAGTGCCATGGAATTCAGCTTCCAAGTAGCCATTTGAGGGTGAGACAGGGTGTCAGTTTAACATCTCATTCAAAAATGGTACCCCAACAATGTAGCATACCCTACTGTTGCATTGGAGTGTCAACTTAGATTATGAGCTCAAATTCCTGGTGGGCAGCTCAAATGCTCAACCTTCTGACCTCCAGGAAGGAGAGCTAGTAACTAAGCCAACTTTACATTTATAGTTAAAGAAAAATACTCTCTGGACTTTATTACGCACAATACTTCTAATTTTTTGCAGAAAATAGCTTCCCATCCCAAAGGCAAAGAAAAACTGAAAATTGTGTGTTGAACATAATTTTAGTGAAAACACATGCTATGTGCTTCCAAGCTGTATTTTTCTTGGAGTTGTATGTCTCTTATGTAGTTGGTGCTGAGGATTGTGGACCTCCAATAATTGTCTTATTTGCTAGTACAATGTTTGTTCTTTACTAGCGATTTAAAGAACTGGCAGATTCATGTTGACTGCAAGAATTCCTTGCAGAAATTTCCTTTAAGGGAATATATTAAGACACTAGCAGCATGCATCACAATCAGAACAGATATCCAATGATGTGACTTAATTCAGCCATAGTATTGCTCAATTCAACAAAACTAGTTTTAGCAGAACCTTAAATGCAAGTATGTCTAAATTGGATGGTGTACTACAGTCTGATAGTGGATTGTGTAATGTTCTAGACAGTACAATAATACTAATTCACAAAAAGATTTTGCAATAAAATTGTAATTTTAAGAAGGGGTTGCTTTTCAGGATTTACAGATTCTGGGATTCCCATTGTGATGATCTACCTTTGTATCTGGACCTGGAATTAAACCATGAATTTCTGATATAGGATTAGCAAACAATGACTGGACCTGGCTTTCTGGAATCCTGCACCATTTCTACACCCTTATGAGAACTGCTTAAGCCGCTCCCATAGTAATGCTTTGTTCTATCAGGATTTAGTACTGGAAGCCTTCGGAAACTTTACTTGGAAAAATGTCTACAGGATGCTATTGACAGCATCACGTTTCCTGTAGGACAGTCCGGTAAGATGTTAACGGCCATTTAACATCAAGCTCCTTCTGGCACCAAACTCATCAAAGACAATGTTTTCATTAACCTAGCCTTGCTGAGGTTATCTCCGTGCCCATTTAAGATTCTTCTTGACTCTTGGCATCCCCTCCTCAGTATGGTTAGGACTCATTGATAGGCCACTTGAGTCCCTGTAGCACTTGGGAAGATGAGCATTATTGTGGACTGGAAGTGGTGCTTGCAAGTTATAGGCTGTTTTTTGTGACATGCGTTGCAAGCTTGCCATCCTATATGTATTTTTTGTACCAGGGTTAAGCATTTTACTGGTATAGTCATCTCAGAACATTTTGGTGCTCCCGCAGACTGTGCCAGTGCCAGTTCCCTTGAGCAAAATGCAAGACTACAGTGAGCTTTCAAACCTGGTGAACCTAAGATTTCCAGCATCAGGCTTGACATGGGCAAAGGTCATCACTATCCTAGCAGTAGAATGAGTTTTGCTTTACCAGTAACCAGAATATGGGTTGACAGAGAGACCTTTTTTCATTTCTCTATAAATCCTTTGCTTACTGAGTGAATTTCATTTGAAAATCTGGTCTTTTCAAATAAAATTCACTTATAGTGGTGGAAGGTCCCAGTGAACTAGTTGAGTTTCTCAACCAATCGGACGCCTTTTTTTAATCTGGTGCCAGCCCACAAATTACAAGATTTATTGAATTCAAATTTCATAAAATTGCCATAGTCGGATTTGAACTCTGGGTTGCTATTCCAGTAGCATAACCATAAGTTACTGTACCCTTTCATGGTCATGTTAATTGGAAATGAAAGGCTAGCCTTGTTTTACTGCATCATTACTGATTTTATCCATGCTTTAAGCTACTGGAGACTCCTTAACTTGGACATCTTGCAATGCTGGCTAAATTCACACAATGTCATACTATGACTAATCAGAAACCAAAAGGAAGCACTGATCATGATTGCTAATTACAGAAAAGGTCTTCCTATAATTGATGCAGGCAGGATTTGGCATAAATTAGTCATGTCAGCCATGGCTCAGTTGGTAGCACTCTGGGTGCGATTTTCCCATTGGAGGCGGGTTTCGGTTTGGGTGGGTTCCAAACCCGCCTCCACGGTGAGGTGGGAAAAATTTGCAATTTTCCCCTAATTGGCCAGTTAATTTCAGAGGTGTGGGTTCCCCTGGCCCAATTAGTCTTTTGGGACTGAAACTCGCCTCTGCTGACGTCACTTATCCAGCTTCATTTAAAGGCTGCTTGCTGCCTTGGCTCTTCCACTGGTTTTTGGTCGATGCTGCACCACCTCCAAATTTTTATCTCCTTGAAGAATGGCCAGCTCCAAGGCAAGGGCCTCCCCGAGGTTCTCGGATGAGGTGCTGGGTATGCTGGTTGAGGGGGCGAGAGCTAGCAGGGAGGTGATCTTCCCCTCATCTGGGAGGAAGAAGCCTCCCAAAGAAACCAAGGCTGTGTGGGTCCAGCTGGCAAGGGATATAACCTCCAGATCTGTGTGCAGATTGGGTGATTGTTTCTGTTTATTGATGAAATGCCATCCCTGTGGGAATGTATTAAAATTAGGTGATGGCAAACTGTTGGCGTGATAGCATCTGTTATTTCGGCTTAGGCAGCTCCACATTGCAGGCTCCAGCGACAGTTGCGTGGTCAGGTTGGTGGTCAGAGTGAAAGTAGGCCAGAGAGTCATGTCCATTGTCTATCATGTGTTCAGAAGGAGCCAAGCACGTTATACAATGGGCAACCTATGCAAATCTGGCCAGGATGAGTGCATCCCTTGCATCACGGGCAGCCATGTACTCGCGTGCTGCCGCTGCTGCTGGTCGATACGCCGCCACTCGGTCCTCCTCCTCTTCCTCCTCCTCATCTGAGGAGGCTATGAACTGAGCCACTTGCTCATCAGGAAGCTGCAAGCCATGATGCTGTGCCATGTTGTGCAGTGCACAGCAGACCACGACCATTCTGGAGACCCTGGCTGCTGAATACTGCAGGGCTCCACCTGATCTGTCAAGGCATCTGAATCGCATCTTCAGCAAGCCAATGGTTTGCTCGATGATGGACCTGGTCGAAGTGTGGCTGGCGTTGTAGCGCTCCTCAGCCTCGTTAGCTGGCCTCCTGATCGGCATCATTAGCCACTTCTTCAGGGGGGAGCCCTCGTCACCAAGGAGCCATCCTTTAAGTTGTTTTGGTGGATTGAAGAGCGGAGGAACACTAGAGTTCTGCAGGATGAAAGAGTCATGGCAACTACCACAGAAGTTGGTGCAAACATGCAAAATCTCCTTCTTGTGGTTACACACCAGCTGTACGTTGAGGGAGTGGAAGCCCTTGCGGTTGACAAAGATAGTTGGGTTGTGATGGGGTGCAGTCTATGACGCCCTGCACCATTGGCAAGCCTGCCATATTTACAAAGCCAACTGAACGCGTGGTTACACTTGCTTGATCCCTTGAGAAGTGGATGTAATTGTGTGCCTTTGCGAAAAGGGCATCGGTAACCTGCGTGATGCAACTGTGGGCGGCCGACTGGGAGATGCCGCTGATATCTGCTGATGATCCCTGGAAGGAGCCGGAGGCAAAAATGTTGAGTGCGTTGGTGAATTTGACAGCCACTGGTAAGGGGTGTCCACCCGCTCCTCTGGGCTCCAGGTGTTGGTGCAGCAATGCGCAGATGTCTCCGACAACCTCTCGCGAAAGTCTCAGCCTCCTGCTGCTCAGTCATGTTGAGGTAGCGCATCCTCTGTCTGTAAACCCTGAGAGGGGGGTATCTCCTGCGGCGATATGCTTCCATGCACTGGCGCCTTCTGCCCTGTGCAGCATCAGGTGGGTGAGCAGGAGGTTGGGGCTCCTGCTGCTGTGCTGCTGAGCTGCCTGGTTCTGCTGCTGCTGTGGCTGCTCCTCATCCGAATCTGAGGTCCATGGTGAAAGGAAATAAATGGTTCCCATGCTACTGGCAGATACCTCCGTTGGGGAAGCGCTCAGTCCAAACGGGGAGAGGGTCTTCCAAGGAGGTCCCACAGTTGAGAGATAGAATCTGCAGCACCTCCGACTTCGGTAGGCCTGCTAAAAGTGCTGAAAGACCTGTGGAACAAAAGTTCTGTCACCTGAAACTGATCCTTGATGAAAGCTCCATTTTAATGGTGGAGCTGCAGCTGCGAGGAGGCCACTCACTTGTCAACCTGCCAGGTTTAGCTGGCGTGGTTTAGGAGGGTCGTGCAACACGCACAAAATGTGGCAAAATAACAAAGGCCTGTCAAAATAGGATAATAGAGGCCCTTAACGACGATTTAAGGGTCTTAACTACATCTCCCGACTGATGGAGGCAGGACTGAATCGCACCCATCAAACCCGCATCCGGCAAAATTGCGCGGAGGCGGGTTCCGAACCCGCCCTCACTTTTTGCGATTTTGCCAACTGTCCCGCCTCTAAGCCCTCCTCGGGGTTGGGAAAATCGCTCCCTCGAGCCAGAAGTTTGTAAGTTCAAATCCCACTCCAGAGAGTTGAGCATAAAAATCTAGGCTGACACTCCAGTGCAGTATTGAGAGGTGTGGCGTCTTTCGAATGAGACATTAAAGCGAGGCCCCATCCGCTCTCTCAGGTGGACATAAAAGATCCCATGACATTATTTCGAAGAAGAGCAGGGGATTTATCCCTGGTGTCCTGGCCAATATTTATCCTTCAATCAACATCACTAAAACAAGTTATCTGGTCATTACCACATTGCTGTTTGTGGGAGCTCTGCGCAAATTGGCAGCTGCGTTTCCTACATGACAACAGTGACTACACTTCAAATGTACTTCCTTGGCCGTAAAGCGCTTTGGGACGTCCAGAGGTCGTGAAAGGCACTATATTAATGCAAGTCTTTCTATGTGTCAAATGTTCTGTCAGAACCCAAAATGTAGTGATTAAAATAAATCTTAAACCAACAGGTTGAAACACAAATACTCCTCAAAGAAAGAATTCCCTTTGCTTTCAAAAGCTGCTTGAATACATTGCAAGTTGACAAAAGAAGTAGAATAACTAAAGATGGACCACATGGAAGCACTATAGTGTGCGAGAAGGGGAACATGTATGGTGTAGTATGAAACTATCTTAAAAGGTCAGATTGGTATTTCCCTCACTAAATTACTTGACTTAGCCATGGTGTTTTAAGAACAAATATAGAAGAATCCTAGTTATTTACTTCACCTTCTACACGATCAAGTGACGATAAAAGAAATGTGTCCCTACAAGTTATGAATTTCCACATAGGTAGGCCCATCTTGTTCTGGACTTGCATGGTTGAATGCTTTAATAAATTCAATTATAAATCCCTCTGGTTGCAACTAGCTCTAATGCCTTGACTCAAACACAAACACAGTGGGATATCCTTGTGATCCAGTACTCACTTTTTAAGATTTGGCGGGAACTTTACATAAATCTACCAAAGCCTCTAAAACCTTTAAATCCCTTCATATTTTCCAAGTAATTTAAAATTTAATCCTAACCTGAATACTGTAATTTTAACTTCATTTACCAGCATTATTATTGTATATCATGTGGTTTCTGAAGCCAAAAATGATTTCCAGCTGCACATTGGCCTACATTCTTTTTCTGATTTTATCAGTTTCTCAAATTCAATTTATGCAAATACATTCACCTCCATGATGATATTGCCCAGCCTTCTACAGACATTAACTTGCACCAAGTCCCACTCACCCATCACCCTTGTGCTTGATGACTTACATTAGCTCCCCATCCACGAATGCCCCAATATTAAAATTCCCATCCGTATGTTTAAATCCCTCCATGGCCTTGCCCCTCCTTATTGCTGTAACTTCCTCCAGCCCTACAACCCTCCTAGAATTCCGCGTTACTCCAATTCTAACCTCTTGTCCATCCCCCACTTGCTTCTCCCTACCATTGGCGGCTATGCCTTCAGCCGTCTAGACCCTAAGCTCTGGAATTCCCCCCCTAAATATCTCCCCACCTCTATCTCCTCCTTTAAGACTTTCCTCAAAACCTACATCTTTGACCAAGATTTTGGTCACCTGTACTAATGTCTTCTTCTTTGGTTCAGTATCAATTTAGGTCGGATTATGCTCCTGTGAAGCACCTTGGGACATTTTACATTAAAGGTGCTATATAAATGTAAATTGTTGTTGTTGTACTGAATACTATACAGTGGAAAGGTATCCTTCATAGGCTGTTGGGTTAAAATGCTATGTTGTAAAATATTGCCTGATGCAGGATTTTCAACTGCAAATATAGTGAAATTATTTCTTGTTTACAAAATATAATTAGCAACAAAAAATCCCAATGTCCCAACTATGAACAAGGCATAATAATATGTCGGAAATAATGATCTGTTTTTCATGAACAGAGGAAGGCACTAAGACAGGTAAACTAATTCTAAAGTTACTATAGCCATGTTTACACCCACATATCTAGTAGATTAAAAGGAGAACTTACTAGAGAGGCTCAGCCCGAATACTTGAACTGAAGATAACATTTGCATTGATATTAGGCACTAGATTCTACGACCACTTTACGGTGAGACAGTGCCATCGATGGCCTGATACGAGGGCCGATTTTAACACCCGTCAAGGCCGTTTGGGCAGGGGGAGAGGTGGATGGACAAATGTCTGGCCCTCTGCAGTGTGATGCCAGGGAGATTTTAACTTCTGGGCCTCACATGCATAGGCCCCTTCAGTTTCCCACCCAAAAATGGTGCAAAGCAATAGTTGGCTGGCTGGCGGGCGAGGGTAGGATTTTGAGCGACTGGAGGCCACCACAAGGTATCCAAAGGAATGGTCCCGACACTCGAGTATGTGGTTGAGAGGGGAGCAGCAGAGCATCGGTTGAGGGGCACAAGGTATCTTTGTGGGGTTGCCCCTCCTGGCCCACAAGGAAACAAATAAAAAGCATCAAATTTAACTTTCTGGGCCTCATTTGCATCTGGCTCTTTGACGTCAGGTTGGCCCTGGCGGGGAAGCCACAATGGCTTCCCTTTGCCGGCCTTGGGTTAAAATTGCAATTGGGCCCCAATCTGCCCATTTAAGTGAAGGAGCCCAATGCTTTCCAATGGGCATCCTGTCACTTGGCCCAAAGAGTAGGTTAAGATTGCAACCCATGGGAAGGCAGAAGGATCAGTGGGGTAAGTCTTCCTCCATTAATGACACTCACAAATATATCCAGACATGAAATCAAGAGCTGAATGCCAGAGGAAAGGTGAGCAATAACTGCCCTAGTTACTAAGGTACTATTCAATAGAGTATGTCACCAAGAAGCCTTAGCACAACTGAAGTCAATGGGGTTCAAGGTGAAAACCCTCCAGTAGCTGGATTCATACCTGACATACAGGAAGATGGTCATGGTTATCAGAGACCAATAATTACAGCCCCAAGACATCACTGCAAGCGTTCCTCTGGGCAGCACTCTCTGCCGAACCACCTTTAGCTGCTGGTTCAATGACCTTCCCTTCAACATAAAGACAGGAATGGAGTTGTTGCTGACAATTCCACAGGTTTCAGTTCCAATCACAACTCCTTTGATAATGAAGCAACGTATACCACCTATAACAGGAGCTGGACAACATCCATGCTTGGGTTGAAAAGTGGCAGGTAAATTTACACCACAAAAGTGACCATCACCAATAAGAAAAAAATTAAAACACTTCCCTCTTCGTACCATTGCCGATTCCCACACCATCATCATCTTGGGAATCACCAGCTTAACTAGATCAGCCATATCAACAACATGGCTACAAGAGCAGGGTGGAGACTGGATACTCTGACAAGTAGCCCAACTCCTGGCCCTTCAAAACCTCGCCACCATTTACAAGGTTCAAGTCAGGAGTGTGATGGAATACTCATCACTCGCCCGGATTTGATGGAGCCACAACAATACGGTGGGTGGGGGATCATAGTTTGGGGACTTTTGACCAAAGTGCCACCATTAATCATGTAATTTCCATCAGAAGACTTGGTTGCAGAGGCCCTGGTCACTTTTACTAGGTGACTTGCAACAGTATTGGCCAACATAGATGGTTGGATCTGTACTGGTGGATGTTCAGAGCAGCACCCAGGCAATGGACGAGGCTCCAACTTTTTCGAATTAAGCCAGTAAAATTCACCTGGTAAGGGTGACTCTTTCCAATGGGCTTGACAAGAAGGATCAGGAGAGTCAAGCAGGTGCTCTGTATTAGCTGGGTCGCCAGATTCCTTGTACAGTTGCAATAGTGCAGCACACTCTGTCTAGGCACAGCGTGTACAAAGGGCAAAAGCCACGAGAGATTGTGGATTTTGCAGCTTTACAGAAGGTGCCACAAAAGTGTTTATAAGCTTCTTCAATTGGGATGCTATGCCGTGGGATAATAACAATGATTCATTCAACGGTCTTTCCTGAAGTTCCGTCGGTATTTCCTTGCACTTTTGCTGAATGGTAGTTGCAGGCCAATATGGATAAGTGATGGTCAGTGTTGACTATGTAGAAAGTCATTGAAAACAGTGCATGATGCTGTTTGTGGGTGACTGTTGATTCATGTGTCCCAGCAGATGTCAGGGGAATAGTTTTGATCTCATCTCGCTAATTTAGGGTCATGGATCAAGGCAAGGTCATTTCTAGATGCCCAACTTTATAACTGATCACCATCTTCATTGAATTGTGAGTAAACCCAGTCTGTATGGTGGCTATTAAAGTCACCAACGTAGATAGTTGGGTGAGAAAGAGATGGGAGTAGGTTGTTTCCCCAGGTTTCATTTGCTGGCTTATAAACGTTCGTAATCTTGAAACCACCAAACTGTGTAACATCACAATGATTAGTGGTGTGCAGATATCATGAAATCAGATCCTTTTGTTCTCATGTATTCATGTACAGTTGCAAATATCAGACATGTTCAAAGTGGACAAAAACAAAATACTGCAGCTGCTGGAAATCTGAAATAAAGACAGAAAATGCTGGAAATACCTGCAGGCAGCACCTGCGGAGAGAGAAACAGAGTTAATGTTGCAGGTCGATGACCTTTCATCTGAACATTCTGATGGAACTTCATTGACTTGAAACGTTAACTCTGCTTCTCTCCATCCGGATGCTGCCTGACCTGCTGAGTGTTCCCAGCTCTTTCTGTTTTTATGTACAAAGTGGAAGTTGGTGTTAAAATAAACAGATTTCAATGGGCCTCGATTTGGACATGATCAAGAACAAAGGAAGAGCAGTACACAAAGATCGTAACTCTAAACAGTACTGTTCTACAACCTCAAATTAGATATAAAAGTGACAATACTGATTTGGAGATCCATACAAAAACATTTTATAAGTTTTGCAGTTGGAGGCAGGTCCCTCATGCAAAATGATGAGTAATGCTCCAGACTATTAATTAAACAGTAACACATTGAAAGGCAAGAACTATCTCAGGAATATAATATGTATCTTCATCCTTTCCCAATAGGAAAAACTAGTCCATTAAACACATCCGCCAACATAAGACATCACATTATTAGCATTCAAAGGCACAGTAAATATTTGATCAAAAAGTTGTATCATGAAGGAATGGTAAGGCCTCTCACACTTTAACCTTGTAACAATGCAATGAAGTAATCACGCTTACATTCATGGTATGCAGCAGGATGCTTTATGTAATTAACATCTCTTAAATCTGTCAAAAACTCATTTTGCATGTACTTCTTCCATTTGTGATAATATACACTGATGCACATTTCTTCATTCCTCACAAATAAGTCTTCCAATGCCAAATAATTGCAATGGTTCCACCCAGTAAATGAAAACAATGGCCTATCCCAGTAACAACATTCCATCATATCTGTTAGACTGTGTTCTTTCTATAGAAACTTTAACAGAAATGTTAATGTAAGCAATGATGTACCTGGAATAAAGCCAGATGTCTCACTAGCCAATGCCAAAAATTTTGACAGACAATAATTAATTAAAATTTATGATTTTTTTTTAACTGAAAAATATTTTTTGTGGTCAATGTCAGGTGATTTCTAGCAGCAGTGTCATTAGATATACTGGTATCAGAGTACAGATCAAGGTGAGGAACAACAGAGGAGAAGTGGCATGGGATTGTGCAGTGACTGATATAGTTGTGGATAGGTTTGATCAAAGAAAATACAGTTTTCCCTCCACTTTCAAACTGGAATTCACACTATGTTGTGCAAAAATAGCAGTCCTTTCCATGTTTTAATTAATTTCAAACACAATTTAGTACTATTTGTGCTAAATGAAAACCAACACAAATTCCAAGTTCCACCACAACCCACCTCCTTTTATCTCCTTCTCCCATCCCTCCATCCTAATCTCCGAGACCATGACCTAGATTTTCCTCCATGGAGGTTATTTTGCTGGAAACACATTGGGGCAGAACTTCTGCCTGCCAGTATGACTCCACTTTGACCATGTCCTATTTTGCTTTCTCAGGTTCATTATATTCAGGGCAGACTCTATTGGGAACTCAGCATGCCTTGGCTGGGGGGTGGAGCAAAACCAGCTCTACAGCAGCTTAAAGGGACAGGCTACCAATGTAATAGCAGGGAGCAAGGTATCTGAAGAGTGCCTGCAAAAAGCAAGTTTGCAGATGTTGCAGCATAGCCCACAGTCTCCTTTACACAGATGTTATTGGTCCAAATCAGGGAAAGGAGGGAGCAGCTATTTGGGACTGAGGGAAGGAAGTCAACCAAAGGAATGGTTCAGGTAGAGTGGAAGGAGGCGGCCTTAACAATAATTTTCACCTCCAGCAATCCAATATAGCAATGCCACGCCAGAAGAAGTTCAACGACCTCATCGGACTAGTCAAAGAAAGCAGAGACAGTTACACCTTGCAACAATGCAATTCACATTTGCAGCTAATGGGCCCGTGCTGTGTTGGTTACCATCTACAACTACCAAAAATATGCACGGTACTGAAGCCCTTCACATCCACTTTCTTCCCCTGAAAATGTTATTCCTCTCTCAGCCCAACGTGAAAGGAAGTTGTAAATGCCTCACAATACATAGTTTTTTGTTTCGTACATTATCATTTCCAAAATTGTTAGGAGAAATTTCTTTACACAGAGGACATGGAATGCATTGCCACAGGGTGTGGTTGAGGCAGAGTCCCCGTGAATTTTGATTCCCACCCGCAGGCAGCGACGTTATTCTTGCCGGCTTCAGGGTTGGGAAATGCTAATGAGGCCAGAGAGTTAAGATCTCCCAGGACTCACGCTCCGGAGCAGGACAGTTATCCAAGGCTTACCAGGGGAGTGGGGAGGTAGGAGGGAAGAGTAGGGAAAGGGAGGGGATGGAGTAAGGGAAGAGAAGTAGGAGGAATGGGAGAAGGAGGAGATGGGAGAGTGTGGTGGAGGAGAAAGGGAGAGGGAAGGGATTGGAGGAGGAGCGAGGGGGGGGGGAAGGAGAGAGGAGGACGATGGCAGGACAAGAAGGGTAGGCTAGAAGAGTGGAGGGGCGAAGACATGGGAGTGAGGGGTGGAAATGAGAGAAAATGTGAGCTGTCTTGTTAAGGTCACAGAAGTCTAATTTACTGTAAATAGGCAGATTCTGATGCAATGTTAATTGCTATTGGTTAGGAAATGCTTGCAAATTGGCAACTCCAGTTCTCAATATAAAATTACTGCCTTTCTTTCTTTTGTACTTTTGACATTTTGAAGTGTGACATCTGTGGCTTATATAGCCAAATAACCAGAATATCTGGACTGTACAATTTTATTTTTTAAAGCATTCCTTATATCATATTGAAACTTTTAATTTCAAACAGTCGCTCATAATAACCTTAGATTGATTTTGGTTGGAGAAATAAATTTGCATACAAAACGTGCAATCCCTAAGCCAGCTAAAGTAATCTGTTGAAAGGGTAAAAGTATGTTTCTTAAAGAATCGGGATAAGTGTTATTTAATTACCTTTGTACTGGTAGCAGGGGCACGAATTCCTCAGTGTTTGTGGTTCAAAAAACTTTTGCCGTGACTGTTGCTTCTCCCATAAACCCTTGAACTGTCACCGATCTCAGCCTGTAGCTTCACAGTGGGCACGGCGAAAACAGAAGACACTGGTGATAAAGAAAAACACGCAGGTCAAAATAGCAACATCACTGAAATACATGGGTATAAAAATGATTTACTTAGCCTAATTCAGAATTGGAATCAGCAACTAGTCAATCCAGTTTTTCCAATGATGTCATCACCACTCCTGGCTTCAATATGGTGAGGATCCCTCAGGTTCAGAATAATTTGATGTTTCAATTAGAATCAATTTTCATGGGAAATGCAATTTACGTCACCTTGTCACTCATCTGTAATGTCATAATGACTCTTGGCTCTTCCCGAACCAGAAATATTTACCCCAAAACGACCAAAATCCTGCAAGATATTTATCTCAGCAATGATATTGAAAGCCACATTTCCGATCAACAGCAGCCTCGGTTTTTTATTGTAATAAACTATGGAAGCACCTGGCTTCTTGCAAGATTTACTTTCTAATCATTTTCTACATCATTTAAAATATGGGCTTAAAACCCTCAATTTTTCTTCCGTAAATATTTTGGTCTATTTCACATTTAAAAAAATAACTCGCACATCAGCATCCTTCGCTGTGGAGCGATAGGATGGTTCATGCCTGTGAACCTTCACACTGTGAGCTGCTGATTTCAGTCAGGCTGCTTGGGGGAGGATTCAAGCAGAGGCAAAGAACTTCCCCAGTGGGAGGAGCAGAAAACAGTTACCATCCACCATTCTTATTTACCTCAAAAGCATGCTGACAACAGAAGTCAGCTCCTATCAGCCTTCTTAGTTAGGGAGTGACAAGTGGTGTTCGTTGGAAAGCAGGGGTGGCAAAGAGAACAGAGAGTTCGATTTCAGGTTAAAGCAAATTGCATCTCCTTTTTGAAGACACAAAGTGGTTATTGAAGATAACTATGACATGCTTATGTAAATTGTAACTATCATGTACTCCACGGCCGATTATGTTAGCATGACTTATACTAAAATAGTTTAAAAAAATTCTAGGACAGAAATACTGTAAAAGAAGGTGGATGGTAAAAATCATTCTATGTGCAGTGAAGTAGATAATATCATAATCAAATACAGAAATAATTTGGCATTTGGATAGTTAAATGTGGTCAAGTTTCATTTTTTTTGCTGTAATTATCTACAGGAAGCAGAATGTTACTTCACGACATCTAAACATTTCTCTAGGCATGTAGCACTGCTTTTATTTAAAAATATGTAGATTTTCATCTTTGGTCTGGTCTTCAAAAGGATTTGCATCAGTCACTGTTTAGAGCTCCACACGGACTCGTTCTGGAAATGAATATCACCTTACAGTTATGCTTGTGCAAATAACCTGCTGAGCGCTGATAAAAGGATTAATACAGCAAAATTCTTAATATGGAAAATAACAAATTAAATTCTTATATTAAAATTACCACCCTTGAGGTATTTTCGTTCCCAATTTTAATTCCCCTCTGGTGTTCTGCATAGATTGTGTCAGTTAATGATTGGAACAAGCGTTTCTCTGCTGGCAGCCTGTTACAGTGTGATAATATGGGGGCATTTAAAAAAATATATATATTATATATTGACAGATCCGGATTTAGCCACATTATAATAACGAACTGGTAACTGTGTAATAAGTCCAAATTAGCAGAGACGTCCCACTACAGTATTCAAAATGCGTGGGGCCCCATGAGTTTATCGAAATCCTGGCCGTTCCTAAATGTCCCCCCTGAGAGAAGAGGATTGAGATGTCACCACACAGCATGGATTTGGTCAATGTCTTTTACCCAGTAAGAAGTGAAAGTCTGATGCCTCTCACTATCATTGTTATGTACGAGTGAAACACTTCAGCTTGAATGCCAATTATCAATATAGCTGTTTATCTGAGCTATATAACACAATCCCTATTGATGCCAAGTATTAAGCTAGCCAAAATAACAAAATAGAAAAGCTTGTTTCACCACACTAATGGAACCTTAATTATGTTAATCATACTGGTTAGAACAATTTGTAATTTCTGTATAATATTAAAGCATTCTAAACAGTCTAGAATGCATCTAACTATACACAGGTATCCTCATATGCATAAATAGATATATAAATATAATTTGTAACCAGCAGCTAGCACAATAGACATCGAGACAAAAGAGTAAAATTGTAAATGGTCATAATTGTATATAAAATAAAATGAGGGATGAATAATGCATTCTAATACGTTAATGTAAATGCTGATTCTATTTATTATTTTAAAATTTACAGATGATTTAGGCTGGTTCTGATTATTATTACTGACATTCAGAGTACTGGCATTCAGTGCACAAATGAGTCCCAAAAATCTGCAAGATGGCACATCTTGGTGTAAATGTTTAGCCCCAACTTGTGTCACTGACTGTGCCAAAATTAGTGGGGTCAGAGGGAGGTCATACAATGCATCGCTTTAGGAGGCTAGGGGTTCATTTGGAATGTTCTTTTCTGCCAAAGAGACCATAAAGTCTGGTGAATACAATTTTATGACTTTTTACAATACACAGCAAGTTATAAAAATAATGGCCCAAAAATTCGGCCCTTCCCGGGTGAGTACACAGTCCGTACTCACCCGTATTGCTTCCCAAAGTGCTGGTTTCCTGCATGCACTGCGCATGCGCGGGAAACCGGAACTTCCGGTATGGTGAAGGGGGCGGTTCCTAGGTGAACCGCGTGCGCACTAGAGGCTGCGCGCACGCAGCACACTTAGATTTTTTTTCAGGTTTCTACGCGAGGGTAAGTATTGAAGATACTACGCTAATGAAAAGGAGGCGCAGGACCCGTTTTGAACAAGGTAAGTGGTTAATTAAGTATAATTTAAAAAAAAATTCAACAGGTTTATCTTTTTTAGATACTTTAAAGAAAGGTAAGTTTATTTTTATAACTTATGAAAAGTATTTCAATTTTTTCAAAAATTTAAATTTTTGTTTAAAGTGGTTAATTTATTTAACTATAGTTATTTTATAAATGTGATGGTTTTTAAAAAATTTATTTTAAGTTTAGCTGTTCTTTTGGGGCCGATTTCAATTCACAGATTGCGTTTCGCTCCCTCCCCCCCTCTCCTTTGCGTCGCTCCCCCCCTCTCCTTTGCGTCGCTCCCCCCCTCTCCTTTGCGTCGCTCCCCCCCTCTCCTTTGCGTCGCTCCCCCCCTCTCCTTTGCGTCGCTCCCCCCTCTCTCCTTTGCGTCGCTCCCCCCCCCTCTCCTTTGCGTCGCTCCCCCCCTCTCCTTTGCGTCGCTCCCCCCCTCTCCTTTGCGTCGCTCCCCCCCTCTCCTTTGCGTCGCTCCCCCCCTCTCCTTTGCGTCGCTCTCCCTCTCCTTTGCGTCGCCCTCCCTCTCCTTTGCGTCGCCCTCCCTCTCCTTTGCGTACGCCCTCCCTCTCCTTTGCGTCGCCCTCCCTCTCCTTTGCGTCGCTCTCTCTCTAGTTTGCGTTTCTCTGTAGTTTGCGTCGCTCTCTCTCTCTCTAGTTTGCGTTTCTCTCTCTCTAGTTTGCGTTTCTCTGTAGTTTGCGTAGCTCTCTCAAGTTTGCGTTTCACTCTCACTAGTTTGCGTTTCTCACTCTCTCTAGTTTGCGTTTCTCTCTCTCTAGTTTGCGTTTCTCTGTAGTTTGCGTCGCTCTCTCTCTCTCTCTAGTTTGCGTTTCTCTCTCTCTAGTTTGCGTTTCTCTGTAGTTTGCGTTTCTCTGTAGTTTGCGTAGCTCTCTCAAGTTTGCGTTTCACTCTCACTAGTTTGCGTTTCTCACTCTCTAGTTTGCGTTTCTCTCTCTCTAGTTTGCGTTTCTCTCTCTCTAGTTTGCGTTTCTCTGTAGTTTGCGTCACTCTCTCTCTCTCTAGTTTGCGTTTCTCTCTCTCTAGTTTGCGTTTCTCTGTAGTTTGCGTTTCTCTGTAGTTTGTGTTGCTCTCTCAAGTTTGCGTTTCACTCACTAGTTTGCATTTCTCACTCTCTCTCTAGTTTGCGTTTCTCTCTCTCTAGTTTGCGTTTCTCTGTAGTTTGCGTTGCTCTCTCAAGTTTGCGTTTCTCTCTCTCT